>VXBH01009093.1:606863-614363 GCA_013400035.1 Rynchops niger
AAAAAAAAAAAAAAAAAAAAAAAAGACCACTCCCATTATCTGAATGCCAAATTTCTTAAGTTCAGTTTACCAATATCCCACATTAGCCTTTCAGCTAAGCTACTAAATGAGATGGGCTCAGATCTCTGAAGTTACTAGGATAGAAGGAACATTTTTGTCAACTGCAGCATGAAAACATAGCAAGAAAAACATAGCTGACATGCTGAAATAAGAAAAACTGCCATTGTATTTAAGGTGTTTCTAAGAAAGAATATTACATTTATTATTGTGAATACATTTACAGATTTACCGTGCATCAGACATTAGGCTTTATTTTCCTGTATAAAATAAATATAGCTGGAGTATAAGATTATGACTTCACTATTATTTTCTAAAACCATTTAATTTAAACTGGGATGCCTGTTCACCTCATACCATAAAACTGAAAACAGAACCAAATTATTGTACAACGCAAGCACCTTGTACATGAAGACAACATAGGTAGACTTTCTTGTGAAACTGCTGGGTTTTATCACTGTTTAATGATTTGTTGCACTATTTATAGGATAAACAATAAATCTAACATGATTCATCATATTAGCCAATAAATCATGAGACAAATCATTAGGCAGAGTGATAAAATCAAGTGTTTTAGAAATAAGTTAATCTATGATGCCAATGCCTAATCTAAACAGTTGCTTAAAAACCCTATTTACTAATCATTTTTACATAAAGAAAGACTGATGATTATGTAGATTAAATGTGTACTTATTCCTATAAGCAGTAGATAATCACAAGTTCTATGCTGGTCTGTTTAGAAAGAAAAAAAAAAAGATTAAAAAAATCCGCTGTGAAAAAATAATTTCAATTGTATTTGTATATTTAAAAGGGCTGTTCTGCACCACTTTTGAGCCTGCCTTAGATTTTTGTGAAGAAATAGTTAATTAAAAGCATGCTGCAAGGTTGCGGGACAGATATCTTTAGCTATGAATTCCATAATATCCTAATTAACAGTTTCATTAAGACATGATGGCTGGTTCTAATGCTTCTTCATTCTTTAGTCTGAATATAACCCTGTAGTCTTTCTCATTTGTGACAACTGTGTTTATAGCTTCTCTACCCATAGAGCTTCGTGGCACTTTGAATTATGCTCAAGAGTATATGGGCATCACGTCACATTTGTGTGCCTGATATCATACATGACTAGCTGCGCTCCAGCCAGGGTCCTTAATGTACATTCTACAGATGGACTACCCTCTGAATGCTTAGCCAGATATTAAGTTAAATCTTTTTGGAGTCAAGCTTGTTTCACATCAGTTATACCAACATATTGGTTCCTTTAAAAGGATAAATGCACTGAGAGTAAGACAGGGAATCTAGGTTGGAAATCTAGGAAAATAGTTTTAAATTTTAGTTCAGCCTTTAAATTTGAAAATCTCTTCTTTGGGAATTATTGTTATCTGTGGAGGGTTTGTTTTCATTTCCTTTATCCCAAAGAGAAGTAGCTGAGCAATATTTATCAAGAAGTAGGTAAGCGGCGTAGTTGGCTTAACCATGAAAGAAACATAAACAGCAAGGCAACCTCCTTCCCTCTCGCTTTCTGTTTTGTATTAAAATGAAACAAACCTGACAAGATAGTGACAACACAACATGATATTTTCTAGTTCAGGATTTTTCCTCAAAAAGGAAAAAAAAAATGTTAACATTTGTATGCCACTGCCTGTCTATCTATCTATCTAACACATTGGGACTACGTCATACATACTGTACCTTCTCGATAAGGCTAATCTTGAGAGCAAGGTATTTTCCTCTAACCGAAAGAATATGTTTGAGTAACAAAAGCATCTGTAATTAGGGCTGTGACCAACAGTTTATTTGTCACACAGAGTCGGGTGAACAAACCCCTCCACCTCACAGAGTACACTGGGGAAGGGAAAAGGAGGGGCGAGCCTGGCGCGGGGTGGGGGGCTGTGTCAGAGAGGCTGAAGGGAGCAGAGGGGATATTGTTGGGTTCGTTGTTTTCTTGCTTTTTATCTCAATCCATACAGCATGTTTTGTAAAAGATGTCTGAGAGAAGACTAGAGAAGTGATAGCAATTCGATGCTTTATGTGGGATAGGTGGGGACCATTTGTTTATATCTTTGGTTTATAATGTGCAGACATCCCATACATATAAAATGTAATAACCAGGAGCACACTGGAATCATATGCCTGCAGTCCCTTGTTATTCTTTTAGAACCTGCTTATCTTTCGCTTCTCTTTTTCCCAATGACACTTAAGGTCACATTTTTAAAGGCACTTAGATGCCTCATTTTATTGAAATCAATGGGAGCTAGGTGCTTAAACATCTTTGAAGAACTAGCCCTTTAATGTTTATTAACAATGCCTCAGATGAGGGTACATCCCAGAAAACATAATAATTGCCTTCCTTTATTAACCGTGGTGTGTCGAGATAAGATAGAATCAAGTCCTTAGACTCATCTCCTCTCAATGATTTCCTAAATGAGATCAGTTCCCACTTACATCCTGAATGACCAAGGGTGACTAAATCAGAGCAATGAACTACATTTATGTCCTTGAAACTCAAATCATCCTGCAGACACTTCTCCCAGTGTTGCTGATTCGCATATTATCAAGTCTCAAAATGTTTGGTGTTTTTCTTCAACATTCAGCTATAATCATTTTAACTACAAGAGAATATCTGCTTTTTCACTTTAAGTAAAAATGAAGCTCTTTTTTCCTTTGGGGGCTTAAACTCTCACATACTAACTATGGAACTACAGATAAAACGGGATTATTTCCTTGTATTTCTGCCCTCATGCTTTTAGTCTTGCGGATTCACATATACTTTGTTCATCAATGCATGGCACAAAGCAGAGGAGCCTCCAAGTAAGCCACGAGGTGCAGAAAAATTAAAAAGTCGGTATAAAACCAATTCTAATAGAGGCATTTGGATGACTGGTAGGGAAAAGTAAGGAAGAGAAAGAGAGGGATTGTTTTCCTGACAGACATTCAGCATCAATGGAGAATCTTTTCACCCATTGGAATGAGATTTGGATCAAGCCCTAAGAGGAACCTCCTAAGGCTCAAGATGGTCTATCCCAGCATTTCCCCTTGCTCCTGGAGAACCAGATTTCCATCAGTACTCGCTGCTACGTTTTGCTTAACTAGAGACACTCTTGGTTATTGTATTATTGGTGGTAACCTTTCTCCATTTTTGTCTTCTACAAGCTTAGCAGTAACATGTTCTCCTCTAGAAAATCTCTAGAGTTTTATGTACCTTGTATACCAACCAAGAGGTGTCCGTGCTTTCAAGAGAAAGATATACTAATGCCTTTAAAGCATTATTTTTCAGTTCTGCTTTTCATTTTCTCTGCTGCAAGCTAGTTGATCAACAATAGACACAGCAAGTGGAAATCACCACAGGTAAGACAGATACCAAAATTATGAGTCACTATGCCAAATCCATGTTCAAATCCATTTGAAAATGTGATTGATGAGAAACTGTGAGGGTTTCTATCCTCTCCTCAGGCATCTTCTCATTCTATTTTCTGTTGTCCCCATGTGCTCTCTTCTCACAGGGAAGATGCCAGAGGGAACAGAAATAAGCTGCCAGCAGCAAGTCACCCAGCTGCTCCAGTCTGACCGGGCAGGTTCAGCAACGAGAGCTTGAGCCAGAGTGTGTCTCATTCCCTCCTCTCCTTCCTCCCAACCCGGCTGGTGTCCTATAAAGGAACTTTCATATATGACAATGGCACTGTTCCTTTACCTTTATTTTTTTTTACCCGTCCATCTTGATGGACCAACAGACCACCACTCTGGGCATTGAGCATTACATACTAATACACCATGGGATGGATTTAAAGCATTACCAGCGAAGGGTTTGGGTTCAGACTTACTGCAAGAGGTCCTCTCAACTTTTCACACTACTTGCTTGTAACATGCACCACAACATATTTTTGGGGTTTTTTTACAATTGTTTGTTAGCCAAATTTTCTTTCCTCTGTAGATCTTCAGCTGATTTCCTAGAAGTCTAACTCTGCACCTGAGATACACGAAACATAGGGATTATTTTTTCACCAATCCAGAAATGCGAGCGAGAAGATTGGATTCACGTTCCGTTTCTGCAGAAGCAGGTGAGTCCTGGTCATACCACCTCTCCAGAACAACTGTTTCTAAAGCCTGCTAAATCAATTTTAACACTCTTCTGTTTAATAACAGCATAAAGCACAGCCCTGTCGTGGATTTAATTAGAGCCATGCAATCTACATAAAGCACACAGAGCAGCACTGCATTGAAACTCACTCATTATCTCGATAAATTCAAGACTGACTGGACAGGCATTTCTAAAAAGTTAAATTTTGGAGGTATTATGATCAGTGAAACTACCCCAACAGTCATTCACAGATAAAATTACAACGTTTCAAGTACTTGCCCTATCCAAAATGTCTGTTGAAGCCAACAGACACTCTGTGTCCGTTTATATGCGGAACCAGGGCTATTTTATACATGAGCGCTGATAGGGTTTTTTCTGCCACTATTCAACCCAGATGTTTTCAAAGTGATAATCAGGTCATGTGGGAAATGCATGGCTGAAATACTGAGTAGCACTGAAACTATATCCCTATAGGTTTTTGTATATCTTGATTTTAGGGTCAGGGATTAAGAGGTTCTTATCTAAAACATCCAAAGTTATTTCTAAAGAAGTACTGCAAAAACATTTTAAAGTCAATTACTTTTTTCAACATATTTTAAACAGAAACACATCGCCATATTTTCTGTGGGCTTGAAAGCTTATGTTAAGTTTCCAAATAAGTCAATTCTATAAAGATAACATCTTTTTTAAAAAAAAGTGTCGCAAGCTAATACTGTACATAACAAATAAGCCTTAATTAAAATTTAAATTGAAATCTGTATTGGCTAATCACTCCTGAACAGGAAATATTTTAAGGCAAGGTTTTCAAAAGCTCTCTGGTCAAATGTTTAGGTACTTAGTACCTATAATTAAGGTAAAAATGTCAAAGTCTTCTGTTCGGCAAAGTATAAGCAGAATTTACCGAAGTGCTTGATGTCCATCTGTTCCTACTGTGACATTTACAGCTGAATTTCTACACAAGCTTAGCACCCAAAATGCTGAAGTCCTCTGGGAAGCTGGATGTGTTTTGACAAACAGCATCTGAGCACGGGTAGAATCTCTGCTGTTTTAAAATCTAGTTCCAGCTGCGGATGATGGACTACACTGAAAATCCGTCCTGTAACCATTAGCATTACACTGCCACGTTTCTTTTCCTTCGCACAGTTGTTCTGAGGGACGCTGTAGCGCACATAATACTTGCATTAATATAAAAACTGCATTTCTTTTTGTTTAATTCACACACAACTGATTTTCTGATTACCTTTTTACATATCTGACAACTCTTCTACATGCAGAGACACTCACATCGCTTAGGCCACACGCAGAAGCCTGCTTCAGATGAAGACTGAATGAAAATCATCCCGAGAGATCAGTAGAGTCAGGTTTGCTGACCCATTAGCCTGTTCATTACTGATGGAGGTAAATAGCTGTAAGAATATTAACAACGAGACCTGAGGCAGTCATAAAGCCCTGCCTAAGGTGATTTGAGATATCATCCTATACTTTTAACCCATTAAAAAAAATCAATAAAAGCCAAAGTCAGCAAAGTGAATACATATCGTATTTAAATCTAATTACAGGTTATTTTTGTACAGATCTCTAGTACTCTTCAGTAGCGTTAATTTCATCTTCCAGTCATGATCTCTCTGCACATATTCAACACTACATACTACCGAAAGCGTGCAGCTGACTTCCTAAATAGTCTCTAAGAGATAGCGATTCTTTTTATTGTATTTTTGTTGTGTTTTGATTCATATTTTATAATAAAGTAACTTTTAAAGTTCTTTTCATAGACAAGCATTTATATTTTCTATTGAAAAAACGCTACTGCAATGAAGTGGTTTATGTAAATATATTTTAAAAAAAAAAGCTGTCAAAACCTGCATGAGTTGTTTAAGCACTAGGAATGAGAACCAGCAACAATGAAGATGTGCTGCCTTCGTATTTGGCCATGTGCCACAACTCTAAAGAGGAGTCCATCTAGAACACGCAGTGCATTACCCTGTTGAGCGAGCTATCGGCTTTTTTTTTTTTCCTTCCCCTAAAGTAAAACATTCTTGACAAGCAACTCATCTATAGCTATTTCACACAGCTTTTCTTTCATTTGCATTCTCATTAGAAAAAGGCGATTTTATAAAATGGACCGCGGAAGTGCTCACCACAGAGTGAAAACCGGGAACCCCGCATCCGAGGTGATAACCCAAACCGAGCTGACAGCAGATAGAAAGCAAGATCCGTGATTGGCAATTTAAGCAACACTAAGTGAAATATGAGCAGCAACATCACATCACAAATCATTGAAACAAAGGGACTCAACCTTTTTCAGGTTAACTTAATAGGGGCTGGACAAGACAAGAATGGACACTTTAAAGGAAAAGAAATATAAAGGCAGTGTTTCTAAACACTTTAACCATTTTGGGAATTTTATACTGGGAAAATAATGCTTTAGCTGTGGATTTATTGAAGAAAGAATACCTTTTGGCTCATCCCAGCGCTTTGATTTTATTGTTAGAAATTCTCCAGGTTTACAGTTGCACGATGCCAAGTTTTAAACAAATTGTAATGGAGTCAATTTTCTAACCAGTTCCAGGGAGCCACAAACGCAGAAGTCATTAACAAATAATGGGCTTTGTATACATGCTGATTTTTTATTTATTTACTGCAGCTCATTTTGTAAAACATTCCTTAGTCACCAAAAAGCAGAGAAATAGGCAATGCAAAAGTGGTGCCACCAGACATCATATGCTTGGATGAAGTTTCAAAAGTGAGAAAGTGCATAATTTCTGTTTGCTGCCGATATAAGCTTTTTTTCTTTTTAATATTCTGAAACCTGGGACAAATGAAAATAGAATATATCAGATAATACGGTGACTGTAACAACCTAGCTCAGATTAGACTTAGATTCTGTTGTACTTAAGAAAAGTTCTTGCACAACTTCAATGATAAGGAAAATGAATGCGTTCCAGAAGTTTTTAAAAGAACGACAGAAGAGGCAGCACCAAATAATTATAAAAAATGTGCACTGTTTCTCCAGTTTGCTTTTTAGAAAATCACATTCTAACTCAATGTCTTTCCCATACCTTATACTTGTCTACACAAAAGGCGAACCCTAATTAATGAAAACATGCAGGTGCAGTAAACAAGCTCAGTTCTTCTGGATGAGTTTACTTCCTTTACTGGGTCAGTTTTGGAGCTCCTTATAAATCAACAGAGTCTCTGCCTAGAATTGCAGACACTCCTGTATAAATACTGATAAAATATAAATAGATACTTTTTTAAAAATATGAGCTAGAAAAATAATAAGCAACGTCCATAATGTTTACAACCAGTGCCCAGGCTTTATAAACCAAGGCCCTAAATCCTTCCTTAAATGCCTTGCTGTTTTA
>VXBH01009094.1:2774-22782 GCA_013400035.1 Rynchops niger
GGCCCCATGAACCTCAGGGGGGGTTGTTGAATAGATCTGTCCTGACCAAGCCTTGGCCTGGGGATGGACAACTGGTAAGCGGGGAGGTGGGGTCCCTCAGCCCCGCTGTTGGGGCTGTGAAGTACCCACCATCGGATTGGATTGGAAGGTCCCTTGGGAACCCACCTGGGCAATCCCAAAGATGCCCCATGAAGCAAGTTTTACCATTTGGTGCCCCTTCAGAGAAGGAAGGAGCTGACTGCCTTCTCTGGAAAACCAATCCAGTGAAGGAAAAGAGATGCATGGTCTGACACAAGGGAAGATATTGCACCTCAGCACAACCTCCACGGATCCTTCTGGAAGTGGCAGATTCCCTGCCAGCACATGGTGTCAACGAGCACCCTACAATGCGTGGCTACTGAAAGCATTTATTTCAACAAGCCGTGGCTCAGCAGCCCTTGCCTGTGCCCTCTGCCTTTTGGCCCAGACCTGCACCCTGCTTGCACCGAAGCCTTGGGAAAGAGGAGCTGGCCTGATCCGAAGTTTAGGGACACCTTGGGTTGTCCCCGGGATGGGCTGTGCCCAGAGGCATGGTGCTGGGGTTCCCAGCCCTGCAAGGTGACAGCTGGAAGGGGACTTGCTGCCAGACATTGGCATTGCCTGCCTCCTCCATGGCTCTATTGCCGGTGGCAAGTAATAGCCAAGGAAGCGCCAGAGATGCCACAGTGCCTCCAGGGACTCCCAACCCGTGGGATGATGCAAGAGCGGGGACAGAGGCCGAGTGCAGGAGGTTGCCCCGGGGCCGCTGGAGAGAGCCAGGAGGGGGGTTTCCCTTGGGCTAAGCACCCGAGGGCACGCAGCAGGACAGCCAGCGCTGCCCGCATGGTGAAGGGACGGTTCCCAAGGATGCACATCCCAACCCGGCATCCTCAGCTCAGCCCAGGGCCCTGCGCGTCCCACACATCGCACAAACTTGCTTTTGGTCCGCATGGCAAACCGCCAGCATCAGTCCTCAGCAAAATGTATGGACCGGTAGCCACAATGCATCCCAGTCTGGAGACAACCACGGAGTGCTGGAAGCATTAACCCTTCCCGCTGGCGCATGGCTCATGTTTGCTGCAGCAGCGCTGCCATCGCTGGCCCCTTCCAGGCGCAGGCAGAAACCCCCGTGGGCAGGAATCCTCATGGGCAGAAACCCCTGTGGGCAGAAACCCCTGCAGGCAGGGACATCATCCGTGGGCAGAGACACCTGTGGGCAGGGACACCCATGAGCAGAAACCCCTGTGGGCAGGGACACTCAGGGACAGAAACCCCCATAGGCAGGGACACCCATGGAAAGAAACCCCCACGTGCAGGGATACTCGTGGGGAGGGACACCCGTGGGCAGAAACCCCTGTGGGCAGGGACACCCAGGGACAGAAACTCTGGTGGGCAGGGACACTGAGGCACAGAAACCCCCATGGGCAGGGTGGAGGATTTCTGTTCAGCCCGAGGCGGAGTTGCCGATTTGCCGCATCCCCCAGCTACGCTCTGCAATACCCGACAAAGCTCCACGAGGGGAGATGGCCCCCCGGGCTCGGTCGCCCACGTAGGCAGGGCCCGGGCCGTGCCGCCGTCCCGGTGCCGGCGCGATGGGCCACGGCAGCACCACGCAGGCAGCCCCGCGCCCCGCCGCCATGCAGGGCGCAGACACATGTTCCCTATTAAGCAAAGAAAGGCAGCTCCGCTGCGGCTGGCTTTAAAGGATCGAGCAACAGTGCAATTAGAAAGGGGAAAAAAACATAAAAGAAGTAAAAAAAAAAAAAACGAACAAACTGAAACCCTAGCGTGCTTTTCTATCGGAATGTTTAGAAATGTTTGCAGCGGGAGAAGCGCTGCCGGCGAGGCGTGAGCCGGTGGTAGCGCTTCTGGTAGCAAGGAAAAGCTCTTTTTTCCCCCATTTGCAGCACGGAGCCGTCCCAGCCTGGCTGCTCTGAGCCTGGGCTGTGTGCGGGAGGATGCCGGATGTAACTGCCACAAAAACGATCGCTGTCGGGGAGTCTCCTTCTGCAAGAAGCGAGCCCAAGCGCGTCGGCCAGGGGCCAGCAAGAAGCATAACCCCCCCCGCCGCGTCAGTCCCCGGCTGGGCTCGTCCCGCAGGCACTGAGCCGTACAGGGGAAGCTGCAGGCTCGCCTCCTGAAACCAAATGCTTCCTTAAAACCTCTTCTAACTTGTTTAACCCCAAGAAATTTTCTTTTGCACGGCCCCCTGCAGTGCAGCGGGATGCACCACCTGTGGGTCACAAAAGTTAACTCTAGGTAAAAGGGTCTGACTTTATTTTGGGAGGGCTTTTTTTCCTTCCCCGCCATCTGGTGCTACAGTAAAGCACTAACTAATCCCGCTCCAACTGCAGCCCAGCGGAGGAAGGGGGCCGGGAGCTCGCTGAGCTGCCCGCTCATTCCTGGGAGCCCATCAAAGATCTCCATCCCTTTCAACTCCCCTTCGCCTGCCTCGAAGGCGCCGGCCTCGCTCCCTCCCTCCTGCTCCCTGGAAGACTTTTCCAGCAGCCTTATTAACCCTGGGCTTTCTCCAGCACCTTTCCCCGATAAGCAAAAGTTATTCCCGGTTCCTTTCCTCTCGCCTGGGAAATTGGGGTGGGCGCAGGAGGGGGAGCGGGCGCTTACCGGGCAGGAGGCAGAGGGAGCAGGCGAGGAGCATCCCGCTGGGGAGGTCCATGGGAGCGCCGGCTGCCCCGCTCCCCGGCCCCGAGCATCCGCGGGAGGCAGCCAGCCAGACTGGTAGCCTCGCTCACAGAGCCCTTTCCTTATCCCCAGCCTTTCCCGGCTCCCTGACAGAAGGCGAGCATTGGGAGGGAGTGGGAGGGACGAGCGAAACTTGTAGGAGGTACAGCAGGACGGGAGAGGGGACAGCCTTCGCACGGCGGCAGCACCCTTTAGGGATCGGCTTCCCAGCAGGGCTGTGATGGCTGGGAACATCAACCCCATGGCAGAACCCTGGTCTTCTCCCTGGCACCCTGCTGGGGTCCCCTGGGGACACCCTTTCCTGATGGGGGCTTGGTGATGGAAGGTCTGCACGAGGTCACTGATGGTTGCGGGGTGCCATCTCTGGCCATGGCTGCTCTGGTGGCAGCTTCACTCAGGTGCCACCTCTACTTGGTTGCCACCTCTCCCTGGGTGCCACATCTATGCAAGTGCCACCTCTGCTTGGGCACTACCTCATCTCAGACGTCACCTAAGCTTGGGTGTTATGTCTGCTCAGCTGCCACCTCCAGCTGGGTACCACCACCTCTGCTCAGCTGCCACCCCTGCAGAGATGCCAGCCCCGGGGTGGTGGAGCGTGGGGCTGGTGTCCACAGCACCCAGGAGGCTGCTGTGATGCCACAGGGAACCAGGCAGTGCTGGGGCACCCGGTCACACCATTTAGTGTCCCCGGCATCTACCCAGGCATATCACCACTGGCATGGGCACCCAGGAGAGCCCAGCTGGGAAGCAAACAGTGAAGGAGCAGGAGGAAAACTGCTAATGAGCGCTTTCTTCCCCTCTCTCAGGGATGTCCTTGGGCACGATGGGTTGCCCCTGCTGTACACAGCTCTTGGACCAGTATCCCCAGTGCTCCTGCACCAGGCAGCACTGTCACTTAGGGCCCTGTCACCCCTGGGCTGGGCTATGTAGCCCAAAACACCCAAAGCATAGCAGCATCCCCAGGGTGGGATCTTCTTCCTCCATCCTCTTCCTCCCCAGGCTGGGGACACCCTTTAGAGGAGGTGGCCAGGAGGCAGCTCCAGCAGGAGCTCAGCTCCAAAGGCGGCGAGGCTTTGGGGCTGGGACACAGCCCCGAGCACCCATGGGCCAGACCATGCAGCTCAAGCTGGGGCAGTTCCGCTGGGGAGGTAGGACCAGCCACCGCCTTGCTTCCCCTTTTCCAAGCGGAAAAGATAAATCCAGTCTTTGGTTTGTTTTCAGACAGTAGATGTGACCCTGGAAGTCCGTCCCTACCTGCCTTCCAGCCCAAGCCCTGTTTGCCAACAGGGGCATCTCCACATGTGGTTGCTGCCTGCAGCGATAGAGCTCCACGAGGCCGTCCTTGCAGCCAGGAGAAAAGCAAAGCCAGAGGGGTCTGCCCACTGTGGCTGCTGCCGTGGTGCCAGCATCCTCACCTCAAAGCAGAGGAGAAAGCAAAGGTCTTGGATGGGGTTTTTGTCCCCCTTCCCAACCAGCCGAGAGCAAAGATCTTTTGAGATGGTTCCAAACACCCGTGTCTCTGCCTACTGAGTGTCTGTCAGACAGTTTGGGGTCTGCAGGAGGGAGATAAGCTCCGCTGGAGACACTCTTGGATGAAACAGAGTGTCTGGGAGATCCAGTTTCTTTTCATTCTCCCCTCTTCCCTCCTGAAAATATACATTTGGGGTCTGCAGGCAGGAGAGGACACATGTCTGGGACGGAGATCAAAGCAGCTGTAGGATCCAAAACGGCGCAGAGACACGGATGCTCTTGAGCTTGTCTGTACAGTGCTCCTTCCACCAGCCAAACGCCGCCTGACAGACATTTTCAGTTCTTAACTGAAGGAGGAAAAAGCAGAATTTCAGGGGACAGCAGCAGCTGAAAAGAACAAAATGCATTTCTGGCTTGGTGAAGGTTAAAAAGGAGTTTTTAGGGAATAAAAGGGAATACTAAAAAGCTTGGGCAGGAAGCGCAGATGAGATTCAGGACAGAGTAAGCGGAGAGAGCACGGAGGGAGGGATCCCTGAGAAGTGGATGCTCCGAGTGGGAGTCGCAGCCTCGCTGCTCCTGCTGCCGGCCCGGGGCCACCGACGGGGCACGCGAGGGGAAATCCCTCGCTGGGAACTGAACTCTCCCATGCACTTGGAAGCCAAGCCAGTTTTTCATTAAANAACCTTGAAATTTGCATCTTGATGCAGTTTTCGGAGAGGTTGTTTGGAAGCAGAGCACTGGAACCAGCTGGCTTGACGGGGCTTGGAGGAAAGACGGGGAAAATAATACCAGAGAGAGAATCTTGGGCCTCGTGTTCTCTCTCCGTCCCCAAACAGAGCAAGTGGGATCTAAAGCACAATATGTCAGAAGTTAAAAAACTCTACGGAAAACCAAGCAAGAGCAGCTGCCTCTTGCCTCAAACTCCCCGACCTGGAAACCAGCGGAAAGTCGGATTTACAGGGATCCGCTGTTCTGCTCCAGCCAAAGGACTGGCCGTGAGAGGTTTCTCCGCAGCAAAGCAAAAGGAGAAACCCCAGGAGCTGCTTTGGGTTCCTGAGCCATGTCCATCGGACCCCTCCTGCTTCGTCTCTCTTTACCTGCAAGCAGCTTGCAGATCCCTGGGCGTTTCTCATTAGTCTAAATTGGATCCGATTGGGATGGCAGGGGAGCAGGGTGTTATTCGACTGATCTTCTGCAAAACTGGTTTGAACTATACAGCGTGGCCGTGTTGCCCTGCAGACCCCCCCTCTGCCGAGTTATCAGCCCCCGCCTCCCCGGACCGAGCTGCTTTGCATGAGCGAGAAATGCCGAGAGTTCAAAGGAGAAGCGCTGTGCTGTGATAATATTGATGTAATACTTCCAAAATGTAAACAGCTGTCAGGGGAAACGATGGATGGGAAAACAAAAAACCAAGGAAATAATAGTATTTCAACCCCTTGCAAAAAGTTGTTATGAGGACATCCCGTGACATCCAGCAGAAAACTCAGCAGCAGGGCTCCTTAATGTCTAAAAAGCCCAGAGAAGATAATTTTCATGTATTCATCATATGATATTAATCCTGTAAAAAGAAAAACAAAAAAGCTGGGTGCATATTAAGGGCTGCCTTCCCACTTCGTTTTTGGATCCCCCTCCGATTTCGGCGCTGTTTCATCCAGCCCGTGCAGCACTTTCCAAAAAACTCTCTGCCTGCAGCGGCGCAGAGCCAGGAGCAGCCGGGGAGACCCACGCGTGCTGCCACGGGGAGAAACACAAACTCAGGCAGCTGAAGGAGGGTTATTATTTTAAATTTTTTTTTTCTGTGTCCACCCCCCACCCCCCCCCGCCATCTCCCAGCTGCTGACCTCAAGGTAAGCAGCAGCGAGGGGAGCGGTTTCACGCGTGAGCATCGCTGGGGACGCGGAGCAGCCGGCAGCGCCGCTTCCTCGCAGGGCCGACATCTCCAATAGAGATCGGTGTTGCTGCAAACAAACAGCTGGTCCCCGCGCAGGCGCTTGGAAAGGCGGTAGGAAAAGATTTGCTGTGAGCTCTGCCTGGCTCTCAGCAAGCCCTCGGGATGGTTTTCTTTGTGTTGGGTTTTGCTGTCGGGAGCAGGGGATGCTCAGAGCCAGGATGCTGCACTTCGCAGGTTCCGCCCCCGAGAATGTCCCACCGTGCTGCAAAACCAACCCGATGAGAGTGGCATCAACCCCTCCAGGAATAAATTGGTGCGAAAAGTGAGTAAACAGAGCAAAGCAACAGCTTTTGGTGGGGAAGGGTAACCTTCAGCTTCTGACCCTGAAAAAGTCTGGCTCCTGAGAAAAGTTTCTGCTTGTGGCTCAGATGCCAGAAGTTTGTGACCAAAAGAACCTCATAGTTTCTCTGCGAGCCTGACAGGTTCCAAGAAAAACGTCAAGGTGCAAACTAAGGCTTGTGCACATTGGAGATCATCCGTGCCCTGCGGCCAAACACCGCTGGGCTTAAACCACCCCCTCGCTTCAACCTCAGAGCTGAACTCTGCACCCGAGTCCTGGGCAAAGTTTTTGCCTTCCCGACCATCAGCTTTTTCTGCAAATGCCAGGGCAAGTGGGAAAAAAGCAAGGAGAGAGCAGGCAGGGACCGTTTCAGCCCAGGCAGCAAGTTCATCTGGCTACAGATCTGGTCAGAGAATTACACAAGCCATTCCCGAGCTGTTCCCAAAGGGAAGATCTCGTGTCTTCCCCAAATTGAGATCCTTGGATGGGCTTCTTATAAAATCTGGATAAGGAGAATATTGCACTGACCTTGCCCTTGCAGCTTGCGTGAGGATGACCCCAAACTGCTTGGCGGAACCAGGCAAGCCTTTGTGCTTGCAAGACAAAAAACTATGAGTAACTTTAACTTCCAACCATGCATCCTCGTCCCAGCTCAAGCTCTTTCCCCGACACCTCCAGAGCCAAAAGCGAACCCTACGCGAGCTTGTGCTACCGACTCGCCAGCCGCCTGACCTTCCTCCCCGACGTTTTGAAGTCATCCCAGAAATTCACTGTACGTTTTCCCACGTGTGGTCATTTTTTCCAAACTTCAGCCTTTTCCTGCAGCAGATGCCTCCTTGCGCCTGACCTTTGGGAGGGTGTCATGTATTGGATGCTATTGCTTCTGGAGTTTTGGAAGAATTAAGCTAGGATACAAGGAATGTAAACAGAGGCCAGGAATGAAAACAAAATCCCTAATTCACTAATATAAACGAAGGAAGGGCTGACAGTGTCTCGCAGGGATATAATAAAACCTGCTCCGGGGTGATGGGTCTGGGATGCACCCAGTGCTCCCAGGGGTGCTTCTCCCGGAGTTTCAGGGGAAGGATGGGTGCAGGTTGGATGCTTGGGTTACACATACCTCCCCAGCTCAGGAGCACCAAACGCTGCTCAGCACCTGGGTCTGGGGTCAGGATGACACCTGCAAGCAGCTCTGGCCTGGCAGGAAGGGAAAAGGGAAAGTGAAGCCGCACCACCAGTGGCTCAAAGTGCTCAGACCCCTGGGTCAGGTGGAAGCAGATTTGTCACAGATTTGTCACCCTTGGGTGATGGGGAGGAGCTCAGAGCCATCAGCCGAGGGTGAGCGCGGGCCAGCAGAGCACGTGGTGCCGTCATGCCTGGCCGTCGCACAGCCCCGCTGAGCTCAGGGCTCTGGAGACTCGGTTGTCCAAAACAAAAGCTGATGTAAACAGAAAGCCGGCCTCTGCTGGAGATCGTCAGCTTTGTGCGAACCCAGGACACGTTATGTCTTTACAGAGCACACGGCAAGGAAGGTGAGAGCCTCCCCTGCCCTGCCATCACAGCACCTGCCCGCAGCGATCCGGAGGTGTCCCGCTTTGGGATGCTCCAAGGTCTCCTGAACCCCAAGGACAAGAGCAATGCCCCAGCTGGGATCACCCTGAGTACAGCCTGCTCCAGGGGAGCCGAGGGAGACCTGAACCTGGGAAAAGAGGGAAGATGTTGAGCCAGGACCCAGGGCACCCACAGGGGTGTTGCCTATAGGGGCAGAAAAAACCTGAGTTATGCTAAAAGATCGATATTCAACACCTTCCCCCTTGCCAGTGAAGTTTGGGGATCCTGCTCTCAGCATCCCGCGGCAGCTGGGATGAATACCCGCCTGCGGTCGCCCTCCCCAGTGGGACAGACCCCCAGCCACCCCGTTCTCCGGAGGAAGGAGGCAGCCACAAGAGGCATCCAGCTCCTGAAGCAACATCAGGGGATAAAATACACACCAACCCAAGAGAAACCCTTCCAGTGAAGCAGTGCTGCAGAGATCCATTGGATTTTTTAATTTTTTNGTAATTTAACCTCTCTAAAGCAGAGACTTGGCACCCCCGCCGTGTTTGGAAGAACTTTGGCCCTTAGCTCCCAGCACTCAATTAGTGTAAGCTGTATTTATTAGCCCTTGCCAAAACTCTTCTCTCCTCTCCTTCCATGCCACCAAGCTCCTGCAGGGGCCAAACGCTTTTGTGGCGGGACCAGGGCTCATCAGGGCTCAGGGGTGCTGGGCTGAGGGAGGCAGCAAAGCCCTGGCCAACTACATTTTTGCAAAAATATATACAAAAATCCAATAGCTGAGGCATTCCTTGTCGGGTGTTTCTTAATGTCTTGGCAGTCGCCGCCCAGCTATAAACATCCACCTCTAAACAGATGACTTTACGCTTTGAAAGCCACTTTCTGAAGCGCGTTAAAACCCCTCTGAATAGGTCGCCGGAGCCCCAGGATCCGATGGAGAGATGGAGAAGGAAGGGAGCCCGGAGAGCCACAGCATCCCCGCGGGAGGGGGGGGTGAGGAAGCAGCTGGGGGGATGGGGTCCCCCATATATTTAAGGTCACCCCTCTCCCAGCTGGACGCCAGGTCCGAGGTTCCCCAGGTGCCTGGCGCTGCCACAGTGACTTCAGGATTCAAGCAGCTTTCCCAATGTCCTATTTCCAGGCCTCTAACCGTAAAAGAAGCGTTTGCTACCGAGGAATTTCTTTGTTTACTTAGATAGCGTTATTTTTTTTTCTATTTATTTAGCCTCTCCCTGTTTATTTCTGACTTTGAATGAACAAACATCCACCGTGCCCGAACAATGAATTATTGGGATGAATCCCCGGGGGCAGAGCTCCTGCTGAGTAACTGTGGTCCGAATTCCCCGCCTGACCCGTGGCATACGCTGTCTAGACGAGTTCCCAGGTACCCCAGCTTGGATCCTGCGCACAACTCTTCCATACATACACAAAAAAAGTCATATTTGGGGTTTTTTTCCCTT
Source organism: Rynchops niger (assembly GCA_013400035.1). Taxonomy (NCBI): domain Eukaryota; kingdom Metazoa; phylum Chordata; class Aves; order Charadriiformes; family Laridae; genus Rynchops; species Rynchops niger. The sequence goes on from VXBH01009094.1 coordinate 12,211, forward strand.
CCCTATAAGGAAGGGTTGAGTGCCCAGGGTTGGCTGGATCCCTGCGCATCTCCAGCGCATCACCCCAGAGAGGTCCTGGGAAAGCCCTCGCACCCCAAGCACTTTACCCCCTCTCAAACTAAGGGAGGAAATTAAATACCTCCCTGATCAAAACAGATCCTTTCCCCTGGGAAATTTACCATTGCAGAATGAAAAACCCTCTTAAGTAGCTATTCTGAACTACCTATTACGAGCATTATTTTATCTCCTGCCCCACAGCGGAGCTATTCACAGCTGCCGGTTTCTGCTCCTTCCATTTGCCCATCTGTAGCAATTCTTCCCTGTCTGGAGGCGATTGCTGTGCAGTATGAATTCTGTTTGGGTTTGGGTTTTGTTTTTTTTTTTTTTTTCCAGTTTAATTCTACCGAAGTGACACACGCAGCTAAGCCCTAAATACAAATGGTAAAGCCATTAAAACCTTGGTTTGTCAGAGAAGATGCCAAACTGGCTGCGTGCAGTTGGCAGTCCATAAAAATCACAGCATCAGAGGAAAGCTTGATTAATACACTGCTGAACCTCCTGGAGGGGAAAATATGCAATGGTAAAAGTAACTCTGGGCATAAAATTATTTGCAAAGGAGGAAGGGGAAAAAAAAAAAAAAAAAAAAAGCTTTTCAAACCTGCTTTCCTCTGCGCTGTGTGGAAAAGCGGGGGGACAGCCAGGGGAAGGGTCCTGCCTCCATCGTCTGCCCTGCCTCCATCTCCCATGGTCCAGCCCCCCAGGTTCCCCCGGGGACTGAACAAGGGGTATCGCTCGCACAGTTTCATGCTTCGCTGGCCCTACCAGAGGGGGAAATTGTGTTAACGCAGAGAGGGTGGGAGAAAGAAAATAGCTGATGGACTCCAGGTGGGGACGGTGCCCTGGCAGCATCACCCAGCCCGCTCCAGCAGAGCTCCCTGGATTTGCTCAACATGCTCGAGGGCAGCTTGAGGAAAGGGATGTGAATTTTCACGTAGACCAACATGCGTTTGGTGTGTTGTTTTTTTTTTTTATTATTATTATTACTAATTTCTTAAAGGAAAGCAATGTAATAGCCTCTTTCAGCACAAGCTTTGAGGAGGTTCAAAACTTTCAGGAAAGGGAAATACAAATTGGACCTGAAACCTGGTTAAGGCTCGAGATCGTCGCAGCACGAGTCCCCCCCAGTTCCTCCCTGCCGCTCACCTCCTCGCCAGCTTCAAACCTGCCCTCCAGACCAGCAGCGTAAAAAGGGTGAGCCCTGCCCTCACCTCGCTTGAATTGGGAATTCTTGCTCCTCTGGATGCAGGTTAGGAATTGAAGATTTTTGGTTATTTCTCCAGAACCGTCCACTGTGGAAAATAAGCACGTTACCCGCTCCAAGACGCAATTGGGTTACTATAACAAGCCTTCATACTTCCGCAAAACACTTCCTCCAAGCAGCTCAAATGCCTTTCCAAACCAGAAACGCCATCAGGCAGAAAGATCGGATCCCAGCTCCCCATTCACCTGAGTCCAAGGGCACCCGGTGCTGGCATTTTCTAGACAACCCTCTCTAAAAAAGGAAAGGATGAGCCATTTTTAGACTCTGGAGGCAGATTTAACACATTCCAGGTGCCTGGAGAGCGCTCTGCTTTGCTGTCCGTGTCCTGGTAAGGCCATTACTGGCCCAGTGCTCCTGCGGAGGATGAGTGCTGCGGTCCCCAGCCTTGCCAACACCGATGCCAGGCAGGCAGGAGCCAGCCAGTTTCCCGCGCCGAGGTGTCAGCCCGGGTTATTGCCTCTGCCATAGAGTCTGCAGATCTCTGCTGCCCTGTGATCCATCACCTGCGTTAACTGAAGCATCCGCTGATGGAGGGTTTGCTCCCAGCTGTGGAGCAAGGATGCTCTCGCAAGAGCATCCCGGTGTACTTCATGTCACCGGCAAGCGCTCTCCCAAAAGGCGAATTGCTCTCCTCTTCCCTCCCCACCACTAGCGTTACAGAGCAGATACCTTCGCACGTGGTCCTTTAGGGCTTTGGAAGCCTCCCCTCTTTGCTTTCCATCTATGAATCTGCTTGCAAGCGGCTTCGTGCTCCTTCTGTTTGTCAGAAGGTCAAAAGCTTTTCTACCACCTTGAGTTTCAAGTGCGAGGGTGCGAGTTTTCAGCCACATTTAGTGGCCCTTTGGCCATTGTCTCTGAAGCCAATGGACTTCGCTGGGAATGGCATTGAGCCTCCGATTTCCAAAATGCTGTCCTGCACAATGCGACCTGTGCCCGGGCATCGAGAATGCAGCAATTGGCTTAAATCAAAAGAGAGGAGGCTCCCTGCCTGCAGCTCCTGTGAGAGCAGAGGGGATGCACGTTGACCTTGGACATGGCAGCCTGGCCATAGCCGAGCCGTGCACGGCCGCACCTAGTTGGCTATTGGGGACAGCAGAGACACAGCCCACGAGCAAGGCAGAAAAACCCCATCGCCCTCAAGGCAGTCTCTCTCAACCTGCACTGCTTTAGATTCGATACCAGAGTTTCGTGCAAAGTTTCCTGCTTCTGCCAAAGAAGAACTTGGAAGTTGGATTTTTAAGCAAAGAGCAGCCAAAAGAAGGTGCTTTCTTTGATTAATGAAATCAGAGGTTTTGCTCCAAAGCTGAATGCCAGCACATTCTCAGATTTTTTTTTTTTTCTGGAGGGAAAAAAAAAAAAAGAAAAGGTTGAAGACACTATAAAGAAAGCCAGTTCTTTATAGAGAACGCCGACCCTACTTTTTGCCGTCCCCTGGCTGCCTGTGCTGGCCCGAGCAGCAGCAGCTCTGCCATGCAGCATCGGCTGCAGAGCAGGAGACGCCAGCCCAAGGCATCCAGCTAAAGCAACCAGGGAAAATGGAAAAAAAAGGAAGATGTGAAAGCATCTAACGCCGCAGCCGCCAGGCTGGCTCTCACCAAAACACAGTCTCAATGTCTAAACAAGTGCCTCGTGAGAAATATTTCAGGCTAAGGAACTTACTACCTCAACGAGCAGGTGGTTTCTCTTCCTCCCTCCGGCCCATAAAACCAGCCCAGAGACAAGATTGCTCTGAAACCACACCAGCACCGGAGCTGCTCGCTCCTGCTTCTGTCTGGGAATTCACTGAAGGTTTAACTCCACTACTTGCTTAAAACCATGTAACAGCATTGCTAAGTTTGTTTTTTTTTTTTTTTTTTCCTTGTCCTTTGCTTGGATTTTGGCTCCCTCCGTGGCTTTTGCCATGAAGTGGGATGGAAGAAGAGTCACTCCTTTGCTGCAAGGAAGAAATCCCCCAGCCACAGGGGTCTGGACTCATGTTCCCCCCGACCCCCACCCCTTTTTCTTTTTTTTTTTTTTTTTTTGCCTAATTCAAGCTCCCAAACTACAGTCTCCTCTGGCTCTTCCCATGTGTTATTTTAGCATTATTATTAGTTTCCAAGTTGCATTGTTATTAGTTTCCAAGCTGCGGCATGTGCGGAAGCCGTGGCTGCAATGGATAGCGTGGCTTGCGGGGCCCCCGCTGCCCGTTTTGGGGGTGACAGCCCCAGGATCGTCCCCAGCCAGCGCCGGGCAGGAGCGGTGCCAGGTGGGGGGTGGCAAAGCCACTGGATTTCAGCAAGCGGAGATGAGTCAGTGTGGCAGAAATGCCAGCTCACGGGGAAAGATGCAGCATCAGCAAGAAACCTGCCCTGGCTTGTAACAGGAAAAAGATGTTTCTCAACCCAAACCAGCCCAGGGCCTGGGACAGATTAGGAACAGAGAAAACTCCTTGCAGCGCACGCCAGGGACGTGCCAGCAGCTGCAGCGGGCTGGCACCCACTCGGGAGGGCAGAGCAGGGATTATTTAATCCCCAGAGCTGCCCACCTTCCTGGCAACCGCTTTAAACCAAACTCCGGCTTCTCCTCTGGCAGACGGTGCCGCGTGTCACCCTCAGCCTCTCCCTGCAGCCAGGACCTCCCCGAAGTGGCCGAGTCCTGCTGCTGCTGGTCCTGTGCCAGCCTGTCCCACAGCTGGGGACACCCCCGACCAGTCCCCAGGGATGCTGCGGGGGAGCCCAGCCTCAGAGCAGCCTGGGCAGACGGCGCAGGCACCCATAATACTCTTCATCACCGATAAAATCCTACCTTAAAGATATTCATGCATCAGAATGCAATGAAAGTAAAGAAAATGGGCTGTATACTTTGCATTTTCCAAGTTGCGACAAATGCAAGAGTATTCCATTCACAAAAGATATTTATACCAAATGCGGTGCTGTAATAAATGAGCACCTTCGTAAACCAAATAAATCTATCAGGAAGCAGGTTTTAAGATGTTTCTTTCAGTGGACAAGTAGATTTTCCTATGCCATCTGCATGCCATATTTGCGATGGAGTCAAGTGTCATGTACAAAGGCACCTCTTCCGATGTCAGGATGCTGTTGGGATGGAGTAAAACCCGGTGTCTGGCACAGCCGAGTGCCACACACCGCTCATCCCACGTGGGTTGACATCGGTGTCTAATATGAAAAGTGAGTCGGGTTGTAGAGCAAAAAGGGCTTTGTATGATTTCACAGCAACTTCAGCAAATCTCATTTTCCAGAGCCCTCAGACCCCAAGGCATCAGTCCCCACATCCACCTCTGTCCGTGCTCCTGCTGCAAGGTGACACCGACGGCTTACGGCACATCCCAACTTTCTCTCCCTTCTCTTTCAGCTCCTTGTTAGTAAAAAACTGCATTTTTTAAAATTTTTTTTTTTAAGCTCTCAACATCTTTTGATGGTTACAGATTTAAAAAAAAAAAAGCTTGAAGTCATCTTATAAACCTAGAGTTTTAATTATTTCCATGCCATTTGCTTTGAAAACCAGCCTTTTCCAGCGGGATGGGCTGACGCATGGTGCGGGGGGAGTGTCCATGGGAGAGACCCCCAGCTCAGATGCCAAGCCTGGCTGAACATGAGAATTCTCAAGTATTCCCCCTTTTAATTAGGCATGTAATAGGGAGAGACAACTTTCATCGCCCTCCAAGCGCTACCCGTATGAAAGTGGACGTTCTCCTTTCTCCCGCTCCTCTGCAGCTGCCGCCGGCATTGCGGCACATCTCCTCTGCTCCCCCCTGCCCCCCAGCCGGCAGAAGTGCTCCCACTCCTGCCTCGAGGAGGCTATCTTTAGCACTTTAGGGGGAAAAAAAAAACAAAACCAAAAAAACCCACCAGTTTTGTAAACTGTAACTAGAAGAATATGTCATTTTGCAGACATTTTCCTCCAGGCCAGACTGCTGGGAAAACATGTGTTTCATTCGATGCAGTAAGTCGTGCAGGTGGTCAGGGCAAGGGAAGCCAGCCCCGCAGCAAACAGACTTGTTTATTATTTGGGGAAAGGGAGGAAAAAAATAAAAGCAGCTTCAAATGATGTCATGAAACCTCTGGACACTCATGCTCTAGAAGCGAGGAGGGACTTGCCAAACCCTTTAGAGGTGCTTTTTCCCTGGAAACTGCAGGGAGTCGGGGCGCCCACGTACAAGCATAGCCCGAATTTATAAATCACTGCTTACGTGGGTCGCCAGGGGCCCCGAGGGAGCGGATCCTCATAGATTGGCTCTGTATTAGAAGGGCAACAAGGCTGGTTCCTGCGCCAAAGGCTGAGCAGCCTTCACCCCAATCCCACCCCCGTCCCCATGATGGAGGGAGCCAAGGTAGCACCCAGCCCTTGGTGTGGTCCCGCGGCCCCCGCAGAGCGGGCTGGGGAGGGTTACAGCCAGGGACCCTTCCTCCAGCAGCCACCTTCCACTGGGACCAGTCGGGTCCCACCAGCTCCAAGCTCAGCAAGACCTTGGGGACGGAGGGTGCCCGAGGTCTCAGGGTGCTGCAGCGACGTTTCGCCCCGCTCCGCGGCGATCGCAGCACAGGGCAGCCCAGCAGCACCCGCACCATGCTCAAACAGCACGACCCGCATCCATCACATGCTGCTGATGTCCAAGCAGCCCAGATCCCAACTCAGTCTGGATCTCTCCAGTCCAGAAACACTGCTATAACCATCACCATAGGACCTCTCGACTGTAAAATTAATACTTCACCTTTTTTTTTTTCTCCCCGTACTATCCTATCACATAGGAGAAAAAAATTGAGGTTTATGTAGCCAAGTCTCTATTACTCTTAAGTATGATGTATTGTTAATACATTTATGGAAGCAAAGCCATTCCTTTCTCTTAGTGTTATAGCCCATGTTATGCTACCTACTCACACCTGAAAACCATTTCGGGGAGCTCTAAATTATTGTCCTGCTGCTGTGCTTGCCCAGGTCTGTTGGAAAAATCAAACTGGGGCGGGCAGATTGGTTTCTCCTCTGCAACACTTGGCAGCCTGTCCCAGGCCCCCATTTCAGCTGCGGGGATTTATAGGAGAGGAATCTTTTACAGTGTTTTTCACTTCACACACACAGCCCCTTTTCATCACCTTCTGAAGCGTTAAATGGGCCTGGACCAAATGTGAACGCCTTTGATCCAGCCCTATGGTTAAACAAGGTGTTCTGCAGCCAGATCCCCCCATCCACCACCGGGCTGGGCAGAGGAAATATAAAGCAGGGCTAGAACACCCGAAAAAGAGATTTTACAGATATTTCTGCCATTTGGGGGGCTGCTCTGGACTCCCCAACACCACAAGAGAACCAGCCGTAGCCTGGCAGCGGGGTTTTGTCATGCTTGGGGTGGTTTTATTTCCCTTGTAGAGCTCTTCTGGGTCAGGGGAACGAAGTGCGAAGGTGGCAGCAGCCAGCGCTTCAGAGAACCAGCCTTTTCCTGACCTCCTTGCAAAGGATAGCACAGGACTGGAATTAAAAAGCCCGCTTTTCACCCCCAAGAGCTCTCTGTGCAGGAAAGGCAGGCTGCATCCTGCACCTCCTTCCCATTCGTTGCACCGCTGGAGAGGATGGAGCTGTTTTGGATTGAGGATTCACAACCCCATACCAGAGCCCTCGAACGAGCTCCCCAGAACACACAACCCCCTCAGCACCCAGTTATCACCACAAGTGGCCCCAAAGCACTTAGGGAGCCCCCAGATCCCCAAGTTCCCGTATTTTGTCATTTCAGCTCCCTCCGCTCTCTTCCTCCTACATGTGTGCGCATTCACAGATGGATACAAACAATATTGCTGTTAAGGCTCCCAAGTTTATTCACAGAAAAGCATGTAATGCACAAAAAATGAGCGTGCTGGCTCCCCTGCTGCCTGCAGGCAGCTCTCCCCTGCCTGCTCCTCCGTGGGGGGACGGCGCCGGCTCGCTCTGGCTCACAGGAAGGGAAATCGTGGGAAGATACCCTGTACCAGCAGCTGGGCCATAGCACGCACCCTCCTCCCACCCCAAAGCCCTCCGGAGATGATCCCAGCCAAAAGGAAGGGGGGTGTCCCACCTCCTGGGGGCTGCTTAGTGTCCCCAACCCCGCATGATGCCCCATGGTGGGGCAGGCTCATGGGCTCAGCATGGCACAGCCCTACCAGAGCGCCATGCTCTGCCCTGTGGTCACGGGCACCTCAAGGGACAAACACCAGCAAAGGGTGGCATCGGGTTTTTGCCTCACAGGTAACGTTCAAGCCAGGAAAGCAGAGGTATATGCTAATTTGGAGTAAGCCAAGAATAGAGGCCAAGGCATTTCTCTCCACAGAGACATTTCTTATTCGAGAGGTGAAATGGGTATTTCTAGCAAGCAGCTCAGATGCTTCGTCAGAGCAGGGTCAAGAGCTCCTTTTCCCCCTGCAAGGAGCCAGCGAGGTGCCTGGGGACACAGTCAGGGCTCATCTCACTGGCACGGGGACACACTTGCATGGGACACAGAGGAGCAAGCCCACAGTCCCATAACTTTGTGCCTGCACAAGCAGCATCCTCCAGAGCAAGAGCTAACAGCTCATCCCAGCCTTCTCCAATGCCACTTAGAGCAGCAAGACCACAAAGCGCTGCTCAGAGGAGAAGCCACCTCTGCAGCATCCCTGGGCAGATCCAACACCAGGGCCAAGCTGCACCTCCAGGGCCCCAACAGCAAAGTGCTCAGAGCCACCTGGCACCCATGGGTGCTGCAGCAGCCAGTAGGGTCCAGCAGGCTTTGCTAGAGGTACAGCTGAGCTTTGCTAATAACAGCCACAGACCAACCAGGACAAACCCCAGGGTCACCTCCCCTGCCCAAGCAGCTGCAGACCCCAGTACTTGCCCCCAGCACTCAGAGGCTGCCTGCACAGGGCTGCTCACTCGCTGTCACAGCCGCTCGGGTCACCTCTTCCATGTGCACAGGGCAGCAGATGCCACCAACGGGACAAGCCTCACAGAAGCAGGCAGCAGTTCACCATCCGCAGCCAGGCAAATTGGTGCTGCCTCACAACATCCTTCACACATGGATCCAGCCTGGGAAGATGCTGCTCTGGGTGCAAATCTGGGCAGAAAGACCTTCGTGTCCCTCCAGGACAGGCCCCAGCACCAGGGAAGCTACAGGACACCACAGCTCCCTACGCCACCAATGGAATACTGCCCTTGGTCCAGCTCCAACCCTTTTAAGCAAAGGCTGCCAATTAGCACTTGCAGCCTAATAAGCTCATTTGCCCTTGAACTCCCAGCTGATAGCACATTCCTGCTAACAGCCCCAAAACGAGCACCAAGGTGCTGGGACACTCCCTCAGCAGCCCTGGGGACAGGGACACGGGGGACAAAGGGAGGCAAAGCAGCCCTGGGCGGCAGAGGGGAAGACCCTGGCTGCTGCGTCCCCCGGGAGAGGGCAGGATTTGGGGCCTGGGGTCGGACCCAGGTGGCTCCAGCCCAGCCAGAGCTGAGCATGGGGATGGCCAGAGCTCGTGACATGCACTGTGCTTCGGCAAAGCCAACCAACACCTCCCTGTCTGAGCTCTCCGACGGGCTCTCCCCACCCAGAGACCACAGCAGAACGCAATGAAAATAAGCAGGGAAGGAGAATCGGAGACAAAACTTGTAGGAAGCGGCAGCAAGAGAGATTTTTGCAGCAGTATTTGGCCGAGAGCTCCGCTGCGCAGGGCCGTGCTTCCAGCGTGAGTCACCCTGTGGAAGTGGGCTCTCCATCGCCAGCCCCAAGCCCACGTTTCCAACAGGACCTTGCTGACATTTGCCCAAAAATAAGCCCAGGGCTGCATGAAATGCGTGGAGCACGTGTGGGTGGGTCGGGAGCGCTGCTGGCACCGGAGAAGGGTCAAACAGCCTCTTAAAAACTGCCAGGAGAGGCCAGAGCTGATGCACTGTCTCTATGTGTTACGCACAGAGTGTCGCCTTCCCTTGCTCCCTGGCTGGGCTGTGGGGCTGCAGGCAGTAGGGCCAAAACTTGCCCCTCCTGGGCAGAAAAAGCCTGCGTTTAAAAAAGCATTTAGAGAATAAACATAGACTGCTAGCAATGATGCTCCAAACTTTTTATTTTTTGGGGTGTGAAGTGTTGCCCGGCCAAGGTGCCTGCAGCACTGCAGAAACCCCGTGCCTGAGTCAGTGCTTGGAAGGCAGCAGCTTCTATGCTCTGCCTAGGTAAACTGAGGCACGGGAAGGTGCAGACGACCGAGCACCCCGGTGGCCTCCATCGCTGCGAGTCTCTGGGTCAGCGATAACCGCCTGTAAAATACAGCTGGGCTCTGGCAGAGCTGGTGAAGCTGCTGCCGGCCCAGCTCCTTGGTGACGCTTTGTGGCTTTCCCAGGCGGTGCTTTGTTTGCTGTTATTTATTTTGCTCCAAAATACTTGTTAAAAGCTCTGGGTATGTAAATGGCTTTACAGCCAGCGTGCCAGGCACATGGCTCTGGTTGGCATCACAGCGCATTGCTGCCAGGGCCCTGTCTGGGGTGTGCTGTGCATCATGTGCTGTCCCGTCCCATCCGATGCTGTCACTGCCCCGTGTCCGTGCAAGCACGCTGCCAGGGTCCCTGTCCCCTGCTGGGGCTGAGCCCCCCATCCGATTAACACACCCCCAGTTAGCCTTGATGCTGCGAGGCTAAAATAAGGGGTGATGGGGGAGGGCGCTATGCATTTTGCTAAACACGTATAATTATTTCACAGCTTTGGTGGAAATTGTGCTGGCTTCGTGCACCTTCTCTCACCCCTGCTCCTGCACGGAGTCGTGCTGTTGGGTTTGGCACCGTAGTTGGCTCACACACCCCCCGTCCCCAACAGCATGGGTGCCCACGGCAGCTAGCACGGGTGGGATTTGGGCTGCTCTGGGGCAGCTGGTTGGGATGGGGGTAAGGCGAGGAGATCCCCGGGGGAGCGCAGCGGGTGCCGGGCTATGCGGGGTGGCTTTTGCGAAGCCACCGGGGCAGCGCGGGGGGTGCCGGGGGGATGCGCATCCCNATCCTGGTTTCAGCCCTGCAAAATGCTGCAGTGAGCTCTGGGATCAGCTCCCCCAAATGCTGCAGTGCACCCTGGGCTCAACTCCCCCCGCCAAATTCTGGTGTGAATTCTGGTTTCAGCCCTGCAAAATGCTNCCCGGCGCTAGAGGGCAAACGCGGCCGCCGGTGCCGCCGGTGCGGCGGGTTCGGCCCCGGGATGGTGCGGTACGCTCCGGGCTCAGCGCCCCCCGGATGCTGGGATGCGTTCTGGGCTCAGCCTCCCCCCACCCCCCCCCCAAAAA
>VXBH01009094.1:48037-82172 GCA_013400035.1 Rynchops niger
TTGTAGGGGTCTGGGTGAGTCCCCCCTGGGGCAGGGGCTGGGCCGGGCCGGTGCTGAGGTGGGGGTAGAGCTGTGACTGTCCTCTCTCCCCATCCTGGGAGCCACCGCGCTCCCACAGCAGCGTGAGATGGATGAGGTCCCGCAGCACTGTTGATGTTTTCTTGGAGTCAAAACTACCCAGCCGTCCAAACCTTAATAGCCGCGTGGAGGCTTAACGGGAAGCTTTATCCTTCATTATCGACATAGTTATTCTGTAATGGGATGTGCAGTTTTGCCTGTCTCATAATCTGCTTTTTAGTGGTCAATATATAATCCTAAATCGACCTCATACAACTATCAAACCCTTTCCTGTAACTTTGTCAGGCAGGCAGGAGTTGGTTTTGGGGCTCTGATGGTCATGGCTGCTGTGCTGTGTGTGTTGTCACCCTGGTCCGGGTGTGCGGGGCTCTGGCCGCCGTCCCCAACGCCTGGGGCTGCTCCTCGGGGGGACGCAGGCTGGGAACGCATCAACAAGTTGCCTCCATCAGCCTGTGCTGGGTGCCACACAGCCCCCCTCTTTTCAAAAGTCAAGCAAGCGCTTCTTGCAGAGAAGCACAATTCTAAAATTGAAGCCTTTGAAATTGCACCATTTAACAAATTTGCTCCATGGTGGAGTGCAAAATGGCTTTTCCCCACGGCTGAGTGCAATCCCCCCCGTTTCTGGTGCTTGCAAAAGCCTGTTGTGTTGAAAATCATAGAATCACAGAGTGGTTTGGGTTGGAAGGGACCTTAAAGCCCACCCCAGTGGCACCCCCTGCCGTGGGCAGGGACACCTCCCACCAGCCCAGGTGGCTCCAAGCCCCGTCCAACCTGGCCTTGTCCAACCTGGCCTTGAACCCCTCCAGGGATGGGGCAGCCACAGCTTCTCTGGGCAACCTGGGCCAGGGGCTCACCCCCCTCACAGCCAAGAATTTCTTCCTAATATCTCATCTCAGTCTCCCCTTTTCCAGTTTGAAGCCATTGCCCCCCATCCTATCATTACACTCCCTACTCCAGAGTCCCTCCCCATCCTTCCTGGAAGTCCCCTTGAGGGACTGGAAGGGGCTGGAAGGTCTCCCCGGAGCCTTCTCCAGGCTGAACCCCCCCAGCTCTCTCAGCCTGTCCTCCCAGCAGAGGGGCTCCAGCCCTTGGATCATCTTCATGGCCCCCAGCTGGACCCCTTCCAACAGGTCCTTGTCCTTTCAGAAAAAAACCTCTGTCCCACCTTCTCTGTTTCCCCAAGAAAGGGACTGCCCTAGGGAGGCTGCATGGACCAGCCCCTCGCCTGTCGCAGCCGCTGTGGCCCCACTGCCGTGTCACATCATTCCCAGACAGGGTTTGGGGCCGATCCTGCCCCGGCGATGGCGCAAGGGGCAGTTGTGCCCGTGCTGGTGCTTTGGGGGCTCTGAGCAGCTGACTCTCCGGCAAACTTTACCTGGGTGTATGAATAGATGTTGCTTTACACCCCGCTGCTGATCCCAGGGTCTCTGGACAGATTAATGAGCACATTACCGGGCTGCGCATGAGTCAGGTAATGTGCCGTGTACGTAAATGCCTCCATTTGCGAACGGTCTCAGGAGCAAAGGCTGTTTGTGTTGGGATGACTTTATTCTCTAGAAGAAAGTAGGCGGCACTGCGTAATTACCCTAAACGGGGCTGGCAGTCACCGGGGAGGAGAACATGGGGGTCGGCGTGATGGCTGCTGTCTCATGGGGCTCAGCCTCGTGCCCTGCCACCGGTGATGCTCCGGCTGGTGCCAAACTTGCCCGGGAGCAGCCCCGTGGGGGTAGGATCCTGCCACGCGTTGCTCAGCGCCGCGGGGCAGAGAAGCAGGAAGGGTTTGTGTGTTTTATCTCAGCCTCCCGGGATGGTGAATTGAATGTTTTTGCTTTCCCTCTCTGCACAGAGCTCTTGTCGAGTCAATGAGAGACCTCCACAAGTCTAGCGTGCTGGGAAGCAAGCACGGCAGCCTGGTGAGTGTCCCGCGCAGGGCATTTTAATAAGGCTGGGACAGAGAGATGCGTAGAAACAGCAGCTGAGCCCAAGCAAGCCAAGAGCCCAACTGGCCGGCTGTGCTCAGAAGGTCCCTTGGCACAAAAGAGGAACCACTTATTTTACAGCTGAGCCTCGGCGTTTCTTAGCCCGTCTGCTTTCAAAGTCAAGTCGGGGCTGGAAATGCAGCCGGGTGCCCCGGCCGAAGCATCAATCCTGCGGCGATGCTGAAGCTGGCCTCGCAGGCGCGTTCGGTGCCTGAATTACGCCTGCACACTGCGAACATGTGTTGCTCGCTGTGTCGGAATTGTTATGAAAATGAAGAACGGGATGTGCCTAAATGTTAAATCTTACCCAGCCTCGTTAGCATGAAAGCCATTAATGTGAACAAAAGCCGTTTTCAAGGTTGAATTGAGAAGCATCGGAGCATTAGAGTAGCGGAGAGATTAAAATCAGCATTTGTTTAGCTCTAATCTAATGTGCATGGAACAATAAGCATTTGATGACTAATTTTGGCAATGCTGGGTATCTTATCAAAATATAGCTGTTTAATTTCAAGCTTTTCTTTAGGGAGTGGATTCCAGCAGCATAAATCCTACATAAATGCTTTGCTCAACGCACCGGGCATGCACAGAGCAGACCCCGAGCTCCGTGGCCGGGGTGACACCGGCCTGCCGCAGCCCGCTTCTGCATTTTCCCCTCCTCCGGCTGAAAAAAATAGCGGCTTTGCTCAAGCAAAGCGAGCGGGGATGGGGTTGGGGTGGGGAGGTGGCTTTGCGGGGGCTCCCCCACCCCGGAGCGATTGCAGGGACGGTGCTTTGCCGTTTGCCGGGGGTGGTTTAGGGTCTGAGCACAGCCCCGCTCACCCCAGCGCCCCGTAGGCGAAGGTCCCCGTTGTGGTTCCTGGGCTCCCCCTCAAGTCCACGGCCAAAATGGCCCCTTCGGGAAGGAATTTAAACCCCCCGGCCTCAGCCATGAGGCTCCTAAATCTCCCAGCGCTGATGCTCACCAGCTGTGGAGGAGCATCGGGACCAGAGTGGGGTCGTGCCTTCCTCGCGGGGACTTTGGGGACGACGACTCTGTCTTGGAAGGCAGGGCACTCAGGAGCGTGGCATGGCAGCGAGTCTGGTAGTGGGTTTTTTCCCTCTAAAATAAGCCCTGGTGAGCTATTTTGTTTTCTTCCCCGCTCTCTGCACATGGGAGCTGTGAGGGGTGTCCCCGGGCAGGGCTGGAGGAGGGGGGAAGGACAACCCTGTGCTTCCTACCAACGCAGCCATCTCCTCGGTTAAGACCTGCCAAAAAGCAGCTCTCGGTTTTGCACGGTTCCGCTTTGTTGCCTTAATGGCTGATCAATACTCGAAATGTCAAACTTGAGCACCGCTGACCTTTCTGATGGAAAATAACTCCTGCCCAGCGGCTCCCGGGGATGCGCAGGCGACTGTTGGCTCTGGAGAGCAGAGAGGGAAAATAACCCCGTGCCGGGGTCGGGGGGTGTGTGCAGGGGCGATGAGAGGGCAGGTTGCAGTTGTCTTTGGTTTCCTTCATGCAAAACTGCGCCTTGACTTTAACTGGAAAGCCCCAGATGGGGAATGCTCTCCAGAACCCCTGCCTGAGCCAGGAGAAGGTGAGAAAAAAGTGTGATTTTGGAAAGGGGCTGTCTCCTGTAGTGCCACAAAACCTCTCCTGAAAGCCCCATTTTTTCTAGGCAAAAACTGAGCCTTGGATTTCCTTTTCCCCACGCACTTTTTCATGCAAATATTTTTTTTTCTTGCTAGTCAACCGTAGCCCTGATACGTAACCGTGGGCAGAACAATAAGTCGGACAGTCAGGGTGAAAGAGCACTGGTCTCCTATTAAAAACCTCCCTACGGCCGTGGGGGATGCTACGTGCCATCGCGGTTACCCAAAGAGCCGCTGTAGGTGCCCCAGCCCCCTTGTCACTCGCCAGCGTGAAGAAGAAAGGGCTTGCCCACCCCCCAAAACGCCTGCTTCGTCTACAGGTGAAGGCAGAAATTAATTTCTCTGAAAGCTGTCATGATTGAGGCAGATTAAACGGCGCTATATATAGGATATACAGATTTTTTAGGGATTACAGTCCACTGTAACTGCCTATTGCGGCGTGGGGGGCTCTTTGCGCAAGCTCTCCCTCCCGGCTGCTGTTGCCAAGGCTCCCGATGCTTGAAAAGATGCATTTAAAAATAAACACACTGAGACAAGAGCTGTGTCCTGCTGCTGCTGGTAGGCAAAGGCTGGAGCTGCCAGCAGATCAGAAAAGCTTCCAAAGAGGGGCTGGGTTTTTTTCTTTTTGGTTCCTTTTCTTTTTTTCTCCAGGCGAAGGGCAGTGCCGTTCTCAGGGGACGCGGGCAGAGCTGCTCCTCGGGGGGCTTTGTGCGTGCTGCTGGGACACGGGGGTCAGGTCCCCCTGCCCCACAGCATCCGCTCCTCTGCCTGGCTGATGGGGGCGGCAGGGGGGGGTACCAGCCCTCCATCTTCAATATTGGGGTTTGGGTGTTTTTGGTGTTTTTTTTTTGTTTGGTTTTTTTAATGAGAAGCCTGAGACACTCACTTAAAAGCTTATTTCCCCACCCTGCAATAAGCAGGAGCTCGCAGGGTGCTCAGGGGCAGGTCTGTCCCCTCCGCAGCCCATTCCTCGTCCCGCGGAGCTCCCTGCCCCGCTCCATGCCTTGCTCCTGTGTCAGCCCTGTGGTACGCAGGTGCGATATTCCAGCTCCTGGGATAGATGGGGAAAAAGAGGGAAGTCAGCTCTCGGCAACCTCCACGCACAGTCCAGCCTGCGCTCTCAGAGAGGAAAAGTTGCTCGTCCCTTCCCTGGTACGGGGCTGCAGCCGCTCCTCAGCATCGTCGCCTTAATCCAGCTCTATGGTAGATGGAAAATCTCTTGCTAACCGACCTACGTTGCATGATCCTGTCCATCTTCTCCCCATATCTGCTTTTGCAGGGGAGCAGGGTCAGGGGAAGATATTAATGCAACTCTGCAAAGGTGCCAGGCAGCGCGGCAGGTTCACCCAGAGCTGCAAACGCCGGGCTCCTTGCCTAGAATATTGTCCCTGGGGTCTTTCCCCACCTCCGGATCTGCGTGTTTTCCTCTGGTTTTGAGGAACGGCACCAAAACTGACGCGATGACACACAGAAACAATCCGGCTCTCCTCTGCATTTCTCCTTCAATGAAATGTTTTTTGCTAAAGGAGGGATATTCCGCCCCTCCCAGCTGGGGTGCCCGGCCCGGCGCAGACGCCCGGCGGTGGCAGATATCCTTGCTCCGATTATGAAACCTCAATGAGCTGCTTTGTTCTTTTGTTTGGAGAGCAGGAGCGGGATGGCAGCGCTGCCATCCTCCCCCGGCCCCGGGGCTGCTGGGGAGCGCAGGGGAAGGAGAGGAAGGGGAAAGAGATGCTCTGCACTAGCCTGTATCCCTGCTCCGGGCTTCCCAGCACACCCATATCCTGCTAAAACTGTTGTTGGCAAAGAGATTTCCACCTTCCAGCTTGAGATTTTGGGACACGCTCTACCCCTCAAGCACTTAAATAAGTAAAAAAATGCAATGAGCCCAAAAACGCCGGAGCGGAGCAGAGAATTTCTCTGCCGCTGTTTGTCTCATGAAGTTAATGCTGATGCTGAATGTGGTGACTGGGGATGCGATTTATTTTATTGCCTCACTTCAAAGTGCTTTATAATATTCTCCTTTTTCGTGTAAGTTCTGCTCAACTTAAAAACGAGGGTGGAGTTTTGTAATGAAATTTAAAACCAGAGTCCGACAATAACACAGAACTAGAATGAACCTTGGAAACGCTGGCACATTAGTGCGATGCTGGAGATGGGTGGAAATGACTCCAATAAATCAATAATACTTTTTTTTAATGCATCTAAGCCATTGAGAGTGAGGTGATGGAAAAATAAAAATGCCCATTAGTGTCAGCAGAATGTAGAGAATTACCCAAAAAGTGAGTTTCATAAAAATTATGTATTATAGCGTTGCAAATGCTCTGGGTAATAACGTCCAGAATTGCTGGACGTGGCACTTCGTACGGTGACAGGAGCTGGTCCCTCCCTGCCGGGAGTTCGGTCCGAGCCGGGGCTGCCGGGGGCTGCAGAGACACCTGTGGCTTCATGCAAGTGCCCAGGGCATGAAAAATTCGCAGGATTTTTTTGGTCTTCCAGCATCCTCCATCTTCCCAGAGAACAGCGGGCAGCAGCATGCCCGTTGGCTGCGGGGTGATGGCTGGGGGCTCACAAGCATCCCTGAATTCACCCCGTGTTTGTGTTTTGTTTTGGTTTTTTTTTTTTAATTTTTCTCTTCTAGAGCAGAGAGAAGGGTATTCGTAGGGGGAAAATAATTTACAATGAAAACGATAGGTTCTGAACAGACACAATTTTGCAAAATTTAAGTCAAAACCCCGCAAATAGTGTATAAGTGAGGAGAAAAAGGAAAAGAAATTTGGAACAAAACCCCCAAGAGTTTGGGGCTGTTCATTTCCACGGTTGCTGAAACGCAGACGGAGCAAGGCTTTAAATTCAAGGGGGAGACCGCAAATGGAATGTTCCTCTCTGAGTTTTGGGGAAGGTCCCTGTCCCCTGGCACGTGGAGGGTTTGCCACAAGGATGTCACCGTGACCAGGTCATGGCCACCTCTCCCCACACCCCGTGGGACGTGGGGTACTGCGGTCTCTGCACGCAAACACCCGCGCGAAGCCCCCAGTCGCCGTCGCCGTCCCCCCCGGGAGGAAGCAGAGGGGCCAGCGTGGGACCGCGGCTGGGTGGCTTTTTCCAGCCTTTCCTCTCCCGCTTTGTCTTGCCCGAGTCGAGCTCCTTTGGGGAAGGGGCTGTTTTCCTCCCCGGCTGGGAAATGTCCGCACCACCTGTAAATTCCTCGGTGCCGGAGGGGAACGCTGAGCTGCGTCCTGCCGGCGTCCGAAGCGTCCCTGCATCCCCCCCTCCTCTCCGTCCCCTCCTCCTCTTCAAAAGCCTTCGCTGGCTCAGCCAGGAAAAAGGATGTTTGTCCAGCGCCGAACTCCAGCGTGCCCCCTCCGAGCCCGGAAACCCCGGGGAGCGAAGGACTCTGCAAAGCAGCACGCGGGGGGAAAAGAAATAAGTAAATAACAAAACTATTTCCCATTTGAAACTATACCTCTGTCCTGGATTGTGGAGGCTGTGGGATAAGAGATTTTCCTCCTCCTGGCTAGAAATTTTGATTTGTTTTCAACAGTTTCCCATCATAAAAGTGGTGTTTCTTGTGAAACCGGGCATTTTGCTGGGAAGACTTCCCACGTGCAACCCGTCGACCCTTTGCACGTTGGTTTTTCATTGACTTTCTTCTTCTTGGCATCCCTAAGGTGGCATGGTGGCCTTGCATGTGGGCTCGTGCTCTTCTCCTTCACATCCTTCAGGAGCAGCCAGGTGCCAGGGAAATCTTTCCACATCGGACCCAGCTGTCCCTGGTGTCCCCCCCATGGGCTCAGTGCTATGGCCACCAAGGGCTGCCAGTGGAAACCAAAGGGCTCCTGCTCCTTCCTCCATCCCCTGGATGCTTGGAAGCCCCATGAGGTGACACTAGCTTCAAAGAGAAGGTTTAAGTATCAGTAGTGGGGAAAAATAAATGGAGGAGCAAATGATAAAACTAAATGGAAAAATAAGGCTGGCATCTGCCAAAGTTTTCATGAACCCAGAACTGAAACATCGGTCACAAAAACACCCCAATGGGATAATGCAACGGGAAACCAGTGATATTTTCTTGGCTGGAAAATATTTCTAGGTTTTTATTTGTAGGCAGTGCCTCCTGCAGCCCAGCGGGCTCCATGGGGAAAGGGGTTGGGGCGAAGCGTGGCAGCCCAGGGTGTGCAGATCCCGCCGGAGCCGGCAGCACCTCCCCGTGCCAAACCCGGAGGTGAGAACAGCACGGCGGAGCAAGACCCCGCTTTCCCTGGGACGCTTTCCAGCTGGAGAGCGCGGCCTCTGCCAAAGCCATCTGCTGAAGGACCAGACATGCAGACGATGATGTTTTGACGGTGGACTTTGCCCGCCCGCCCACCTCTTGGGTGCTTTGCTCCGGCGACGGGACAAACTGCCGGCAGCAGCAGCCGGCTTCAGAGCCAGGCGAAGGGGCAAAGGATGCTGAACTTCTTCTGTTTCAAACCAGAACCAGTGTTGAGGTGTTAAGTGTCCCATCAGCTGCTTTTCCCCACTCCTGCCGCACCGCAGCACCCTCTCCATCTGAAGGCTGATGCTCCCTGCAGCTGGTGGGGCTGGGACCCCCATGAGTGCTCCCAGCTCTCCCATGGGTCATGGGAACTATTTTTGGCACTGGAAAGCCTCCACCGGCTAACAAAACCAGAAATCTGCAGGAAAGGACCTGGCCGGGAGCCACCCACCACACAATGGCAGCTCTGGGCAGCCCCAAGCCCCTTGCCAGGGATTTTGCCGGCGTTTCGGGGCTGTCTGCATCCGCAGGGCGATGGGATGCTGCTTACAGGAAATACGGGCTGAGGTTAAAGGAAAGAAACTCTGGATTTCTCCAGCAAAACAGGCACTTGAGCTTATTGCTTCCTCCCGGTGTGGTGGGGGGCTGCGTGGAGGCTTGCCCAGTTTTTGGTGAAAGGGTAAAAGAGGGAGGGCTGGGGAGAAAGAGAGATGTGAAAGGGCTGAGGTCCTGGGGACCGCGGCGGGTAGGGAGCATCCATAGCACACCCACAAGGACCCTCATTAAGGGTAAAAACACATCTCCGGGATGCTTGGAGCTCGTTTGCGCTGGCGATTCCTTTGGCAGCAACTTGTTAAAGTTGAATTTCTGGATGCAGCAAATATTGGGAGCCCCTTTTTCTGCTACCCCCCGCGTGGCAGGAGGAGTTTCCGCAGGGGAGTCCGTGGGTTTTCTCCTGCATGGGGATACGCTACGAGGCATCTGAAAAGTTTAGTGGGAGAAGGATTCAGCAAAAGGCTCTTTCTGTAGAATCTGGGGCTTTGTTTTCCAATAGGTCTGGAGCAGAAGGGCACAGACGGTGGAAAAGAGAGCAAAGTCAAAGTCCCAGGATCGTGGAGCAAATCAAGAGCTTAAAAAAATATCAAAATGCATTTTTGTGTTTTGTTTTTTTTTTTTTTTTAATATTGTAAAAAAATTAATTTCAATATGAGAACTCATCTGTACAGACAAAGGAAAATGTAAGACTTAGTGTAACTCTTGAAAGCCACTCCTCAAGCTGCGGTCGGGGTGTTTTTCCTTGCCCTGCCTGACTCCGACCGCTTGGGTAGGTTTGGCAAAGATTCACAGCGCGTTGTTGGACGTGAGTCTGCATTTTTTCAGAGCAGAAGCCTTTCCAGCCAAAAATGCCTCTCTGCGCTCGTTTTGGGTTAAATCCTCCAGGATCTGCATCCTTTTTTCCTTCCTTGCAGCCTGGGGACTGCCGACAGCATCGCCTCCGCGTCAAACATGCAGCCCTGGTGCTGCCGTGCGTCCTCGGAAGGATGCTGGCAGTATGTGCGGCTGGGGGGGGATGCAAAATCCCCAGTGGGAGGTGTCCCTGCCCCGGGCAGGGGGTTGGAACTAGATGATCTTTAAGGTCCCTCCAACCTGAACCATTCTGTGATTCTATGATTTCATGAAAATAGAGCGGGGATTTTGGTGTGAAAACAGGGTCAAGGCAGCCCAGCGGGATCATAGAATCATAGAACTGCCTGGGTTGGAAGGGTCCTTTCAGATCATTGAGTCCAACCATCAACCCAGTGCTGCCAAGCCCACCATCATGTCCCTCAGCACCACGTCTGCCCAGCTTTTAAATTCCTCCAGGGATGGCAACTCCACCACTGCCCTGGGCAGCTTGTTCCAATGTGTGATAACCTTTTCAGTGAAGAAAGTTTTCCTAATATCCAGTCTAACCCTTCCGTTGCGCAACTTGAGGCCGTTTCCTCTTGTCCCATCGCCTGTTCCTTGGGAGAAGAGACCGACCCCTCGCTCAGGACTCTGCCTACGGGCAGGTTTTCTGCAGGCAGGGCATCAGATGCTGGGAGGAATATCGGCCTCAGCGGGGCTCTGCTCACACGAGGTCACTGCGACGTGTCCCTGGACATCAGCCCTACAAGGCACAGTGCAGGCTGTCACCTTCTGCTGCTTCTCGCTACCTTTTGCCCCACAGCCAGGAGTTAATCCTGCCATTGGGCTCGCTCGTAAGAGATGGGAAGACGACTGTTTCCAGTCTTAAAGCTGAAATTCCAGTCTAAAAGTCCGAAATTCCCCTTTCGGATTCAGGAGCTGCTGCTCAAACACGCCGTGCTCCCAACCCTGTGCATGGGCATTGAGTTTGGGGCAAAGCACGGACTCAGCCGGAGTTATTTAGGGTCGGAGCAGCCATCGGCGCATTTCTCTGGTGTTGCCCCACGCTGAGAGATGCTCTCAGCAGATGACCCAGGGTTTAAGTGCGCACTTACAGGCTTTTGTCAATAGATGCTGGTTATGGAGACGTGAGTGCGACAAGTCCTCAGGCAATTACCATGTGTTTGGATAGAGCGGAGTACTTATCTTCCTCTAAGGTGCCTTAAACGCTTATGCTGTTCTGCACGCTCAAAGTGCCTTAAATCTTTATAGATTTTATCATGAACACTTTCGCTACTCTAAGGGTTATTCAAAAGAAGACCAAAATGAAAAAAAACAATCTTTGTCTTTTTTTTTTTTNCACTTAGAAAAAGCAAAGTAGCGAGGACAAGCAGAAGGGCGCTCACCTCTGCGCGTGCAGCTGCGGCGCTCGGACTTGCTATGGGGAAGCAGGACGAGCTGGTGGGTCCTTGGGATCCCTGGTCCGCCGGGATCAGCTGGTGGGATCCCTGGGAGCACCTCGCTGTTGGGAGCAACGGCAGCTGGCCGGCAGCCCGTGCTCCCGCGACACTGCGGGTTCCCCCACGCGGGGAGATCCATGCGAAAGAAGCTGAGAGAGCTGAACACAGGGTGTACCAGCTCCCCGATGCTCACTCCCTGCCTAGGTGCTCTTATTCTGCCCTGATGCATGCTTTCATGTGGCCCAGGCCAATCCGTTTCCAAGTCATCGCATTAAAAGCCTTAATTGGTTTGTCATCTGCGCATGGAAGTAGTAGCGCTGTGTGTTCTAGATAAGCAGTTCGTGCTGAAAAGGAGATCAGCTTAAATTTTGCAAGAGTCGAGAGCCTTTTAATGCCTTGTGTGAGTTGTACCTTGCACCGGGGTACATTTTTTCAAGTGTGTTGTATTTGCAGATCTGGGCTGCACCGATACTGCTGTGCCTCGTCAGGCAAAACCCCTATTGCAGCGCGGGTTGGAAACTGGGGAGCAACTGGGAAACAGGCCGGGCAGGGTATTTTTGGAAGGCTAAGCCCTCTGTGTTTGCCTGGCAGATGTCATGGCGCCCGCAGTACCGCAGCTCCAAGTTTCGGAACGTCTATGGGAAGGTGGCGAGCCGGGAGCACTGCTTCGATGGCATCCCCATCACCAAGAACGTCCATGACAACCACTTCTGCGCCGTCAACGCCCGCTTCCTCGCCATCGTGACGGAGAGCGCCGGCGGGGGCTCCTTCCTCGTCATCCCCCTTGAGCAGGTAAGAGGTTTGGCCCCGGCGGAGGTGACTCCGATCTGGAGCCGGTCCCTAAGCGCAGGTCTGTGGATGCACGCTCCGTCCCGGGAATCCCCTCCTGCCACGGGATGTGTGGAAACCTCTGCTGTCCTTTACTGGGGTTTTCTTGTGCGGGGAAGGGAGGATTTACAGCCGCCTTAGTGAATTGGGTTTGTTCTTCAGGAAGAAAATGAAACATTTGTTAAAGGCTTCTCTTTGCGCCGGTGTTTTTGGCATCTCTCAGCGAGCATGTGATGGCAGGGCGGGCGCTGAGCACAGCTCCATCCTGCCCCTCCGCAGGGGCGGAGGCCGCTCGGGTTTGTGACCCCCGTATTTTCACCGACACAGCTGCCAGGAAGCAGGGGAGTCCCCGGAGAGCCCCTTGTCCTGCCGAGCAGGTACCTGTCCTTGCCCTTCATTTGAGCTTGTCCGTATAATCTTCAGCCCTCAAATTTCACGCCCCGGGCAGCCTGAGGGGGCGGCCGTGGCTGCGCACCCGGTTTTCCCGTTGCAGAACGTACGGGGCTTTTGCTCTGTGCACTCCAGCAGAATCCACCTCACGTAAGGTTTATTTTAAAGACCCCATCACCAAACCGTAGCCCCCTACGAGCAGCCGGTGCCCGGAGCCGTGTGCGGCGCGCTGGCAATCCTCTTTGCGTCCGCACTCTCAATCCGGTTTGCAGCCCGCATCCTTTCTCCCCACCGCGCTGTGCTTTCGCTTCCACAGCTGAGGCTTTCCCCGGCTCTTTGCCTGAGTACCCACGTGAATCCGCACGTCTCTGGCCCCTGCAATTTTACATTCCGAGAAATTCAGCCGATGCTTCAGAAGCGGCCCCGGGGGACCACGCTTGGTGTGCAAACAGCCGTCCGACGCAGAGCTGCGTCTCTCGGAGGAAAAGCCGGGCAGCAGCGACCTTGAACATGAAATAAATATTACCTTTGCTTTGCTTTGCTGCCCAAACTTGAGCGCAGGGCTCTGCCGCGGGATACCACGGTTGCAGGGATGCTGCTGCTCTCCCGCTGGTGCTCCAGTGTGTGGACCGGCAGCTCCAAGCTGGTACCCGCATCCCATCCCCGGGCATCCTGCCATCGCCCCACAGCTCTTGGGCTGCAGGAGGGGACACAGGGCTCTGAGTTGCTCATTCTCGGGAGTATTTCTGACATGGGAGGAGCTGCACTCGCTCCTTTTAAGGATGCACCTACTCCATGTCACTTGAAGACACACCGTGTACGAAGACGTACGATGTGCATGGTGGTTGTCAGACAGCAAAGTCACGGATTTCCAGCCAGGATTTCCATCTGGGAGGGGAAGGTGGCAGAGCTGGGGCGGTGGGATGGAGGAGCGCTCCCCTCCGAGCCCCTCCGCACCCCGTCTCCCCACACCCTGGTGTTCCTCTTAGACACTTTCCCCATGTAACGTTCCCATCTCTTTCTAATTTCTCTTTAATTTCTGGAATAGAATCAGCTACAGATGGAAGAAATGATAATCAGCGTTTTAATTGCAGTGCACAGCTTGACTCCTCTTAATATTCGGAAAACCAGGAGCTTTGTCTGAGCGCTGGGAGCGCTCCAGCCTCCATCCCTGCCTCCCTCCCCAGGCCACCGAGCCCGAGCTGCGAGGATGCCCGTCCACACACCACTTGCTCACGGTCCTAAATCCCGAGCTAATAACCGGTATTGCCAGCAAATTACCCTTTTTTTTTTTTTTTCTGGCAAACGTAGTCCCATCCCAGCAGGATAAGAGCAGAAGGAGTGCGATGCCGTTTGCAACCTGTTCCGAAGGGATCATCAGCCGCGGGTGGAAATCCTGGCAATATCGCGCCCAATAAATCCCGGCCGGAGCAGACCTTGGCGTTCCGTGTCAAGTGGCTGCACACGCCTTTGTGCAATCTAATAATTTCTTTTTTTTTTTTTTTTTTTTTTCAAATAAGGACTGATTAGCTCATTAAGAGTAAACTAATTTTCTTTGGAAATTAGCAGCCCTCTAATTAATTGGCATCCATATTTAGCCGAACATAATTAAGGTAACCTAGATACTGCAGATCTACTCAGGACTTGATTTGCTGCCATCATTTTTTTTTTATTTTATTTTTTTTTTTAACATTTCTGCCCGCTGTTCAGCTCAGAAATGTTCACCAGAAACCCCCTCTGTTTTATGCTTCGAGGGACAATGCATTTGCCTACGCTGGGCCATATGTTCCTCTGCCTGCACGTCGGAAGGGCTGGTTCCTCGCGCGTTTACGTAGCAATCAAGGGGATGAGCAACCGCTTCTGCAAGGCTCCCGAGGTTGGAAAGACGGAGCACGGCTGCATTTCGTTCCCCCATCCTCCCCGAGCCTGTCCCCCCACCCCACGCTGCGGCAGGATCCCAAATTCTGGAGCCTTGGCCACTGGGATCCAGCCTCTCCCCAGCACCCCGAAGGTTTTGTGCCGTAAATATCCCCGGAGAGTGGGCGAAGCAGAGCTTGTGTGCTGGGGCTGGGGCTCCAGGGGATGGTTTGCTCCCCAAGCCATAGCAACAGAAGGATTCAGCCCAGGCTTCAGAGCCTGGAGCGAGTCCAGCGGAGGCTACGGAGATGATCAAGGGACCGGAGCATCTCTCTGCGGAGGAAAGGCTGGGAGCCCTGGGGCCTGGAGAAGGGCAGACTGAGAGGGGATCTCATCAATGTTCATCAGTAGCTAAAGGGGGGGTGTCAGGAGGATGAGGCCAGGGTGTTCTCAATGGTACCCGGTGACAGGACAAGGGGCAACGGGCACAAACTGCAACACAGGAAATTCCATCTCAATGTGAGCAAAAACTTAGAGGGTGGCAGAGCCCTGGCACAGGCTGCCCAGAGAGGTGGGGGAGTCTCCGTCTCTGGAGACATCCCAACCCCGCCTGGACGCGTTCCTGTGCCACCTGCTGTGGGTGGATTTTGCTGCTTGGTGGGTGAGAAGGAAGCCTTCCCCCGGGGACGGCTGGGCCAGCGGCGAGGGCAGAGCCCAGGAGAGATGGATCCACGGCGCCAGGAGGGGGTGGGACTGGGTGATCTCCAGAGGTCCCTTCCGACCCCGACCACTCTGGGATTCAGCTGAAGGGGAGAGGAGACCACGTCAAAAATGTGTATTTTGAGTCAGCAATAACCCAGCCCGGGTTGAGCTCCGTCATCATGAGCAAAATCCAATCCTGCTCGGTCAGTGCAACTCCGCAGGAAAGCAGCTCGTGCAATTACATCCCTGTTTGTGGTCGAGCACGGACCACGCTTCTGCTCCATCTGCTCTGGACATGCTGCCGGCACCGGCCGTCCCCCCACGAGCTGTCCTCGTACTCTGTGCCTTGCGAAGGGATGTGTGGACAGAGAGGAGGACATGTGAAATTATAGAAAAGCCACGATTTGGGCTCCATTTTTAAAAAAATCTGTGCAAGAATCCCAGAAAAATCAGGAATCGTGTGGCAACATTTTTTTTCGCAGGTAACGTGCTTAATTGGAAGAATCTGAGGTCTCACATTTTGCAGCTCAAATAGCAGTGTTGTCCCCAGGGCTGCGCATCCCTCGATGCCAACGCTGAAATCCAGCCTTGCCACCGTTAGCAGCAATGGCACAAAGTCACCCGTGGAGGAGCCTTCGTCTCTTCTGGACTTTCCAATGCTCCAGGGTGCATTTTGTGGCATTTCCAGGTTTTTATCGGTAGCGATGAAGCATTTCTGTTCCTGTGAAAGCGAAGCCATGGCTCCGACATCCGTGTCTGACCCCAGGGCTGGGATGGGGCTGTGCAGCCCCAGGAGCACCCGCTCCCCCCTGCCCAGTCCCTAAATCCCCAAATCCCCACCCCCAATCCCTAAATTGTCCTCTTCAGCTTCTGTCTGTTTAGTCTCCCAAATGCTTTAGCTTTATCCAAACGTGTGGAGAGCCCAGGGAAAGGGACATGGTGCTTTTTTAAGATATTACACTTGCAGCCCTGGAGCCTGAGAGCTGTTCTCCCCGCCCCCGCCCCCAGTCCCAGGGCTGGGACACCTTTTGGAAGCAGTTATTAAATAAAAGAAATAAACTGGGGTGTTGGTGCTGCAGCTCACCCGCAACAGCCAGCACCAAGGGTGCTCAGGGAGCCCCTGTGCTTCGGGCTGGCCCTGGGCTGGCCAAACCCAAGCTCCAGCGTTCGGTGGGTCTATCTCGGCTGTGCCTCGTTTAGTTGGCATCATATAAATGGGGCTGGGGGTGAGGAGGGGCTGTCCTGCAGCTTGCTGGGGTGCTGTGCTGCAGGGGCCCCTTGGGCCAGCTGTTGCAGGAGAAGGGTGGGTGGCATCGCTTGCACTGCAACAGGAGGATTTCTGTTTCCATCGGGGATGGAGGTGGCTTGTTTTCCCCGGCCAGACAATGTTATCTGCCTGCGCACCTGAAGGAAGCTGTGAGCAGGAAGGGGGAGTCTCTGTTTACATGCGGGAAGCTGAAGTCCAAGGCTGTTGCTCGTGCCGGCGCTGCCTGCTGGAGCTGTGGGTGGCTGCGTGTGAGCTCTGGAGCTGCCCGTGGCGTGGGGCAGAGCGGGGCTGAGCGTGGGGCAGGTCCCTCACCCCACTGCGGGCAGGGCTGCCTTGTTGCTGGCCAGGGATGGCTGTGCAGAACAGCAGAGGTGTGAGCAGGGGGTCCTGGGGGGGCTGGCAGAGGACTGACACCACCCCCCCCCTTCTGTCCCCATGGAACACTGATGTCTGTTGCCTGTACAAATCTATCCAAAGCAGGCGCAGCCCATGGAAGTGCCGGACCTATTGCCGATCCCTGTGGAGGTGACGAACCTCCAGGGTCACCCATGGAGGTGACGGACCTCCAGGGCGGCCCAGGGAGGTGATGGACCCATTGCCGATCCCCGGGGAGGTCCCGGACCTCCAGGGCGGCCCACGGAGGTGACGGACCCATTGCCGATCCCCGTGGAGGTGACGAACCTCCAGGGTGGCCCAGGGAGGTGATGGACCCATTGCCGATCCCCGTGGAGGTGACGAACCTCCAGGGTGGCCCAGGGAGGTGACGGACCCATTGCCGATCCCCGGGGAGGTGACGAACCTCCAGGGCGGCCCACGGAGATGACGGACCCATTGCCGATCCCCGTGGAGGTCCCAGATCTCCGTTCCAGCCCTGGGGAGTTGGGGACAGGGACAGCAGGTGGGTGAAGCCTGAGTCGTGCTGCAGGGAACTGCTTGCAGATATTGCCTGTCCCTTTGTTATCCAGCACAAAGGGACACAATAGAGGAGCAGCCCCTCTATCGCCAGGAGCGGTGCCACCATCCCTTGTCTGTGTGGCATTAGTGGGTGCCCTCCTGCCAGCTGTGTGCCAGGGTGGCAGCTGGCAAGCGGGAGGAGTGGGCTGCGTGCCCCAGGCAGCCTGCCCTGGCTCTGGGGTGGCTTGTTTTGGCTCACGGTCCCAGTGGTATCCGCTCTGCCTGTGCGCTCGTGGCATCACCCCAGGGACCCCACCGCGTGCCTGCCTCTGCGGGGACACTGGTTTGCCGAGGCTGGGCAGAGGACGGGCAAGCTCATCGCACAGCTGCTCTCCTTACTTCTCAGAGCTGCTGCGCTTCAAAGTGCTGGGAGGTCTTCTGCAGGGGGAAAAAAACCACAGAATTTTCTCTGTGCTATGAACCAGTTTTCATGTCCTTGGAGCTTTTCTACCTTTAAACTCAGGACACAGGAGACTGCCTTGGTCTGTACTATGGGTTTTTTTGGTTTTTTGTGAGTTTTTCTCTATCCACTTTTAGTCTGCGGGAGGCATCTCCTTTAACCTAGAGCTGGCCAGGAAAAAA
Organism: Rynchops niger; assembly: GCA_013400035.1. Taxonomy (NCBI): domain Eukaryota; kingdom Metazoa; phylum Chordata; class Aves; order Charadriiformes; family Laridae; genus Rynchops; species Rynchops niger. The sequence continues at coordinate 65,408 of VXBH01009094.1, forward strand.
AAAAAAAAGAAGATAAATACCTGAGGCTTACAAAAAAGCTGTCACTTCAGCATTACAGTTCCACGCGGAGCACAATGTGATGTCTCTGCATTTATCAAGGAGATAACGGGAGAGCAGCTGTGGGAAGCCCGGACCTGGGATCTGGCCGATATTAAGCACCTAGATCAGTCAAAAAGCGTCAGTGTAAAATTTTCATGCTGCTCTGAGAGCTGGTGCTGCATCAGAGGAGGAAACGAGGTCTGGAAACGCAGATCCTTGGGCCAACAGGAGCTTGGGGTGGTGGGGGGGTGCGGGGGGAGGAAGGGAGGCAAGTCTGGATTTTTGCCCCCATTAACGCTTCTGCGGTTGCAGCAAAGCCTGGGGTCGAGCCTGGGGAAGGGGAGCCGGGCTTTGCCTGGGCTGTGGCAGCGCAGCCCTGCCGGCCCCCTCTGCCGGTTAAAACAGAGAGAAACCCTGTCCTCGCTGGGGAAAAGGGGCTTTTTGTTACCAGTAAACATGGATTTATTTTTAGTGTTCCATAATCCAATTTAACAGAGACATTATATGGGCTTTTGTCTTTTTAATTAACAAGCTTGAGCCTGGCCACTGCTTTTATGGTGCAGATAAATACCTCTGCAGCGAAGCTTCGGGGTTTTAATCTGTGCAAATTGTTTGTCAAAAAGCTGCTGCGTACGTTGCTTTGGGGGGGCTGTAGGGCTCTGTGGGTCCAAGCACAGGCAGCCGGGGGGCTGCTGTCTGCCTGGGCAGAAGATGGGATGCTTACAGCCCACAACGGTATTTATATTTAATTTAACAGTACTTATATCCACGCAAGAGGAGAAACTGATATTTAGACCTTCATCCTGGCAAAAATGGCATTAAGCAATGCCGATTTCTTCTCCTGCTTGTGATTTGCACGGCTTAATACAACAAAAAGAGTAACGAGGTCATCTATAAAGGGATGTAATTTTTTTTTTATGGCGGTAACCTGGTAAATCTGGGACTGTTTGTTGATCCCGAAGTGCCCCTGAACGTGGAGTTTGCCAGTTTTGGATGATGTGATAGCATCATCGCCATTGGGGAAACTGAGGCACGGTGACTTGTGCTGTTTGCTGAAGGGGCATGGCGTGGGGGCTGAGGATGGCTAAGCGTGCTCGCTGTACAGAGGCCGGGGGCTGAAACTTGCGTGGATTGCAGCTTTTCTTGCTTTCCCCTTCTCCCCGCCGTGGCCAGGCTTTGCTGGGGAAGGAGTCTGTGGACCCAGCGGGGTGGGAGATGTGCAGGCAATAAAATCCGAAGGGCTAAGCAGAAATCCTCTGCGTATTTCCACGCTTGTTTCAAAAATGCACGCGCTGTTTTAGCAGGTGCTGGAGGATGCTGAGGGCACATCTCCCTCTCCCTCCCCTCCCTGTTTGAATTTCCCGGGTGTTAGAGGCCGGGAGAAGGGGCAGCAGGTCTGGCTCGTGGTGGTGTTTTCCTGGAGGCGCACACCTGGCTCAACAGCTTCTTCTCTCAAAGGTGCCAGAACATGAGCCGAGCTTTTATAATTTGTTTACTAGAAAGCTGGCTCTTGGCTTAGCTTTTTCCTCACTGCTTTCATTCACAGGAGCAGCCAGGGAGCTTGACAGTGTGTTCACAACACCCAGGTTACTCTCTGCAGGACCCGGAAGCATGTTCAGACATTTCCAGTGCCTGGAATTGATGCTTTGATAAACAACATTGTTGTTCACACACAGGGATTTCTTGTTTGGTTTATTTCCCCATGGATTTAGATTACTGAGAATCCCTGGACCGGCTTCCAGCCAGGTCAGTTGCGTGCCCCATCCCTCCCAGGGGATGATCCTGCTGGGAACACGTGTGGTTGCCCGATCTCCTCCGCCTTGGCTGCCTTTGGCCAAAATGGGGCCATTTAATCTCTCCCGTCCGGCGGTTTGCGCCTGCTGGAGGCTGGATGCACATCCTGGCAGAAGGGATGCTGCTGGGGAGAGCAGAAAAGGTGGAGAAGGGCTTCAGGCATCTGTCTTTATTCTGTTGCTGGAGAGGAACATCTCCAGTAGCAGCATCCTTCCACCTGCACAGGGGAATTTCCTCTGGGAATCGTTTGCGCAGCTGCACAAGGGACTGGGGCAGTGAGTGCTGTCTCTTGGCGCTGCCGGGTGATCTGTCCTCTCGTGTTCAACCTCTCGTTGCTCGAAGAGCTGGTGTTGCAGATGTGATGCCCAGCTGTGCCTGGAGCCCTCCCCTTGGCCTCTCAGCCAGGGCTGGTCCCCCGCTACCTGGCAGCGCACGGTGGCAGTGGGTTGTCTGGGTCCCTGCCAAGGGTTTGTCCCATTTCTCTCTCGCTTGTGCTGGTTCCGTTTGACTTGGTTCCTAATGGTGACCAGTTAACCTGCAATGGCCTTCCCTCGTACTGAAATCAGCCGGGATCTGCCCTGGGCCAGGGAAATCTGTGTAATTTCCTCCTCTTTGGTTCTTGAGGAGGAGAGACCTTCTTTAAAAAGGCATCAGTAAATGTATTTGCTCTTAATCTCAGCCACTGGAGACTTGTGTGTACTCAAGGATTTCCTGGGAAACCCTGTAAATCCCCCGTGACTCAGGCAGCGCTTCCCTGATCCCCCTCGAAAAGCTAATAAGGGCTCAGGGAGCATCTGGGGGAGCTGTGGGGTGGGGAAGGGTGGCCTGGCCGGTCCCCAGGGTCACCCACCGCTCCGGTGGGCGCTCCTCCCTCGGGGAGGTTTCTCACCCAGGGAGAGGTGCCGGCGTCGATGCCGGATTGATGCTGCTGCTGTTTCTGTAGAGTTTTCTGTGCATGGTTGGTTTGAGGGGAGAGTCGAATAAAGGTTTTCACGGCGCTCGTAGCCCTTTGTAGGGAACGTGAGCATCTGGAAATGTGCTGGGTTTGTATTTCCAGGGAAGCTGGTGAAAAGAAGGTTTTATGAAATACGTATATTGAGATTATTCATGCGAGCTTCCTGCTGGTTTGTTGCAAAGCAGATGTGGAGTCCGGCCATGCTGAGCCTGAAGCTTGAGCTGCTCAGAGGGTCTGAAGCGATAACGCTTCTTGTGGCCTGCGTCTGATGCTGCTGATGGCCAAGAGGGTCACTGAGATGACTCCGATACCCAAACTTGCCGTGGGCTCACACCGCTTACAGCAATGCTTTTATGACTTAAGAGTGCTTAAAAGTGATGCTTTTAAGAACACGGAGGCTTTGCTCTGAGGGATGGTGTTCCCCTTCCTGGGGCAGCCCGACCTCCTGGCGCCGTGGATCCATCTCTCCTGGGCTCTGCCCTCGCCGCTGGCCCAGCTGTCCCCGGGGGAAGGCTTCCTTCTCACCCACCAAGCAGCAAAATAACCGAATTCAACCAGCTTCAAGAATTCATTGCCCTTTCTCCCCCAGCCACAATACAAATAACTTTGTCCTTTTCAAGTGCTCCTCATCGCTCCAGGGAAGGGAGGAGGGCTTTGAGGGGCTGAAGTTGCTGGAAAATGTGCTCCTTCCAGCCCATGCTGTGGAAAAACGTCAGAGCTGCCGGAGCCGAGAGCCACGGCGTGATCTCACTAAAGGGACGCTATTTGGGTCACCGAGCTTCCCAGGGATCCGGCGATTAGGATTCACTGCAGCTTAATGCACGGCTGCTGGTGGAGTCCCTCGAAGAATGACTGAATGGGAAGCTACAGCATGAATCCCTGATTATGGGGTTTTTTTTTATTGTTTTTTTTCCTTAAATTTCACTTCTGTGGCTCCTCCTTCTCTTTCAGGTGCCCTGGGCATGGGCACAACCCGCCACCGCTCTTGCACGAGGGCTGTCCCTCGCTGCGGGCAGCCTGGCAGCTCCTGCACACTCTCTGCCTTCAGCTGATTTTAATCAAAACTCTTGATATCTTGGGCAGAAACTATCCCTAGCAACCAAACTCTCGTTTTGTCCTCTGGAAATCCTAGCAAATTTTGACAAAAACCATCTAATCTACCTCGCGAAGGAAATAGCTTGGCTGGTTGCTCAAAACTGAAGTGATTGCATATTAACTTGTGCTGGTAAAAGGTCTGTCCGCCTGGAATTTAACAGCTGCTGCGTGAATTTCTCCTCTAGACACTGTGTTAATAAAGTCAAGCTAATGCAAATATGAAAATAGGGGAGAAGCTAGATAATCTGAGCAGTTTGGGTAAGCGATGTCTGCTAACATGCTCAATATAATAACCGATAAAGCTGTGCTTTGCATCCCGTTAATTCGCAGGAGGGTGGTACCAGGAGGCAGGGCTTCACGTGCTGCGTGTTCCTCCACCTTCCGTCTCTCACTTTTGGGTTTTCCCTTCCCAAATCCTGTTTGCTTGTCCGGGGGGTTGCATCCCTGCAGCTCGCGCTTTGCTCCGTGTGATGCTCGTGTGCAGGACGAGACCCAAAGCACCTCGTCCTCTCTCCAGGGCCGTGGGGCACAGGGCTGAGCTCTCCCCACCTGTGAACGGAGGGCAGAATTAATGTTTTGGTTTGGTTTGTTTTTTTTTTTCCACGAGAAAACTTAAAGAATGTGGAAAAATCAATTGGTTTTTTTTTTTTTCTTAATAACTTTTCATGGCATGATTTTTGCTGTGGAGTTTGGGTGAAAGCAGGGGCTCTGTGGGTCTCCCCAGGCGATGGGCAGCTCTTGCCCCATGTCCCGAGCATCCGCCAGGGCAAACATCCCCTCCGGGATGCCCAGCCCAGCACGGACACCCGGTGTACCGGGGCGCTGGGGAGAGAGCTGCTGAATGGGAGTGCTGGTTTTAGGGGTCAGGATGTTTTTTAGTGAAAAGCAGCATTTTCCTAAATCTTCCTTCCCTTCCACCCCTTTGGAAAGTTAAATTTAGTGGAAAACTAACTTTTTGATCAAAGCTGTTTTCTAGACTCTGCATCAGAAATGCCTTTTATTTTTTTGTTTTTTACTTATTTAAATGAAGGGCTTGTCTTCTCTAATGGTTTCCCTTGTGTTGAAGCACATGTGCTCTCAGCACTTGGACGGTCGATGCTTCTCCTTGGGCTTTGCTTTTCCTGGGGACCGTTGGCTCCCAGCACAGAGATCTTGTAGTGTGCAAGGGGGGATCCCTGAGATGCTGGGGGCCGCTGCCCCCCACCGTGCAGGTTTGGTGTGAGGGGGACTTCCCAAGGGGCTCTCTCTGCCACCGAGGGAAAGGAAAATTTAAAATCGATGGGTGATGCTTACCATAACATATTGCCCTTCCTGCAGTGGTGCTTGGTGTAATTTGGGCAAAGAAAAGTATCCCGGGGCGGGGGGATGCACGGCTGGGGGGATTCAGGGCACCATCCCTCCAGCCACGGCACCATCCAGAGCCACCGGAGGTTTGGGTCACCCTGGTAAAACCGTCAGAAAGTCACTTTGCTTGTTTTTATCCCTAATAACCTGAACCGATTTATAATAGGACTAATAAAACAAGGAAAACGCCCTTTTGGCTGTTTGGTAATGTTAGGAATGTGTACGTCGATCATTGCTGCTTATCCAGGGCAAAGCTGCCAGGTAAAAGTGGGGAAGAAAATGCACTAGTGGATGGCAGGAGGCGGTTAAAGGTCCAGGACTGACACGGCAGCTCAGGTCTGAGCCAGATTATTGCTGATGGGCAGAATTATCAAAATTTCGGCTCTCTGAGCAAGCTGAAGGGATGCTGTCGGCAGCTGGAGGAGTGGGTGGGCACAGCCGCCCCATCCCGGCTCTTCCATCCATCCCTGCCCTGACACCCCTGAAACTGGCCCTAATAGAGGTTAAAATCGCACCGGCAGGTATCAATCACCCAAGGGAAAATGAACCCTGCGCCATAAGGGTAGGGCATTTGTGTAACGTGCCCTAATTAGAGAGGCTCACGAGTTAGAAATCAGTCTTGTGTTAAGCGCTGAGCACAGAGCGGCTAACGGGGATGCGATCCCGCGCCGGGGGAGTTAATGAGTGTTTGTAAGAGACCGCATCCAAGGGCCGAGGGGGACAGCTGCCAGTGACCCCGTTACCCAGCCAGGGATGGAGCTGAAGGTGTCCGTTTGCCCACGTACTGGCGGCAGGCACGTATTTTATTTTTTTTTTTCCTTTACCTCGATAATTGAAATGACCCATATAACAAAGTCCCCGGTGTTTTTAGCCCAGCCTAGTTCTCATCTATCTATATGGGCCGTGTCTGAGGCGTGACTTAGAGCTGCTGCAGCAATTTGAGCAAGAACTGGCTTATCACTAATAATGCCTATTTAAAAAAAATCTATAAAGTGGGCTCGGGGAGGGTTGCATTCCCCCGTGTTTCTCGGTGCCTCCTGCGATGGTTTTCCGCATCTCCATCCCTGCCTGATGGAATCCAGGTGGGCAGAGCGGCTCTGCCCGCGCATCCCGCGCTGCTCCCGGCTGGCGTTGCAGCGGGCACCTCCGCGCTCCGGCAGTTAGCAGCCGCGTCTCCCGGGGAGCGAATTAATTCAAATAAACCTTCCCAGCAGCGATGGTGCAGGGGTGAGTCCCTGGGCCTGATCCGGCTGCCCGGAGCGTTCCTCTTTCAGAAAAAATGCAGCGTGTTATCCTTGGTGCCTTTCTTTGTTCCCGTTAAATGGAGCCAGGAGCTCGATGATACGTTAAAAGGTCAGTGCTGGAAAGGGCTATGAAATATTTAGTGGTTGTGTCGTGCTGACCTAGTTAGTTTGCACGCTCCGAAGCGTGCCACCACCTCCGAGCTGCGGCAGGGAGACAGCGCAGGAGAAGGAAGGGCGGTGGAAGGCTGCAAGAAATGGGGTTCCTGCACCCCATTTACGCCGGGAACCTTAACGGGACCTTAACTGTGCTGGGTGCTGCGTGCCGTCCTCTGCTGCCGAGCTCTGCAGGCCCTCTCTGCTGGGGGGGATGTCAGGACTGGATCATCCCAGAAAGTCTTGCAAGGATTTCCATCCGTGTGGAAGGATCCCATCGACTGGTGTAATTAGCCTTGTTAAGCAAGAGTGTTCCTGGGCCGCATCAAAAGAAGCGTGGGCAGCAGGTGGAGGGAGGTGATTCTGCCCCTCTGCTCTGCTCTCCTGAGACCCCAGCTGGGGCACTGCCTCCAGCTCTGGAGCCCTCGGCAGAAAAAGGACACGGAGCTGTTGGAGCGGGGCTGGAGGAGGCCCCGGAGATGCCAGGAGGGCTGGAGCCCCTCTGCTGGAAGGACAGGCTGAGAGAGCTGGGGGGGGTCACCCTGGAGAAGAGAAGGCNCCATTCTGTGATCCCAAAGTGGCTGAGGATTTGTCCTGTGGAGTACACATGCACACCTTGCTCGACGTCACTTCCGAAGTTTGGGAGGAAAGTTCCAAATGCTTCATGCCAAAAACCCTACCCCAGGGTGAGCTACAGAGCTCACCCCCCTAACAGGGCTCCCGTCTTAAAAAGACCAATTTTATCACTAATTTTTTTTTCTCTCTCTCTTTTTTTGTTGTTGTTGTTTTTTATTTTAAATTACAGACAGGTCGGATCGAACCAAACTACCCCAAAGTTTGTGGTCACCAGGGCAACGTGTTGGACATCAAGTGGAATCCCTTCATTGAGAACATCATCGCATCATGCTCCGAAGACACCTCGGTGAGCTGGGATGCTTTGGGCTGGCACCTCCAGGACCCACGCGGCTCCGTGCACCGTCTTCCCCCCAATTTATCCCCCTGGGGGTGCGGGAAGGGGCTGCGGGTGGGTGATGGCACAGCAGCCTAAGGGGTGGAGAAAGGGAGAAGAGATTGACACAGAGCAATAGGCAAATTGTGCCAGTCCCCGGCTCCTGTGTCATTGGTGCTGGGGCTGCGGCTGGTGCCCAGCTCCTCTGCTGTCCCCGGTGTCACTTATCGTCACAGCGCTGCTCTTTCCACATCCCCCGCTGCCGATAAGCCGTGCAGCTGTGCACAACAAGGTTGTTTGTTGGTTTTGTTGTTTGTTTTTTCCCCCAAGCCCGACAGCAATGCTATTATTAATCCTTCTTGCTATCAGGGACCGCGGGGGCAGCGGCCGCTCTCGTGGCCGGATCCATCAAGCCATATGAGCAAAAGGCAGTTTTGCAGACGGGGGGGGATAACGAATCGGGTCATCGTTACGTAGCTGTTATTCGCATCCTCCTTTTTTGCTTTCTGGCCACCACAAACAAGCCCGTGGCAAAGGCTGTATCATAAAGGAAAAAAAAGCCTTTGTACGAGGGAGAAGATCAGAAGCCGTCACCCATTCTGCTCGGCACGGTTTGGGGTGATCCGGTTTTTAACCGGTTACAAACTGCCTCGCCTGGGCCTTAGCCTTTCACTGTATTGTCACGTAATGTCTCATTGTCTCCTTCAGTTCAGTAGGTTGGCCTTTTTTATTAGCTGAAAGCTTGTCAAGGAAGATATTGAGTGGGGGGGGGAAACGATTCCGATGGCGGCCGTGAATCATGGTGAGCTGTCTCCCACTTTGAATTATAACCTTTCACGTACAGTCGCCAGGGAATAGGAGGTGCTGGGAGGGAGGAGGATACTGGGAAGATCTTCGTGAGCGAGCCATCGTTAAACCTGGGAAATTAAGCTAATTGCCCCGTAGGCTGTCCGGTGTGGGGGGCTTCCCCCCTGTTGGGGATGAGTTGGAGGGGAGCAGGCTCACAGGTGCCGGTGCCACCCCACACCTGGGGTGCTGCGTAGGGGCAGGTCCTGTGCCTTTGGGCTCTCCCCGCTCGCTCCCAGGAGGTTTCATGAGGTTCAGGCCAACAGCCGTTATCGAAGAGAGGGGACGCTCAGGTCCTTGCGGAGTCCAAGCTGCAGAAAACAGAGTATTCGCATGATACTTGTCACCCGGGGTCACCATCGGTCCCAGGCGGGGGACACCGCTGGAGGACCTGCCATGTGGACCGCGAGCATGGGGATGCAGTGGCTGGTCCTGCTCCACAGCCACGTCTTTCCTCCATCAGGCATGGCTAGGGGCTAATCCTCTCCAAGGGGGTGATGAGGATTTTGCAGCTCGGCAGCACCAGGTATCAATGGCCGTGGTTAAACCCTGCCTCGCTGGAGAGGGGTCACTGCCACGGCCCACCCGGGTTATCGCGCTGCTTGAAACCACCTCCTGAAATTACTCCCTCGCTGTCAAACCTGTCTCCGTCCGTACCTCTCTATCCCCGCTTGCATAAAGCCGTCTGTCCTCGCCTGATGCTTTCCCATGGTGTACCGGGGACATTAATTCATTATTTGTCCACACGGGACAATTAGTGGCAGGGCTGGTCCTCGAGTTCCTGGTCCCCCCTGCGGTGACGCTGAAATGCTGTGAAGGCTTTTTGGGGAGGAGCTTTTAAAGGGCAGGACAAAATAAGCGGGAAGATTAAAAGGGGAATTACCTGATCTCGGCAGATATTTCTGGCTCCATATTTTCCCTGTGCACTCGGGTGCCGGGAGCTGATGTGGCAGAGCCAGAAGGGGGATCTTGTGGCACGGTGGCTTGTTTGCAGGACACAACTCTTTGTGGAAAGGTGCATCTCAGGGAAACTTTTATCAAGAAGATTCCTTAGGATGGGTTGGGAGAGGAAAGCTCTGGCCTGTATCAGGAACAGCGTGGTGAGCCGGACTAGGGCAGTGATCATCCCCCTGTGCTCGGCACTGGTGAGGCCCCACCTCGAGTCCTGCGTTCAGTTTTGGGCCCCTCACTACAAGAACGACATTGAGGTGTCGGAGCGTGTCCAGAGGAGGGCTACAAAGCTGGTGAGGGGTCTGGAGGACAAACCTGATGAGGAACGACTGAGGGAGCTGGGGGTGTTCAGCCTGGAGAAGAGGAGGCTGAGGGGAGACCTTCTCACCCTCTACAACTACCTGAAAGGAGGGTGTAGAGAGATGGGGGCTGACCTCTTCTCCTTGGGGACAGGTGACAGGACGAGAGGAAATGGGTTCAAGTTATGTCAGGGGAGGTTTAGATTGGATATTAGGAAACGTTTTTTCACTGAAAGGGTTATTAACCATTGGAATAGGCTGCCCAGGGAGGTGGTGGATTCACCATCCCTGGAGGTGTTTAAAAAAAGGGTAGATGGGGTACTTGGGGACAGGGTTTAGAAGGGGCTTTTGTCAGGGCAGGGTAATGGTTGGACTTGATGATCTTAAAGGTGCCTTCCAACCTCAGCGATTCTATGATTCTATGATTCACAAGCTGCGTCCTGCGCCGGCTGCTCTCCCTGCTGTCACGGGAGGAGGGGGGAGAGAGGCACTTCTAGGGCTTTTCCTCTGTTTTTTTTTTTTTTCAATGATAATTTTCCAAAAGCGTCATTTCCATCCCAGGATGGGACGAGGTTGTGAAACCCGGTGCTCGAGTTTTGGGTCAGCTCCAGCTATGCCTATACTGGCAACAGAGCAGCGTTAGGACTGCAACCAGTTCCGCCACGTCTATTTTCAGCTCATAGTGACCGCGGTAATGGGGAAACCTGCCTGAAATAGCCCGTCCCTGGCACTCGCTCCTTTTTTTTTCTTTTTCTTTTTTTTTTTTTGCCAAACATGACGAATGATGCCACTGCGTTAGGAGCCGACCGCAAAGGTGATGCCGCTCAGTGATGCTCCCCGTCTGAGCGGGGATACAGGACACATTTAATACCCATCCTTTAGGCTGCCTTTACAGCTAAAGGCAAGATGTGGCTCCCACCTGAGCAGCCCCTGGCGATGCAGGGCGCTCGGGCATCTCGGCTGAGGGCGTGAAGGTTTCCCTCTGTGTCCTCCCGGGTTTGATGGCGTGTCCCCTGAGCAGCGAGCAGGCAGAGCCCGCCATCGCTGGGGCCAGGCACAGCCTGAGGTTTGGTAACAGCCGTTTCGTAACCCGCCGCTTTCATAACCGGTTCCTCTGACAGCTCGCCATCAGGGCTGTGTCACTCGTTCCTCTTGTTCTGCCTTGTTTGAAAACCACTGATGCTCTCAGAATCGTCCCTCCGAGCCAAACCGGCCCCTTAACCCCGTCACTCTCCTAACGCTGTTTCCTCTGCACGCCGTGCAACCCGAAGAGCGGGTGTCTTCGCTGCACCCGTGCATCCGTACGCAGGTTTCTCGCTGCGATATTGCAAATTAATTCCCCCCACACACACACACCAGACTGTCGCTCAGCCCCTGGCTGGATGCGGCGACCCTGGCGGGTGCTGGTGAGGAGGGGCGACCGAAGGGGCAGCAGGATCAGTCCTCCCGGGGCAGCAGCCTCCCAGATATTCCCTAGGTTTTGGAAAAGCTTTGTTTCAACTCGGCGATGCTCGCTGAGCTGGTGCAGCCCCGGCCACTGCCTCTGCCCAAAGCCAAGCTCCTCTTTCGAGGTGCTGGGGGAGGAGGCGAAAGGGAACCTGCGCGGGCTGGGAGATGCCTTCGGTGTGGTTCGGCTTTTTTAACGGGTGTTACTTAAAGGTGTTGTGTTGTGTCTGCAACTGGTATCAGAGCTGGGGTGAGAGGAAGGCTCCAGGAAGGATGCACAAGGCAGGCTGCGGTGGGGAGGAGATGGAGGGGGGCAAAGCTCCGTTGTTTCTCGTCTCTCGCCTGAGCCCCGGGGACGTGTAGGCACCACCAGACGCTGCCGGCTTTCAGGTGGCTCTGGGAAGCCGCAGGGCTGGCAGGACCCCGGGGCTTGCTGCTCGGATGGGTCTGGGGCGCTCGGGCCCGGAGCAGACCAAGGGGGGGATTAGATAAATGTGATGTGGCACCTTGGCTTCGTACCAGCGACCTGCCATGGGGATGAAAGCATCTGTAATTGCTCTCTGATAGCATTATCTGGGGCTGTTTAATTGAAGAGGGGATGCTATTAGAAGCCTTATTCTGTCCCAGTGCATCACCTCCTTTTCCTCAGCAACCACCCTCTGTGTTGGGGCTTTTCCGGCTTGTTTTAAACCCAGGTTCTCCTGCTCGGGGGGGGGCAAGCACCCAGCAAGGCTGATGGAAGCGGGGGGGTCTCCCCAGCCCTGCTCCCTGGGAGCGCCGCATCGGCTTTATTGTGTCCTTCTCCTCGGCACCCTCAGTCCAGGGGTGAAACCGCTGCCTTTTTTGGGTTTTCCCTTTCCCCCCGGGTGCTCGCTGGTCCGGTGGGACGGACTCTGCCCTTGCAGGGGACCGGGTCGACCCCAGGACGTCCATTAGGGTGCAGGATGAGACCGCTGTGGGGTTTGAGCAGCTCAGAGCCCCCCACGGCGGGCGTCGGGGTCCTGCCGGGGCTCCCAAACCCGCCCCGATGCCTGCCCTGTCCCCAGGTGCGGATCTGGGAGATCCCCGAGGGCGGCCTGAAGAGGAACATGACGGAGGCTGTCCTGGAGCTGTACGGGCACAGCCGGCGCGTCGGCCTCGTCGAGTGGCACCCTACCACCAACAACATCCTCTTCAGCGCCGGCTATGACTATAAGGTGAGCTCTGCCCGGCCACTGCCCTGGCAAAGGCTTTCCCTGCTCTTGACAGGGCTGCGAGTCACCTGCGTGCCGCCGGGGCAAGGTCCTGCCGCCTGGAATAAAGTGACCCACCGCGTCTGCAGCGGACGGTGCCTCCCCTCGGGTCACGAGGACTATTTTAATTGTGCCCAAGCAGCAGCTGCAGGGCAGCGCTGGGAGGAGGGAGGGCGGCTCTGTAGGTGATGAGGGGGCAATTTCAGCCCAAATAGGAGATATTAAGGTGCCCAAAGCAGACTCGGAGGTTGCGGGAGGGGTGGGGGGGTCTGCAGGAGTGGAGGTGGCAGGGCAGCCTCCCTGCTTCCCGCAGGTCCTCATCTGGAACCTGGACATCGGGGAGCCGGTGAAGATGATCGACTGCCACACGGACGTCATCCTCTGCATGTCCTTCAACACGGACGGCAGCCTCCTGGCCACCACCTGCAAGGACAAGAAGCTGCGGGTGGTGGAGCCGCGGTCCGGCAGGGTCCTGCAGGTGCGGTGCTCGTGCCGGGGGGCTGCGCGGGGCCGGGGGTGGGATGGAAATAAGATCCTGGGGAGGAATCCTACTGAAAACACGTAAAAACACTCACAAGGTGCAGTTGCTACTCACGGTGGGAAGTTTTGGGTGTGCCAGGGTCTGCCGGTAATTCTCTGCTGTTTTAATTAGGTGGAGATGACGGGAAGGGCTCCCCCTCATCCCAGGCACTGGAGTTGGAGGCTTTTGTTCTTTTATTAGTTAAGGATTTGTGGAAAATAGTAGAAAGTTGGGGGGGAGGTGGGGAGGCAGAAAGTTGCAGAAAGAGCCACAGTTTGGAGGAAGGTGGTGGTTTCTCGGTAAAGGTGATATCTAATGCTCAGGGCGACGGGCATTTTCGTTTTGCACGGGGGACGGGCGCTNATGCTGTCAGCGAGCTCACTCTTGTCTTGCAGGAGGCCAGCTGCAAGAACCACCGTGTCAACCGGGTGGTCTTCCTGGGCAGCACGAAGCGGCTGCTGACGACGGGGGTGTCGCGCTGGAACACACGGCAGATCGCCCTCTGGGACCAGGTGGGTGCTGGGACCCCCCAGCTCTGTCCCCGCCGCAGCTCCCCGCTCAGCAGCAGCATCGGGACATCTTGCTCATGGAAGTGTTTCTTGCTGTCGTGCAGGAAGACCTGTCCATGCCCCTGATAGAGGAGGAGATCGACGGGCTCTCGGGTCTCCTCTTCCCGTTCTACGATGCCGACACGCACATGTTGTACCTGGCGGGCAAGGTACGGGCTGTGCTTCCCCCCCCACAGCGGTGGGGGCTGCAGCATCTCCCGGGGAGGCGAAGTGGGGAATTCACACAATTCCAGAGTGGTGGGGGTCGGAAGGGACCTCTGGAGATCACCCGTCCCACCCCCTGCCAGAGCAGGGTCACCCACAGCAGGTGGCACAGGAACGCGTCCAGGCGGGGTTGGGATGTCTCCAGAGACGGAGACTCCCCCACCTCTCTGGGCAGCCTGTGCCAGGGCTCTGCCACCCTCACAGCAAAGAAGTTCCTCCTCAGGTTTAGGTGGAACTTCCCATGGTCAAGTTTGTGCCCGTTACCCCTTGTCCTGTCCCCGGGCACCACTGAGAAGAGCCTGGCCCCATCCTCCTGACACCCCCCCTTTCAGTATTTATAAGCGTTGGTAAGATCCCCCCTCAGTCGTCTTTTTTCCAGACGAAAAAGACCCAAATCCCTCAGCCTTTCTTCATCAGAGAGGTGTTCCAGTCCCCTCAACATCTTGGTAGCCCTTTGCTGTCCCCTCTCCAGCAGTTCCCTGTCCTTCTTGAACCGGGGAGCCCAGAACTGGACCCAGTTCTCCAGCTGTGGCCTCCCCAGGGCAGAGCAGAGGGGGAGGATGACCTCCCTCCACCTGCTGGCCACGCTCTTCTTGATGCCCCCCAGGATGCCATTGGCCTTCTTGACCACCAGGGCCCATCGCTGGCTCACGGCCATCCCGTTGTCCACCAGGACTCCCAGGTCTCTTTCCACAGAGCTGCTCTCCAGCAGGTCACCCCCAGCCTGTCCTGGTGCGGGGGGTTATTCCTCCCCGGATGCAGCACCCTACGTTTGTCCTTATTGAATTGCCTAAGGTTGAAAATTCCAGCAAACGGCGCGGGGGAGAAGAACCGGCCGGCGAGCAGGGCTGTGCTGAGCCCCGAGCAAAGTCTTACGCAGCTCTTTGGCCAAAACCCCCCAGTTTTGGAGAGGTGCCCGCTGCTGTCACGTGAGCAGGCAGCATCCCGCGGGGTGATGCGCGGTGTTGCGGTGGCCCCAGCCTGTCTCCCCCTGGCATTTCCCAAGGACGGGGTGCTGGGGTTTGTTATCACGGTCATTATTCAACCTCGTGTTTGCGAAAGCACTAATCCGTGTTTGCTCCAGGGCGACGGCAACATTCGGTACTACGAGATTGGCTCGGAAAAGCCCTACTTGAGTTATCTCATGGAGTTTCGCTCCCCGGCCCCGCAGAAAGGACTGGGTAAGGACAGCAGAGATGCTGCCCCTTCGCTCCCGATGTGCAAAAAGTAGATGATGGAAGGCGCTTAATTAAATGCCGCAGGCAAATGGGTTTGGCATGGGTTTGGCGGGCGCTGCGCCGGCTCTGGCTCATCAAGGCAGGGCTGCAGTGCTTGCAGGGCAGCGTTCCCATTGCTGTGCTGGCCTTCCCGCGGTGATTCAGCCGGGCTGGGGCTGGGCGCCAGCCAGACGCATGCCCAGTGACACCCTTCCTGCTGTCACGTGCCATGGCTTTACCGGGGGACATCAGGCAGTGATTGCTGTGATTCGTCCTGAATAAAAGCTGCTCATCCCTTTCCCGACGTCCCCGCAAACACCCGTGGCGTGGCCCAGGTCTGTGCCCCAGGGATGCCTTCAGTAAAGACCTGGGTCTCCTGATGGAGAGCAAGGACCTTTCGGGGTCCCCCGTTCCGGGGAGGGGGATGGGTCCCAGCCGGCTGCCGGGGGTTTGCGGCACCTGGGGGTTAATGTCTGCCCCTCCTCTGCAGGGGTGATGCCGAAGCACGGGCTGGACGTGTCGGCCTGCGAGGTCTTTCGTTTCTACAAGCTCGTCACCCTCAAGGGGCTGATCGAACCCATCTCGATGATCGTGCCGAGGAGGGTGAGTCCCTCGCCGCGCCCGGGGGTGCCAGGACGGGTTGGCGGGGGCGAGCGGTGTCCGGAGTGGGTCCGACATGATGGAGATGCCCCTGCTTGCACCGCCTTGCTGACCAGTCCAACCACTGGGTCTCTTTGCACTGGTCTTAGACCTCTCAGTCATTGCGCTTCCCAGGCATGGTATTCCCGAGGGATTTTCTCCCAAGGCTTAATGGGAGTGTTTTTAGGAAACACATCTCTGCGTTACCCCTGGCCTTGATGCGATTTTTTTTTTTTTTTTTTTTTTTTTCCCCCATGCAAAATCAGCCTGGTCCATTGCGACAAGCAGTAAGGGGTTCATCTCACCTGAGGTTTGAGGGCTGTTCCTGGTAAAATGTATCTTGGAGCTGGACCTGGATTTGGCGTTTGCCTTTCCCAGCGCCGGCGTGGAGGAGCCGGTCCCAGGCTCAGCAGCCGCTCGTCCTCCTCCGGCCCCTCGGCTCTGCTGCCGGCGGCCAGCCGGCATTTCCCAGATCCGCACGTGCCCTGAGCAGCCAACGCTGGCGTTTCTCATCTGACCTAAGGGTGCAAACACGGGTTGATCGCTTCCCCGGGTGGCTGCATTGCTGCATGCCAAAGGAGCGAGCGCAACCCTTGACAGCAGGTTGCATCACGTAGTTAGAAAGTTGTGAGCGCATTCACGGAGGCGGTTGCTTTTCTTTCCCCCGTGTTTTCAGTCGGAAACGTACCAAGAGGACATTTACCCCATGACGCCGGGTATGGAACCAGCCCTCACGCCGGATGAATGGCTGAGCGGGGTGAACCGAGGTAAAGCCACCGGGGGGGGGACGGCAGGGAGCCCCGAGAACAGCCGGGCAGTGGGACGGGGCTGTAGCCCCCCCTGACCCCCCTCCCCTGCTCTGCCCCACTCAGATCCCATCCTGATGTCACTGAAGGAGGGCTACAAGAAGACATCCAAAATCGTCTTCAAGGCACCGGTGAGGGAGAAGAAGAGCGTTGTCGTTAATGGCATAGACCTGCTGGAGAACGTGCCGCCCCGGACAGAGAATGAGGTAGGGCAGCACAGCCCCAGGGCTGGGGGGGGACGGTCACTGGCTGGGGAGGGGGGGACGACGACGATGACACATTTTCTGGGTGCAGCTTGGAAAGCCACCGCTCTGCAGGTCTCTGCTGGTACCCGCAGACTGAAGTGCCTGGGCACCGCTTTTCCCTGGGAATTGAAGCATCCCGCTCTGTATTTAACCACAGAGCACCCGAAAGGAGCGGCGTTAAGCTCCTGAATTTTTAGTTTTTTTTTTTTTTTTTTTTT
>VXBH01009094.1:92125-111829 GCA_013400035.1 Rynchops niger
AAACCCCAACAAAAACATTTGGTCACTATTTACAAACAGCGAAATAAAAGGTACCTACAAAAGCAGGGAAAGCGTTGGCTGAAAATGGCAGTCATTCGCGGACAGGCAACAAAGAAATCACTTTAGCAATATGCCATTCTCACACCTGTTGCTGTGGAGGGATGCTCCGCCTGGACTCGCAGCACCCCCCAAAAACACGCTGACAATGGATTTAGTGACTGGCAGCGGCGGAAAAATCCCAACAGCCAACGCTATTCAGCTGTCTCGGGACAGAGTATGTGTTGTTTGGGGTATCGTCCACTGATCTTCAACTTTTTTGTCTCTTTTTTTTTTTTTTTTTTCTTTTGGAAATGTAATCTGGTACATAATGTTCCNAAACTATCCACTCCAATAATAAGAAACAAATTACCACTTGGTTTATACTTACTATTGCAGTTACAGGGACTAAGAGAGGGACAAAAAGAAAAAAATTTAAAATGAATAGGAGGAGTGGCAGTAAAAATAGTATTTTATTCCCTTGCCCACCCGGTCTGCTTCTCCCTCTCATTCCCACAGCAACATTACAATCAGGAAAAAAAAGAAAAAAAAAGTTGGGGGTGTGGGGAGGGGAAATACAGGGTAAAAACAGTCAAATCACAATAGGAAAATTTCAAAATAGGTTATTCAGTTTAGTCGTCTTCATCCCCTTCGTCTTCAGGTTCTCGTTTTCTCTTCTGTCCCTGTTCTTCCTCTAGAAAATAAAACACAACTTGAATTATATGAGTGCTCGCTCATGCTGCTGAGAAGCTGAACAAGTTCAACAAGCTTCTACTTTGGCAACTGGTTTGCTATCAAAGGAGCAGGAATGCAAACATGAGCCTGCTTTTTAGAAAACGGTATTTTACTTTAAAAAAAAAATTAAGCCACTATTTTATCTCTAGCAGAAACTGGATTGCTGCCATACCGGGCTCTTCTTCATCTTCGTCGTCATCTACCTCACCATCGTTGTAGCCTTCTTCATCCTCCTAGATTAAAAAAAGAAAAAAGGAAAAAAAAAAAAGGAGGGATTAAGGAAGTCAGGTTTAGCGCAGGACCTTTCACCCTTCGGCAATATCCAACAGCATTTTACAACAGCGAGAAAGTCCTTGAAGCGTTTTAAACAAAAACCAAATAAAAAGACAGACACTTCCCACGCACTTATATAAAAGTGCAGGGTTTTGCTACAGTATAACCAGACTCTGGCACAAGTTTCATTGCAGAAAATCACAAGCCATCAGAGCAGCCACTTCTAGCTTCAGGCCTTCAGCGAGGAAGTGCTTTTATACTTCACACGGATATGCAGCTGCAAATTTTGTTACGATGTCCTGAGTTTAGTAAAACTTGATGACTGGTCAGTAGAAGGCAGGTGTTCTAGGGGCAGAGAGAGTTAAAACACCCACAGGCATCTCCAGAGCCTGAGGAGCTGCTGTTGGTTTTGCGAAGAGGGTGACCAACCATTCAGGAGTGGCAGTTAAGGATCTAAGATCCTTCCTCCCTTTGGCCGGAGGACAGGCAATATGACCTCCGACAGTCAAATTTTAGCCCCATCCCAGTGGCTGCGCTAACAGCGAAGTCTGGGCAGGCTGCGACTGGCTCAGCACACCCTGCACGCAGGAGCCGGGCTGCACTAAGGATTCAAGCGTCCTGAAGAATCACAAGGTACGTGCCCAAGGAGGAACCTTGCTCTGAGAGCACGGGGTCGGTAATGCAGGTACCGCCCTCTCGTCTGTACGGAGGCTGTAACCCCAGCCCTTCAAAGGCACCACAGACTAGGTCTGCAAGGCATTCCTGATTGTATTTTTGACATCAGCGCAATAAACAGAACGATTTCATGTCAATGGTCACTAGATGGCAGCTGGCTCATAGACAGGCGTGCCTCAAAGCCACCCCCCACTGCGATGCTTCTCGAGTAAAAAAGAAATCACACACTTCAAGTACTAAAAGCCTCCAGTATTTGGTGTATTTCTTGCCCAACTATTCCCAGTTAGTTCACTCCATGCCCATTATTAACTACATAAATCCTTACCTCTTCTTCTCCGCTCACATCCTCCTCTTCTCCTTCCTCCTCTTCCTCCTCGTCTTCTTCATCTTCTACTACCTGAGCATCATCATCATACTCCTCTTCTATACAGTCAAACGAGATTAACCACTCAGACATTGAAAGTTTACTTGTTTCCAACACTGCCACCTGAGATGTGACCTCCTACCGACACAAGGAGCAAGCTGAAAGCACTGCTTAAGGGCAGCACAGAGCTCAAGGCAGCTCTGCAGCTGCTAGACAGGGCTAGACGTAGCACTGCGCCTCTTCAGCCCCGTGAGAGGGTAGTGTGGCAGCTGCACCCACGGCCTGAGCTGCTCTAGACCTGCAGGGGCCTCGACAGTAAGTCACAGCAGCCTCGGGACCGCTTTAGCTTCAGCTGCTCCAGTTCCCTCTACTAATACGCGTTTTTGAGCCCGTGGGACACTTGCAGCTCTTCATCTGCAAGTGTCCCTCCGCTCCCACCAGGGATAGAGCAGAACTTTACAAGCCAACCAACCATGCACTGGGAACCCTCCCCATGGGACACCCCTTGCCTTTATGCTGCCGGAGCCGTCCAGAAGGGTCACACGCAACCCATCTTACGGGTGTGCAATCTCTTTTCAAGAGAAAAAAAGATCAAATGCAACTAGCCCAAGCAACAAACCAGTAACGGTGTTCCGTGCTGCAGGAATGGTGTTATGGAGCTTTTTCACGCAACCGAATGCAGGCCCAGACTTGAGCTCTGATGCAAAGAGCCCGTCCCCGCTGAACCCGGCTGAATGCACCACTCTGCCAGGCAGTGCCGCAGCACTCGCCCCTCTCACCACAGCTCACATTCAGCACTCGAGGGAAAAGTGCAAGCCCAGCTATTCCGCTTTTGCTGTGCGGCTGGGTTTGAAGAGTCTAGCAAATTCCCCAAACCCAGCCGGATACTCATCCGACCAGTACACTGATGCCTCCGAGTGCAGTCGGCCGGGGAGGCAGAATGGCTCCTGCAGCACAGCGGGACCCACCGTGCATTTTCCTAACGCTAAAAAGTTGCTTGCTGCTTCATTAGTGCCTTTCACAGAGCTTGCCCCAGGCGGACTTCCATACACACGCTCTCCTCTCTTCTGCCTGATACCAGCTAGTTCACTTTGTCCTCACGGAGCAGCTACAACCTCCTATTAATGCCTTGGCTCCTTTACTTAATTCCTTGACTCAGCTACTTTTTTCTATGCCCGATCTGGTTCTCCACCCCACACTTCCCCATCAGGGCGTACACAACTGCTCATACTTCCCTGATCGCACTGTTCCTGGAAAACTGCGTGTGCGTGCCATCCTTTCTTACCCACTTCTCCCTCACGTTCCTCATCCCCTGGGGTTTACTGTTCCCTGAACTCTTTCAGCATCTTACTCCTCCTCTGGGGCCCTATCTTCTACCACCCTTTCACTCCCCCCACTTTTGACTATTGATACAGCTGAGAAAGTAGCTCTTTCAGGCCCTAACCATCTCCTTTCCCCTCATTCCTTCAGAGGACACCGAGATACTTCTGCTTCACATGGGTCGGAAGGAGCTGCTGAGGACACCCATCTCCTGCCAACAAGTCCGAGCTGGAAGCAAAACGGACCACGCAGCGTATCAATCTCACAACTTACGTACGCCAAGTAGCACAAATTCACATACCATCTTCATCTTCCTCCTCGTCGTCTAAGCCCTCCACGTAGCCCTCTGCATCAGAGTCCGGCGCTTCTTTGTCATCCCGATCTTTCACTAGAGATAAGACTGAGAAAGTAGCTCTTTCAGGCCCTGCCCATCTCCTTTCCCCTCGTTCCTTCAGAGGACACTGAGGTACTTCTTTACATCAGTCAGGAAGGAGCTGCCGAGAACACCCTTCTCTTGCCAACAAGTCAGAGCTGGAAGCAAAATGTACTAGGCAGCATACTGATCATGTAACTTACGTACACTAAGTAGCACAATTCACATACCATCTTCATCCTCCTCCTCGTCGTCTAAGCCCTCCACGTAGCCCTCTGCATCAGAGTCCGGTGCTTCTTTGTCATCCCGATCGTAGCCATCGAGGTATGTGAGTTGCGGGAGGAGCTTGAATACGTTTTCTCTATAATCGTTCAAGTTGGTTACCTCGCAATTGAAAAGATCTAGACTCTTCAGGTTTTCTAACTTTTTCTGCCAAGAAAGAAAAGTTCAGCGTTACCGTAGTTCTCTACAGAGCAGAGAATGCGACAGCAGGCAGCGTTAACGTGCTCAAGAGCTTCCCATGATAATAGGGTCATTTTGGTCTCTGCCTACTAATTTGGTGTGGAACAGAAATCTGCAATGCCTGGCCATTGCTGCTGTGGTATCTGAGTGGTCTCTCTCAAGTTCAGCATCTCACCAGTAGAAGACTGAAGTTTGGGAACAGGTGATGGTGCAAAAATCACCCATGCTGCGAGGGGCCAAGCTAAGAACCAATATTAGTCCAATCAGTTATCCCAGAAACACAAGGCAAGATACTGGAGCCAGCAGTCAGGTATATTTACATCACTCCTTTCAACGGAAGAAGAAACAGACTATTCTTTGGACACGGGAATTTTGCTAAGAGAGATTTAAAAAATTTTAATGATTGCTCCTTAGCATTTGGAAAAACGGAAAAAGACTTAGAAATTGAACAGGAATTCAATTCCTTCTTGATTTTTTTTTTTTTTTTTTTTGTGAGGAGGAGGTGGTCTGCATCGCCCACAGCATTTCTAAGTACCAACAATAAAAGCACAAGCAGTTGAGGATTTGTATCAAGTCTTATGAAATATCTCCCTTCCGGAGTTCAGCGTGTAAACCAGCAGTGACATCGAGAAAACAATAAGCCCGAAACTGGTAGCAGTTAGAGTCAGTTAGAATCCTCTCTCTCAGCTGTTTGCTACGTGAGCTGAACTGCTCTGCTCTCCCCTTCTCCTGGGGGAAAGGAGAGCCAAGATGGACTCATGTGACAGCTGCTCCTCGAGATGTTTTATGAGTAAGTACTTGCGAAAAAAACACGAACCAAACCTGTTCATTTCTGGAGAGCAAAGGGCACACAAGCCAAAAGCTAGAAAACAGCACTACCAGGACCGACACTAGGATGCTCTTTGGAACTGCAACCTGACAAACTTGAACTCAGCACTTGAAATAAGAAGCGTAATGAGAGGAAATGGAAACCAGCAGGAATAAGCTGGAAGCTCAGCAACCTCTGCCCAGCTGCAGCGAGCAAACCCAGTACAGAGGGAGGCACACGATGCTGCAGCTGGCCCTTAGCCCCACCACCACACCCCGCAGCCTGGGCAGACGAGGTGGCTGGCGATTTTAGACCCAACGCTTCAGGGAAAACACACGCAGCTGGAGCAGAGCGTCTGGGAGACAGCCCCGCGGCCCACGCCATGGCGCAGAGCCGCCGTGCTCCCCGGAGCCGCAGCCGCTAGAGGGAAGCAGCCGCTCAGGCTGCGGGCACAGCCCCGGGGCAGGGCTGCCACTGAGCCCGGGGCCAGCCTGAGCCCCGGGCAACCTGCCCGCAGAGATAAGCGCCCAAGACACTCCACCGCAAGTTTGCTTCGGACTCTCCAAGCCTGTAACGCCTCTACGCATGACAAAATGGGGTTTGATTTCAACTTACCAGAGGTTCTATTGTACCGAGATCTTTTATTTTGTTGCCACTTAGATTTAGATGCGTGAGGTTCGGACACTTTTCTGCCAACACTTCCAGCCCTCCTGAGATTCTGTTGTCGCTTAGCTCGAGCTGGAAGGCACATAAACATCTTGAGTTTTTAGTGCAAACACGTATCACAAAGCAGTTTGGTCAGCTAAACTAGGTTTTCATACAAACAACTATTTTGCATTCGGTATAGTGCAAAGAGGGAGGGAAACAGCACAGGGCATTTTATTTACCTTCTTAAGTTTGTTTAACTTTGGTAAGTTTGCAACTGAGGTTAAGCCTACGTTGATTGTACTTAAGAATTCCAGCTCTTCAAACTCATCTGTGAGGCCTTCGATTTTGCCTTCATATGACCTGCAGTTGTCAAGAACGAGTTCTTTAACCTGGGAAGAGAACAATGCAAAACGTGCATGAGATGTTCTGCGCGGAGGACAAAGATTTCACTCACGAGCAAAGGATGGCACAGATCAGGCAAAAAAGAAAGGTATTCCAGTAAACTGAGAAGTATGCAAAAGGTTATTTTCACCGTTTGATCCCTATTTTTGCTAGCCTAGTTAGCGGCGTTTTAGAAACACAGATATTTGGCTTTGCCTCAACTGACCACCTTTGTGTTGTTCTATAAACAATGTAAACAGTTCAGAAACATGAATCCTGGCTTAACTGATTTGGCTGTTAGAAATAGCATCGCCTTTAGTAAATGCAAGCAACAAGCACTCTAAAAAATACGAAAGCCCTCTATTTATTTTTAAACTAACCTCCAACTTAAAGACACTCTGTACGACTCGTGTGCTATTACAACATACCATCAGCTGTTAAAATAGCTTCTCTCTGCACGCAGAAACTACTCAAGCTTTTCAAGCGTGGAGAGATCACCGTTTGCTCAGACACTCCTGAAACCTAAAGTAGGCACTGGCGACCCTAAACCAAGTCTCGCTGGAGCCCACACCCCCCACCCCCCCCATAAAGGGTGGTTTGACGGTGCTTTAAGGGAAGATCTCCTCCAGCAAGGCAACAGCCTTCTTGGGGAATTACAAGGGATGTGTCGGAGGATGCTGGCAGGGGAGGTCCCGCGAGCGTAGCTGCTGTTCAGCCCTTATCTCCCTCGCCCTGTTGCGGCAGGGAGGGTCGAAGGGAGAGGCAAAGATAATGTCCCCATGGGCCCGAGCAGCACAGGACCCCCCTGCCAGCCCGAGCCCGGCAGCCCCACGGGTGTGTACAGCTAGTTACAGGCTGCAGCGCTCCGCCAGTTGTTTGTTTTTTTTTTTTAAATACAGCGCCGCTCTTTTTGCAGGCGCTATCTTTAACGGACACAAACAGCAGCATCCATGCCAAAAGAGCCCCTAAATACGCCCCACCCTGAATAAAACTGCTCCTTTCCACCCTAAGGCCGGGCCAGCCTTACGGGATTCAAGTCCCTTCGTAGCCAACGCGAGCTTTCCTCGGCGCTGGGGAAGCTCTGCCACCGAGGACGGTGACTCCACAGGAAGGGCCCACCCAGTCGGGGAACACCCAGACATGTTCAGGCCGACGGAGAATTGCTGGGGCTTACTTCTCCCCCACAAAACACCCAAGAAAACCCACCCCGTCCCATGGTTGAGGTTTTATTTCCAGGTTTGGAAATGGTGGGGTGGGGTAGGGGTGCCGCTTTCCGCTGCGGATGGCATAAAAGAAGTCTGCAAGAGTGGCGTATGCAGAAACATGAAGCAACCCTTCCGTTCACACCAAGGACAGACAGTTAATATGCAAATATCGGATTTTTAAAAATTTTTTTTTTTTATTACTGTAATCCCGCTGCACAGAGAAGAATCCTATGTAGCTGTATAGCTCCAAATAACATCCCTAGATTTCTAATTAAATCCCAAGCACTGAAGTCAATAGGGAAGTCAGCCCAAAGCAACACGAGAGTACAAGTGATTCATTGAGAGTAGGAGGATCAGCGTTAGACAGGAAATACATTTTCCAAGACTCTACAATTTTCCTAGAAGAATTATGATAGGGAATGACTATACAAAAGTCTTCCAGAAGAATTTTAGGCTGGTCAGAAGAAACCAAAGATCAAGTCAAAGGCTTCTGATCCCACATACATCTATTCCAGTGGGTGGAGGGGGGTGAAAAACCAACCCAAAACCCCAAAAACAAACTACAAAAAACCCTCTCTGCTTTGAAATTTGGACAGCAGGAAAGCCATTTTAAAGGCAAACATGCATATTTTCTTACTGTAACAGTATTTAAGTATCAGGATCCTCCAGCGAGATCAATTTGGGGACAAACACACAGTTTTATGAGTCATCTGCTTCACACAAACATACACGGAGCTCCCGCCAAAAAAATAAAAAAAAAAAGGGGGGGGGTGTGTGTGTAAAATAAAAGAAGCTCCACCCCAAACTCAGACTGTATGGCAGCTACATTCCCCCCTATCTGTGTCCTTTCTCACCAGCACAAGAGGCCCCTGCCTGCCCCGTTATCTCCCTTGGCCAGCGAGGTGGCTCGTCTGAGCACCCACCTACGGACACGTTTTGGAGCCAGGAGGGCAAAGGAGCACGGCTGCAAGGGCAAGGGCGCTGAAGCAGCACCTAAACCTCCCACTGAGAAAGAAACAGCATCTGCCCTCACCCCAGGAGGTGGGACACCCATCCCTTCACCCTCCCCAAGGGCAGGACGTAGAAGAGGCAAACACGGAACTGGCCAAAGCTTCCTCAGGGCTGGAAATGAGATTTGAGGTGGAGCTGGAAATAGCCATGGATGCAGACGAAAACCCCTTTAATATGGTGGCAAAGGAGCCAACTGGCTTCTACTTTTAGTTTACTCTTTTTAGCTCAAGACTGCTGTTTCCTCTCTACCTTTCAGAAAACTCTGTTTGATACAGAACTGCAATGCTCCCTTCGTTGCTGTGCCCAGTACCAAACACTGGGCAAAGGGACAATCAAAACAACTCCACGGGGAAGCTGTCGTGGACTCAAACCAGCAGGTTTGCAAGTGGTAGGAAGCTTGGTGGAATCAAAGAGCTCGGTTAGGAAACAGCCCAGCACAAGCTCCTAACGCTCCAGAAGCGCAACCGCTGCAACGTAATTTCAGTGCTTACGTGGTCAGAGGTACATTAACACATCGCATCGCTTCTGAAAGAACGTGACTCCGCAGACTACAATGCAAGTCAAAATTAAAACGGCTTAATGTTTGAAGAGATTTAAGAATCCCATAGAAAATACCCATGTGCAAAAGGAGGGTGGACTTGGCTCACGGGGCTTCTCCCAACTTCACTGCCACGTGCACGCTCACCGCTGCATCGTACCCAACTCTCTCGGTTACATTACAAGCAGCAGAAACTACCACCAGCTTACGCAGTTTCTAGGAGTATTAAAACCACCCGCAGCTATTTGCCCATCGCCTCTCAGCCTACAGCCTTGCACGTCTCCTCCCCTTCCACTCTCATTTGCCATCTCCTCCTTAAGACCTTGCTGTTTTGCAGTTAACCGGCGAGGCAGCGCTGGCTCCCCAGGAGAGGCCATTGCTCTCCAAGGCCCCTCTGGGTTATTAACGGGGCCCTTTTCCACCGCGCTGGCGGCTGCACAGAGGTCTCTTCTCAAACCTTCACCCCCTTGTGAGGATGCTGGGCCTCATCCAGGCACGCTACAGCCTCGACAGTCAGCGAGCGCAGAACTATGTCAGTCTATGGAGAGGGAGAAGAGGAAAGGTGACCTTAGCAAAGCTACATTCCATCCAAAACAGCTCACTACCACAGAAGTATGACAGCAGGACTAAAAACCTATTCATTGTTTGTTTTTCAGAAGTCTTTGTAATCTTAAGGAAAATTCCAGCTCCTGAATCACTCTCCCGACATCCACCAAACTTTGTTGAAAATGCACAGTGAGATTACAATTTTTACGTCTCTTTCCTCGTATTCTGTCACCAAAACACAGGATAAACTTTTGCCTGAAGTGGGTAGCCTGGGCGAGCACCCTTTCTGAGCCTTGTTACATACCTGAACAAGGTAAGTGGGCTCAGCTGGTCTGAACCGATTCAGTTTTATGACGCTGCAGCCTCTGCAATATTACAGACACGTAGACGAGCAGTCAGCCAGAACTCGGGAGGACAATCTGAACTCGTTTGGAGAGACAGGCTAAGGGAGTAAGTGTCCTCAGCTAATTCGTGATTAGCTGCATCAAAGACAGGAAGATTCAACTTGCAGAAGTTGTGTAGGGTCAACCTTATCCCTGTCCACGCCACAATGCATAAGCAAATTAAGCACCAACTGAAGCACTAACACAAGTAAGTACTAGTACAAGACAGACCACGAGCTGTACGTATCTTTCCTCCCTCTCCCAAAAAACTGCTGCGTAGTGAGAAACAGTGGAAGAGCAGCATGCCATAGGCAACCAACCACCGCAAGTAACACCGTAATACTTACCTAAACAGCAGGTGAATGTCTAGCAGAAAACCTAACAAGCAGGTGGCTAGGTTGGTTCCTGTAGTACACAACCACGTCTTCGATTGCATTTATGATAAGGCACCATCAGGTGCTCAGGTAGGGATATTACACATTGCACAGCTTCAACTGCCAAGTGTCTCTTGCCCAGCCTGCCACTCTGCCTTGTCCTCCGTGTCCCCAGGGTGGCTCGGGGCTCTGCTGCCCCTCTCCCTCATTCCACAGGCACCATCTGCTCGAGCAGGTGTTTCCTGGTTGCCCACGTCCTTCTGCTCGAGTGTCGCTCTGTGGTTTGCTGGTCTCAGTCCTCGGTTTTCAGCAGTCACACATAAGCGAGTAGATCGCTGCTTCTCCAACAACATCTTCAGACCACGCGCCTTGGAGCTGTTCTCCTGTGGTCATCCCAGTTTCTATTTCTGACGGTCCCAGATGCTTTCAGCACATGACATCACATCTCTGGTAACGCACGCTGCGCTGTTAAGTGCGGATGACAGCATCCCTGCTATCTCTTCATGACTTTCATGACATCACACTCTACATTACTGCCTGCTTGATAACCAGGGACTTATCTGCCTCCTAGTATGGTTACTGCATTCAGCTGCACTCCCAAATGCATATATGACATCCTTAATATAGCCACAGGGTCTACTGTGAGACTCCAACCTATTCCTAGGCCAAGCCCAGGCAATCGTGTGTAAGCGGCCACTGGATTTCATGGGAGTCATCACAAGTGACATCTGGGACTCGCTTGCTGTGCACGGCACCCGGCAGACCTTCCCCTGCCTCCCCTTCCCAGGCTGCCTCTCTGCAAGGGACCATGCTCTTGAGTTATCGTCACATACACAATCAATGGAAATAATTACACACCGACAACTATTAAGCCGCATATGTTATCACCTTAGCCTTTAATCTACGTTACCATTGTAACAGGTAAAAAGGCAAAGTCTCTACTTCAGAAAGCCTACAACGCATGGGCAGGGAGATCCGTGAACTTGGGACTAAGCTCCCAAATCCCGGTCTGTAATTGAAGGCTTAACAAGGTGATGGAAGGACACAGTCGTGAGTATCATTTTAAAAGATAAAAGGCAAATTTACAAGTACAAATACCATTCTGCTGGCTTTACAAGCAGAAGCAGCAAAGGCTGTAACATCTCATTTTCAGCACAATGGACCAGATGCTTTTGAAGTATACGTTGTGTATGGTACCCCTAGGACAGGAATATCGCACTCTGTGGCATTTTTATTGAAAAAAGTGGGTAAACATGATAGGTTAACTCCGTCTTGCACTGTTCCCAACCAAATGACCCAGGTGAGCATTGGGAGAAGTCCTTCACATGTCTTAACCCAATGGAAACCGCATTTGGAGAAGGGGAGAGCTGTGGGAAGAAGGGAGGGGAGACCAAGGGAAGCCCGTTGTGGTAAGTGGGAGCGAAGTTCACATTACTTTTGAAAGCAGAGACAGTTTTATTCTCTCCCAGACACACAAACACTTCTTCAAACACTTCTTGCGTTTCTGTCTTTGGCAGTTCTTTGGTCTCAAAAGCCTGCACAGTCCGCGCAAAGCCTTGCATCACTCCATGGGAAAGAATGACCACTGCTGCCTACTGTAACCAGACTGCCAAGAGTTGTGTCCTCCTAGTTCGTGTACTGTATTCTAGATCTGTACTCACGCAGATTCGGGGATCCTTGAGCAGAAATGGATCTCCTTAGGTTTCTATTCCACTCAATTTGTGCAGCAAAGTTTAAGACAAGCCAACCCTCTGCAGTCACGACGTTCTCATCTGTTGGGGAAGGCATGGGTTTGACAAGGCTCAAGGTAACACCCAAGTCTTGCAGGAGCCCATCGTTCATGCTTAGCTGCACAGTGATGGTAAAGATACGATATTCTCCACGCTCACGTTACAAGCTTCCCCCAAGGTTACTTCTGGAGGAGATAAATGTTGCATGAATTTCCATTTCAGATACTATCTGGAACATGACTAGGCCAAAAAAAGCTTGAATGAACAGCCTACTTAATACCTTGGGCTAACAAAGCTGCTCTGAAGCCTCAAAGACATGACGCAACTTCTGCTCTAAGATGGTCACCAAAACGTAACCACCCTGAAGAACTGATTTTTTATTTTTTTTTAAATGAAGACAGCCCCACAAGCTGTTTGCCACCTACGTTCAAGACAGATCTCCAGCCACGCTGGGGCCCCTGGTGAGACAAACACACAGCAGAGCCAGGCTACGCAAAGTTCAGCTCCTGCTGGAAAACAGCGAGAGACAGAGGAGCGCAGAATAATCTCTAGCCCAAATTAGAGAAGCTAGTGGGCTGCTGTGCATCAATTAAGAGACACCTCAAGAGCTGTTCAGCCTTTCCAGGCTTGTCAGAGTGCTGCCCGTCCAGGCTGTGCCCCCTCATACCTCTGGCATGTGGCCTGCGGGACAGGGAGGGAGGCAGGTGCCATGGCACCGATGGTGCTGGCTTGGTGCCACGGGGCATTTCCCTTCTGTGGGGCACTCCTCACCTGCTCCTCCTGGGCATGGCCCGGTGGAGATGCTCGGGGATGAGGATCTAGCCACAAACAGACTTAAATTTAACTGGGAAGGGAAAATTCCAGTAGGGTTGACATACTCTTCCTCCCTCGAGATACACAAGTAAAAGGCAAACCAGAATAAAGGCATCAACCGCAGGTGACAGCAGTAAAGTTTTTTTTTCTCCTACTAAACCAACATGTCATTTTGGATTTTGATATATCCCTTCAAGGCTTTATTATGAGTATCTGACATGAGACAGATAGATTTAACTCACTTGCAGTACATGTCTTAAACTAGTTAGCCAACCACCGTTTACCCTGCGCAGGCTCTGGTCATTACTTGTATTGGGCAAAGAATCTGCAAGTCCCGGGGCAGGGGGAAATGCTGTGCAAAAAATGGCCACGTAACACAAACCACTTCCCTCGAGATACGGGCAAGATATCTAGCAGCCAGAGTACTTGAGAATCGTATTCGCAGAGGCAGTGACTGATGGCTGGGAAGGGACTGGATGGGATTAATGTGTATAGCTTGTAATTTTGAGCAGTGCTCCCTTACCACCGCTACAGACACCAGGTACGAGCGCAGCGCCTCACCACGGCTGAACGCCAGGCGTCTGTCAGGATTTCAAAGCCGTCCAGGCTGAATTTTATGGGATTTACCCCAGGCACACCCCCCACGCCCGAACAAAGGCGTCCCTTCCACCAGCACTCGGCAACCGGCCCCTTCGACACCGAGCAATTCACAACCGCTGAACACAACAGCTTCCAGCACAGCCTGGTTCAACAGCAACCCGCTCCACTTCTGGCTGCTTTGCCTATTCTATACCCATTCAGTCGAGCTGGAACTCCAAATTCTTGCAACCAGGTCACGTGAAACAACTGACGGACCTCAAAATTCATCTAGGGTTTCTCAAAATGACGCAACCCCACCAAACTTTCATATCCGAATTCCTCTTCATAGAATCATAGGGTTGCAAGGGACCTCTGGAGATCATCTAGTCCAACCCCCTGCCAGAGCATGCTCTTCTGCATCTCTTTCTCAGAAACTTCCACCAATACTTTTAGACACTTCAGCGGAGGGTTTTAGAAGCCCAAAACTGAACTTCCAGCATCACGCCAATACAGTTTTGGTGCCTCTCATATTTTTCACTACAAGCACCGATATGCATGGACGTGCATGGATCCCAATACTGCTGTCTTTGAACTGTAATGCCACAGTTCTCGCACATGTTTACCCTGGGTTTGTAAACTATACCCTAGCAAGTGCTTTATATTTAATTTAGTTGGTCCAACAATCACGCGATGAAGAAACTCGGATTGACTCAGGGCAAGGGTGCAACCAAGGAATCGCGTAGAAAACATTTGCTTAGGGTCCAAGAACGATCCGGTGACAATACGGGCATCTCAGTTGACACCTGTCACAGTCTGGACTCCAGCATCTTGTTAAATCACAGTCCCCAAGTCCAAAGCAATGCAGTACAATAGCAGTTTAAAGCCACCTTTTAAACTCCCCTCGGGCTGGGCTCTGTTGATGTTAGCTCCCACAAGGATGAGTGCAGTTAGTGGCCTCTTTTTGCTGGCCTCTCTGCATTTTCTGGGGACCCTGCATCATCCCTACCCTGGCCAAGGGAAGGGAGCGGGGGAGGAAAGACAGGAAATTTTTGTTCTTTTGTTTCGTTCGTTGTTGTTGTGTGCTTTTTTTTTTTTTTTTCTTCCCCCTAAACCAAAGCTGCTCTGTGTTCAGAGACAGCTAAAGGCTGCTTGCACAGCTCAGAAAAAATCTGGCTCAATATCAACACATTTACTTTTTGTATCCTCTAACATTTTACATGGCATAGCTATAAACCCTGAGAGCAATACATATGGCTCCCACTAATTTTACGTCCCTTCGCTCTGCTCTATGAGAAACTAAAGGTCCAAGCGAAATACATAAGTGGCAGAAGGGCAAAGAGTCTTGGCAATTCTGACTACGTCTCAACACTCCGATCTAATTACGAGGCATCTCCAGTACTAAAAAACTTCCAAAAAGAATAATCTGTCCTTGAATTTCTCAAAAAACAGCCCCCCAACCAAGAAACCCCATGAGTCACATAAATAAACTTTCACACATTTACAAGGGTCAGTATAGCCATATGCATAAGCAACACACTAATTAATAAATTGAGAACACACTTTAGGGACGTGGGAAAGCTGTTTCATTCAAAAGCATATAGCTAGGTCTCATTTTTGCTTCTGCTGTTGGGAACATAACTCTGTAAAAACTCCAAATATTTCACTGTTTCAAATACTTAAATTGCTTGATCTTTGCATTACATGTTTTCTTTTTAATATTTACATTCATGTTGATGGCTTCTCCCTTTTCTACAGCCGGTATCACCTACAGGCAGAGCACTTCGCTCTGCTCCTGGCCGGGGTGGGTGACTTTGCACGGGCACTTCAGCTCCATGTCTCAGTTTCTCCCTATTTGAGAAACCGAATGCCTGATACCACATCCAAAGGGCTTTTCATTCCCCGCCAGCTATTATTAAATAAAACAGAAGCACAACGTAAGGCTGCACTGCACCTTTAATTTGAAAACACTTCAGTTAAAAATTTTGAGCATTTAGCTGAACCGCTTAGTTTGTTCAGTTGCATGTACTCCGAATTGCCCTCAGCAAAGGACTGATGCAGAGGCATACATAAAAAAGAAACACTGCATTTAAATTAAGACTAATTTTAAGAGCTGCATATTTAATACGGAAAGCAGTCTCTGAAGATGTCAGCTGCTACGGAACGCACTGGCAAATCATACTTGCAAAAGATAAGTTTTTCCTAGCTTTTTTTATGGCTTTGAAGGTAGAGTGTTCAATAGACCACGTCGATGGACAAATGAGTGCTCCAATAGAGAGCACAACTTTTACACAGTGGTAGAAAGGAAAACCACTGCACTGAGGCTTTTTTTTTTTAAATATTTCAAAGGTCATGCTTATATATGCAAGGGCTTCAGGACTGATTTTAGCAACCTAGACAAAAAATACAGACTGTGTATTTACTAGCTATTTTGTCTGAAGGATAGCAGAGCAAGAGAGGAGACAGGAAAAAATTATATGCAGAACAAGTCCAGTAGTGTCACACAAATAGCCGAGAAGTGTCCATCACTCCAAAGCACAACCAAAACATCACTGCTTTCTATTCCCACTTGTGACTCGTACCTCGCTGCAGACACAGAGGGTTTGGTTCATCGAGCTGAGCTGTTTGTCAATCTAAACTGCCGAAAGCCATCATGCGCGCCACAAATGGCAAGGCTTGCCTTGGCAGACGGCAAGGAGAGGACCTCCCTTCCTCCTTTCCTCCCTTCCCGGCACCCCGGGTGAGCCCTGCTCCATCCCAGACAGGGCACTGGGATCCCAGTAGGTGCACGGCATTCTGGTGGGCACACCAGAACTACTCCCACAACCTTCCCTTACTTTTAATTCATTCAAAAAACGTTCAAGACGTTGCGTGTTTCACAGGTCCAGTTTGTAATTTTCAGGTTTCTCCAACTTACCAATAACTTCACAGCAGGAAGAGCGGGGTGTAATCCATAGAATGAATGAAATGGGATGAATCAGTCAACATCAGCCTTGAAGGATATAAATATTGCAGAAAACAGCAACTGATACTTGTGCCACCATTCAATGCACACTTAAAGATACACCACTGACGTAAACAGTATGGTCTTTTAAATACAGCGAAAGATAGCGATACTTTGGAAGTCCTAAATCCCTGCACACGATTAATAGTACCTTGAAACATTCAAGAGTTTTTGGTGTACGTTTAGAGCAGAGCAGCAGAAAGGTATATTCTATTTATTGACACATAACACACAAATCCTGCTGCAAGGATGGATTATAATAGCTAGGCTTAACCCTAGAAGGTTTGTACTAAGAAGCTTTTTTCCCCCCCTCTTGTTTCAACAACTTGTTTCATTTAGTGTGCAGGAAGAGAACCCTTGTTTCTTCAGGAGATGCATCTCTTGATGGACTACAACACAATTACATCACCTAAACCCCAGCTATTTCTCATAATATATTTTTCTCAAACCAGTATTTGGACACAAAGCTGAATCATACTGAAAATTCTGTGACCGTACTTTACATGTTGCTGGTCAAAAGGGAATTCTCAAGAACGGAGGGTTAAGAAAACCCCAACAAACTCTAACGTTGTTACTTTCTAGCAGCATCACAGAGAAATGGGAAAATCAGGCAACCAGATTTAGAACCCTATAGTGGTGTTTTCAGTGTTCCTTTCATATGCTTAAAACTCGGTCCAGGTTAAGAGAATTTCCCGACTGCTTCCCTGGTCAGCCCAGTAGTCAGCTGTGAAACTACTCTCAATTTCACACATCACACCCTTCTCCAGCCTGATTTCTACGGGCTACTGTCGCTCCAAGATGAGCATCCATCCAATGGGATACTCATTTTAGAGGTTTGCATCTGGAAATTCAGCGCCATGAAAACCAGCTGTTATACAGCCTTGGGAAGTTTGCAAACAAAAAAAAAAAAAAAATACAGCTATTTCCTTGTACATTTACACCCTGCTGTCAGCTACATAAGTGGTTAAGTGATACAAGTCTGCAAAAATCCACGATGATCTGCACACGCCGCACAGAGTCTGTACGTGCTGCTCTCATGCCACCCTTGACACAACCGTATCCCACTTTGTTTCAAACCTAGAGTACATCCCCTTCCCATTTTGAGGTAGTTCAGCCTACTAATTTTACTACTAAATACTAAAAAGTATGTATCTGCACCCATGCACAAGACCAAAAATATTTTTTTTAAGTGCAGGACTTCCGTGTCACTTTAAACTCTCTACTGTTCTTGCAAGCACCAGAACAAGGAACTAGCTTGGGGGAAAAGAGCCTTTTCATTTATATTCTTCATTTGAAAGAACACTTTGTAAAGACGCTTGCACTGTATTTCCCTTCAGTGTTAAAATCTACAGCAAAGCAGAGAGAAATCTGACTGTGCAGTAAGTTTTAAAGTGCAACAAAGTCAGAACTGTAAGAAATAATGTTGCAGCCAGTATTTTATCACTGCCGCAATTTTGAGCCGGTAAGGCACTAAATCCTCAGGCTGGAAGACCCGGCGTGGTAGTGCTAAACCAAAGAAGATGGGTTTTGTGCATCATGTCAAAAAACCTACCTCTGTGTGCAGAGCCTCGGTACCGAGCTTGTTTCACAGTCTTTGCGTGTTACTAATGAGTTTACGCGGGGAATGAACAAGAATGCCTGCAATCACGCCCAGGCGAGCACCCCCTCTGCGAGGTCAGTGGTTACACCACCCCCGGCTGATGGTTCTGAAGGAAACTCATGCAGAATAACTGTACCTGGCTCATTTCTAGCAGGCGGTTAATTATAATAGAAAACCACGTTGATAAGATAAGCAAAGTGACAAAGGCTACAGCAAGCGCGCTACCGTCAGTGACCATTAAACGTAATGGGATAAAAAGCTGAAATATCTGGGCAGGAGGCAGATGCGCAAGCTCAACTTTGGCTGTACAACACACAGAAAAAAAAAAAACAAACCAAAACCACAATTTTCAAGCATCAAAGCCCCAGACCTCTCACCCAACACTGAATTCACATAAAAATGGATAATTAAAAAAAAAAAAAAGAGCACACACCACCACCAACAAAAAAAAAAGAGACAAAGGAAGAAATAGTTCCTATACAACCCACTTCAGGACATTTATATGAAGTTTTACTAGCCAACGTGTAACCTTACAGGATTACATGACTTAAGAGCTCGAAGTAGGTAGCCCAGCTGCACAGTAGCACACAGTATTCTATGCAAGAACAGTATTACCCAGATCAAACTATAAAGTATTAATATAGGATCAGAAAGAACCGCACCACCTTATCAACATCCTCTTACCTAACTTGGATTTACGAGAAGTTTTGATCCTGCACATTTTGACAACAGGATATATGAAATACAAGGCGTATCGCAAAACAGGACAGAAGCTCCAAAACAAGTACATTCACAGTTATTTTCACCAAGATTTATTTACGTTACACTTAAAAGTTTGAAAACAATGATCCCTCACAGAAGGAGAAATACTGCCTGTCTATCAAAGCTGAGGCTAACGAAAACAATTCACAGAACCATCCTGTTCATGCCCAAAGACTTACTAAAATCCATAAATAAATCGCACCGGTGTTAGAATCGCTTCTAAACCCCGGCTGCAAGTATTTAACCTAAAGCACTAGCTAGATTTAGCTAAATTTTATTTTAATAGGTATTTTTAAGAGAACCAGACTTCCAACCGTACACTTAATTCCCCACGACAAAAAAAGCACGTGCAGACA
The DNA here is from genome assembly GCA_013400035.1 of Rynchops niger. Taxonomy (NCBI): domain Eukaryota; kingdom Metazoa; phylum Chordata; class Aves; order Charadriiformes; family Laridae; genus Rynchops; species Rynchops niger. Next base: position 111,099 of record VXBH01009094.1, read on the forward strand.
TCTGTAATCAATGGCTGTACAGAGCGGACTCTAAACAGAACAGCATTCCCAAATGGCATCTCTCCTCCTTCACGTGAAACCAGAAAGATTTGGCTTTGCAGCAGAGGCGTCACCTTTGCTACCTCGGGAGGACTGACACACAGAACTCACTGCCAGAGCTAAAGGCGAGCAGGCAAAAAGAAGTGGCGACAGGTTAAATAAGCCTTATTTTACAACCAACCGCTGCAGATTTCAGAGTTCCTGAGGAACAGTGACCACCCCCCCACCCCCACCAGGTCTGAGCTCTCTCAACTTTCTTTGGCAAAAGCCAAAACAGAGCAAAAACTGAGCAAAATCCATGCGGGGGGGGGGGACACCCCAAAACACGAAAGAAGTCCAGTTTATACCCAAAACACTTTGGATCAAGCCTTTCAAGCGCAGGTGTGCGTTTAAAATGGTGAATCAGCCTCCAGCAGTAGGAGCGATGGACAAATCGACCAAAAGCCGGGGAAAAAAGGCCAGAAAAAAAAAAATAATAAGAAGAAAAAAAAAAGGGGCCCTAAAAGCAGAGACCTACCTTCCCGCAGGGCCCTGCCCAGGAAGAAGGCGTATTCCCAGCGCCGCGCTGCCCGCCCGGGGGGGCTGCGGAGGGTCCCGGGCCCCGGCCCCGCTCCCCCGGGGCGGGCGGTGCCGGGGCTGGGCGGGCAGGTGAGGCCCGGTGCCCGCCGCAAGCCAGGGGCGGGCAGGCGTCC
>VXBH01009094.1:113745-133976 GCA_013400035.1 Rynchops niger
GGGGAAGCCAAGGGGGGAGCGGCGAAGCCGGCCAGAGGGACAGCCCGGCTGGGAGCGGAGGATCATTCCGTGCTGGTGGCTGATGGGGAAGGAGCGGCGGCGGCTCCGTGGTGGGGATGGGGCGCGCTCTGCCTTTTTTGCCCCCCTACGCGCCGCGCTCCGCTTCCCCCTGTGCCTGCCGGATCCTGGGGGAGGCGCCGAGGCGCGGGGCGGGGAGCGGCCCTAGAGCCGGAGCCGCCCGGGCAGGGGCGCGCAGCCAGGAGGGAGGGAAAGGTGCGGAGCGGGGCGGCGGAGCNNNTCCCTGGGGCAGGGCCCCGGCGGGCGGGGCCCGCAGGGTGTCGGTGCCGCTTGTGCCGGGCGGAGGGCGGTTGGTCAGCGCGGGGTGTTGGCGCTCGGGCTCGCCCCTCTCTGGGTGAAGGGGCTGCTGAGGGCTCAGGGCAGAGAGGGGGAGGACTGCGAGGCGTTGGTTGTGCAAAGAAATCCCGGGTCGGTCGATTCCGTCTCTGGAAAGCTGCTTTTGGAGATGCTTGTAGCTGCTCTGGGTGGAAGTGTCGCCAGAAGCCTTGCATCCTCTCGGGAGCCTGCTTTTGCTGTTACTCACGTCCAGTTGTTGGATGAAGTGGTGGGGCAGGGTCTGTGTTGCCAACCGGAGATAGATTCTCCTGCAATCTTTTGCCGGGCAGGCTTCTGAAACGAGGTGCCAAATGTGTCCTGGCAGGGCTTGCTCTCTGCATCACGTATTGGATCCACTAGCGTTCTGATGGTGGCGAAACCCCGCACTTGCTTGTCTCCATGTGCTCGTGACTGGTTTTATCAGACGTAGGGGGCCGTTTTCATTTGCCTTAGATGATAGGTGAAACGTGCTTCGTTCGCGTAGTGAGATTCCAGCTTGTCCCTTTGTGCAGGGTCACTGGAGTTTCAGTGGACTTGCTAACCTTGCCTTCACCTCAGGTGATTGAAAAACACAGGGCTGTAAAAATCCCTAGGAGTTGCTTGAAGCATTTGATACTCACTAGCAACAAAAAGATGAGAACTGCTGGAAAACTGTCTTGTCAAAATATTTTGCAGCGCAGGATGGCGATACTTCTTTTACCTGCCTTGCATGCGGATAAACTGTAATGAATGCAGTTGACAAGTGAGCGCGAGTTCTGTGAGAGCGTGTGAGCTGAGAAAAAGGTCAAGCTGGATCAAGCTTAAGGTAAAAAGTGTAACTTACAGTATGGTACTGCTAGTATTCTGTGACAAGTTCATATTTTTGTGATGGTTTAGGGCCTCATCGTGATTTATCTGTTAGAGCTCTGGGATTTCAGTTTTGTCATTTTATTTGTTGTTCTGTGGCACTGGTTTCAATGTAATAGAAGTTATTGCAGTAGTTTTAGGATATAAACTTCATAAAACTTTCAGGACTTTTGGATTAGGGTGATTTTTATTTTAGCTCTGTTTTAAATTCTCCTTTACAGGTGTGAATGAAGGTGGCCCCTGTGCTGAGGCTTCACAAAGGAAGGTTTGGTCTGGAGTTTGTTTTCGTGGCACAGGTGAAGACCTTTGGAAAAGAACTTTTATCATGGAAACAAAGTGTTTATAAGTACTAACTAAACCAATGTAATATTTTTTTAAAAAGAAGTTTCTGAGAATACAGAGGTGCTTTTTCCTTTGTTATCTCAGAAGAAATAATGTACTGTGTGTTCCAGTTATATAAAGTTGTATAAAATGCCCCTGTCCAAAGTATTGGACAAAACTTATTCAAAGTTCAAAACCAAAGTGAAGTGTTTAAAACTGTTGGTTTCCCCTCTGCCCTGCTCATATGCACGCTGTGTGTATTGCAAGGGATTGAGAAGTCTTGAGAACTGTTTGGAGAACTAAAAATGAATGGAGATGTTCCACAGGCCAAATATCTAAGTGTCCTATCACAATAGTAAATAAATTTTAAATAACATGTTTTCAGAGTACAGCTTTTCTTAAACAAACAGCAACAAAAAAAATCTGGTCACTGGACTGACTGATAGTTTTAGGATATGAAAAAAAGTAAATCAGCTTTAAAAATGCATTATGATTATGCCATTTAAACTAAGGATCTGGTTTTGTTCTCTTTGTAATAGAGGAAGCAACTGTTACATTCCAATGAAGAAATACTTAGTTGAGGAATTTTTATTACACGTTGAATACACAATGAATAAAGCTGTCAACTACCAGTTATAGGTGTCATTGATTAGAAATACTGCCTACTGACACAGTGTTTGGAATCCTGGCTTGTCGGAGTCCTTAACGGAGTGGAGCAGCAAAAGCGGTCTGAGCACTGCTTACGGTGGTGGGAAACTGCTCTGTAGGATCCCTGGTCAGTCTCCTGTTGGAAGATCAAAATACTCCCCGTTCTTATCTGTATGTTGTGGGTTTTAAAGCTCAAGTACAAAGAAGTTAATATTGTGAGTAATCACTGTAATTGCTACAGTTAATGTTTGATTTTTGTACATCGTTCACATATTTGTCCAATTTCTTCATTGCTCAAAGTAAGCTGTTGTTAATTATACAAAAAGGAAATTATAAATATTACAAATACAGGTTGAAGCTGATCGCATGTCAGAATCCTGAGCCAAAATCTAAAATACTGAAAACAGTCACTATAGAAACTCTTCTGTTATTGCTGAGCCTGAGCTAGGTTTTCATGCGCTTCTATATGATTATCTTTAAAGTATTTTCTGATCTATCCTTAAAAATCATTTAATGTAACTGCAGTTTGGTCAGTTAGGTGAAGTCATCCACAGTTTATATTTTTTTTGTTGATGTTTCTCCATGTTTCGTTTCTTTCCTTTTGTTTTTTTTTTTTTTTACATGAATGCTGCAGCCTTACATTAACACCAGTTTCATATGAAGGGCTCCTATACATTAAGCATATGCATCATGTGTGAAATCCCACTGCGTTCTATGTCTGTAAAATTGCTGGGTAGCCGAGCATTTGCCGAAATGAGCTTCTGATTGTCTTTTGTGGCTTATAATACTCCTTTGTAGATCTGCTGGTATCTTGTTTGTCCCTCCTGCATCTAGACAATGCATTCCTTCATGTTTTGTGTAACATCTTCTGTGTATGTAGATATGGTAACTGGAAAGAGAAAATTCTGTTCTTAAATTGTCCCTCTTCCTGCCCTTAACTTCCCCATGCCCCAGCATAACTGGAGTATTGGTTATTAAGGGGAATTGAACAGTACTGATCGCTGATATCCATGAATTCTGAGGAAAAGGGACAAAAATGAGCATTGGGAAACTGTAAATTTTTCTGTCAATACCAATTTATGCTTTGAGACCCTTGAGATCAATAGGGGAGTACTATAGGCAGAATAAAAAAAATAAATTAAAAAAAAAAAAAGAGCTTAAGATGTTGGATGAGTAAGCTGTGGAGTTTACTACCGTTCTAAGAGGCTTGGATGCTTGTGCTGTGCCTTCTGTCTGTTGTTCAGTTGTTTAAATCTCTCCCAGTAGTGTTTAGCAAGGTGTAAACTGAGTGGTCAAGCCTAAACCCAGAAGGGCTCTTATCTGCTGTTATTTGCTCATTTTTAAAATGTAATCAGCCCTTTGAGGGATTTGGGCGAGTTCAAAACAATATGTTTTTCAATGCTTGCTTCCGGGACCGTTGTATAAGTGCTATGGCTTATGAGTGATTCCCATTGGTTTCTGCATTAATTGCTTGCAAATAATCCACATCTGTGTCACAATATTCTGTATTCTAGCAGTGTTTCACATAAGAGGTTGATACTTAGAAGCTCAGACAAGAAATGAAGGTTATTTAAAGCAATGTATGGAATGGGAAGCAGCTGTTATAAGTTAGCAAATTAGGAGAAGAGGTGAATGCTTCTGGTATATCAAAACTGGCTTTTCTTCCCAGAGTTGAGTGTAGGATGTTGTTTCCATTTTTATTTGCACAGTATGAGGCATACCAGTGGAGCCTAGAAATTCATAATTAACAAAACAAGGGAAGAAATTAAGTTTCACACGTTTTTGCTGGTCTATGGGAATAGACTGATCAACGTATACACGCATAAACCTTCCATAACTTGCACACCAGTTTTTAAAGTAGTTTACATAGTTTTCTACAAGTCTTTTGCGGTATGCCACACCTCACCCCCCTTTCTGTTTGTCAAATATGTTTTTTTATTTCCTGCTGAAACTGGTTGTCGTAGTTGGTGCACTTTTAAGACAGGGTTTAGCTGAGTTTTGGAGGTTTTGGTTGTTGGGGATTTTTTTTGTTTGTTTTTTAACCAGGAGATGCACTGTATATTGTCTCTCTTTGTGAAAAGGATGCTTAAGAGTATTCATGGAGTTTATTCTTTGGTGTTTTAGCTAACCAGGCAATTCCTCATGTAAAATGGAGATTTCTTCGTATTTCTTTTCTGAAGCATTAATCATTTTATTATGAAGGTAGAATGACATCATTACAAATAAAGTGCTTTTTATGGCTTTGATACTTCATTTTACTGTACAGGATTTAACAAACGAAAAGTAATTGTTCAGTTAGTTCCAGTGGCTTATAATATTATTTTGTACTTGTATTGTAACTGAATATTCAGCCATTCTTACTGCTGTTGGTCTTCCTTCTACAAGCTGTTCTGTCCATGATCAAATTGTATAAAATCTCATTAATTGGACATTGTAAAGCAGAAATACTAAGGGATTTGCGTAATTGCTAGATAGACCTTCAGGATAATTTGGGGGGAAAATGTGTATAACGTGGAAGTGAAAAAATCCAAAATTGAAGATGTAGCATAAGTTTGAATTCAAATGAGCGGGCTGTGTGGCTTTCCTAGGTAGTTTGCAGAGAATCAAAATACAATAACTTGTTAGACGTGTGACAGGAGGGAGGGTGGGAAATCAGCATTATTTTTTATTATTTTTCTTTTTTTTAGCCTGTCATAAATGTGTGAGTAGGTCAACACACAAGTAGGAAAAGAGGAAAAGAAGTTTCGAGATTCTTGCAAAACTCCTGATACAATTCCTTTAAAAAAAAAAGCTGTTAAACTCAGCTGTGGTATGGCAAAATAAAACACCAAATCAGAAGTAGGAAAGAAAAATGACAATTTTTAGTACAAAAAGTTTAAAAAGTTTTACATACCAGCATTCAAAGCTAAAAACATGTGTTGATGTGTTTTTGTAACTTATGTGGAAAATACAGCGAATAATGATGTCGAAACAAAACTGTATAATATGAAGTTTATTGAAAAGAGTTTGCAGGACTGGTTTAGCTGTTCCTGAGGATGGTAAAAGACATTTGGAGGAGACTCTAATTCAAATAGAAAAATCAGAGATTCTTGTCAAATCTCAGTGCTGGGATAAATTAGAAGGGTGGTTTTTGTCTGTCTGGTTGGTGGTTGTTTTTTATAGCAGTTTTTCTGAGTTACTGAAATCAACAAGAACGTGATTTTTTACGAACCCTGTACACCAGCAGCGTGAACGTAGTTGAAAGTACAGCAGCCTTACTGTTCCACTAGGACTTAAAGAAAACTTTTGGGGGTATTTGACTAGTTTATGCTCTTTTCCAAGCAAAAAAAATAAAGTAGTTTTTATACTTTACAGAATGATTAGATTTTGGTTTAGCAGAAGTGCTTCAGAAGAACGGAGTGTATTTTTTTTCTCCTTACAATAAGAAGCACCTGCTGTAGAAAGAGCGTATTGTATGCAACTTGCTGCAGTGGATGTGGGAGCTTTCCAGACTGATAGTTTAAGTAGTGAAGATGAAAGTGAGGACAGTTCTTGGGCAGGGGATTTCAAGAGGAATGTGATTCATGGGACATAGTTACTAGCGTAATTACCAGTGCAGCTGCCGTAGTAACTTCTGCCAGTACTAAAAAAAAATCTGTCATGTCCAGTGCTCTATTGGTTGTAGCGTAAGTGATAAAGATGGGAGCAGCAGAAGTGTAATACCTTGTCCCACTTGCCAACTTCAGACCAATTTCTGCTAGGTTTCAAACTGACACCAAAGCTTCACAGGATTTCCTAAAGTGTTTTCGGCTGGGCTAAAGTTTTGGAATTGGACATGGTAAGATTTTGTTTTGTGTTTTCTGTAAATAATAGTGAAAGGGTAGGGGTCAGAGGGACTGAATTACTCTGATAATGAGTAAAACCTGTTGAATTCAGGTAAGAAAAAAAAATCCCAACCCTTAAATGTTTTGCACTTCTCTTTTTGCCCTTTGGTTATACAAGGTTTTATTTCAGTAATAAATTAATTTGTTTCGGTATTGTAATAAATAGGACTTTTCTACTTTCCACCATGCTAATACTTTCTATTTGCCATTCCTTAAACTATAGGTCAGACTTTCATTTGTTAATATTTGTTTCCAGTTATCTTGAATGGAACACTTCAGATTTGATCCAAAATGGAATTTGGAGTTAGGAGCTCTTGAAAAATTTGGGAGCGCAAGGGATAAGCAATGTTCTGCTAGACCCAGACTTCCTTTTAATACAAATTTCTAGTTCAAATGAGAAGAATCTTTTACTGGGAAGTGGGGAACTTCCGAAATACTAACCCCAAAACCTCTCATTAACGTGTGTCATCAAAATCTCAGTTTTCTAGCACTCAATAAGCGCAATTTCCATTTAAAATTCTTAATGTGAATTGCCAAAGGTCATGCATCGGTCTGCTGTCACGGATGGGTCAGGAATTCAGGAACTTTGATTTTTTACAGTCAGCGTAGTCTATTTAACTGCCTGGCCCCAACACCTGCATTAGCAGATCACAAAGCTTCATCTGTGCGATAGATATAATTATTCTGTCCTATTTAAGAGAGTACTTAGCTTCCTTCCCAGCTGTTCTGAGTATCAGTAACACATACGTACGCACACGCAACCTTCCTAACTTCATTCAGTCTTCCTTATCCTCTTCAAAGAATTGCCAGGTTTGCTCTTCTCAACCTCTCATCTGCCTGTTGTTTCACTTTTGTCATTTCCACCTCCTGTTTCTTAACAACTTACCTCCTACGGCTTGTTTGGCATTCTTGAGCAAAGGCTTTTGTGGCTTGATTCAGGGAAGAGGTAAAGAAGGAATCAGAAGTTCCAGTATACAAAGTTATCACAAGATTGTTAGTGATTTCATGGAAATGTTCTCTAAGCATCCTTGGCTCTTACCCCCGCAGACTGCTATAGCACAATTCCTACAGCCTTAAATTCAGGCGCAATGTGAGTCCAATAGTATTCCTACTATAGGATTGAACTCTGCTGTAGGGCAAGAAGAGACTCCCTGTACTCCCAGGCGTCTCCGGACTGCAAACTGAGCCACGGTGAGCAGTGTAGTTGTGTAGCTGACGTGTCTGGCATGTGTATGTATGCACTGAGGCTCAGCCCTAATGCAGTGACCTCTTTTGTGGCAGTTACAGTGTCTATTTTCTTCGTCATAGAAGGCTATTCAGTTTATGGAATGGGAGTAGCATTGCACCCTCGAAAATACCGTTAAAAATTAAGATTCTCTACAAACTTATTTTTGCCTGAAAGTTGTGTTGGTTTTTTTGTTGGTGTTCTGGTTTTTTTTTTAACAATGAAACCCCCAAGCCTGAATATTGTAGTTTAATCCTTTTTTTATGCCATCTTTGAACCTCTTTCCAATATGGAAAGCAGGCTGAACACTGGTTGGTTTGTGTGGTTTTTTTTTTTAATTTAAATAATCTCCTTTAAAGCCAATGAAACAAAAATAGTTCTAGTTCTAAAATGAAGACTACAGTTTCAGGTGGTGTAAAAGGAGATCAGCTCATCCCAGAGTGTTTTTTTTTTTTCTCAACAATTAGGCCTTCACAGATTCTGAAGTAGGTTAACAAATAGAGTTTAATAGTCCTTTAGTTTCTCTGCTTTTCTTTGTGCCTTGTTAATTTTTCTGCCTAATGTAAAGGTATGGTACGTTGTACATCCATCACATTTGTTTTCCCAATTACATAAATAATTCCATTGTTGAACTCAGTCACGGGTGACGATAGGATATGAAACTCCTGTTTCAGGCAGCGCTCTGAAAGAGGATTTTGCAATTCTTACATAGGTTCAAAAACTCATTGAGCCAGAGACAAATCCAGCCAATGGATTGGTAACTATGAAGACTCATAGAATCATTCATATCTAAGAATAATATTCATGACATGTACAAACTAGGAGGAAGACTCGCATCTGTTTTATAGGTGGGTAAACTGAGCTGAGGTAGGTGATGTGAACATCGTGTGGGAAATCTAGATGGATCAGAAGTTCTACATCTTAACTGACAATAGAGTTACCCTTCCTCTCCACCCAAAAGTACTTGGTGCTCCTTAGACACGCAGGCTGGTCTTCAAGTGTGTGGTGTGTCTCCTGCCATTTTTTATGCCCAGTCATAAAAATAAATGGAGCTACTTCTGTGACACAGGAAAAAAAAAGCAAAAGTTAATTTAGCAAGTTGAAAACTTGACCTGTGCTAGGATGCGTGGCTGCTTTGTTCAGAGACAGAACGAAGGGGGAAGGAAGCAAATTCTTTAGTGTAGAAGTTATTATCAAAACCAAATTAATTTTAAAGTAGATAAGCCTTTTTAGAAAGTTAGAAAGGATGATTTTTGTGTGTCCGCACCATTGTTGCCTTTAGAGTGGAAGTGGCGTACTGGAATAAGCATAATGATTTGGTGCTGAATAGGAGGTTGAGCGCACACTGGATGTGGTGGCCTGGCTCGTAGAGTTAATGGAATTGTTGCCATTGGCTTTGTGAGCGCTTTGGTTTTGGCTCGTAAGCCGCTTACAGCTCCTCTTCTGCAGTGAGAATAAAGAACAATCAGCAAGTTTGTACAGAAGCTTCTGGTAGACATCAGCCATGAGATCTAGCCTGGCATTTAATTAAAATTTAATTAAATAAATGTTTTTATGGAAATAATGGGAATCCTAATCCTCTTGTGGCCACGTTGTGGTGTTCTCCCTCCTAGGTGGGCATGGAGTTTCTGGGTGGCAAAAGCAGGAGTTTTACAAGTAGTCTATGCACTCTGTCCTGTAAAGCTGTAATTTGAGGAGTTCCGTGTCTGCTAACACAATAGTAGCTACAGGGGTGAAGCAGGACTTGGATAAGTAACATTCAGTTTTGCTCCAGTAGTCAGCAGAGCGAGGGTCCCTACCTCCTTCCTCATGGGAAGAGGACCCTCAAACACAGGCAGTGCTTTTTACAGCGCCTGGGAAATGGAGGCTTCTACCGAAAGATAAAACTGGGTATGCTGCTCCAGTGAAATACATTACGCATTTGTTATTCTCTGGGTAACAGCCAAATCATTTGTTGTCCCTCCACATACACACACTTCCATTTATAAAGGAAGTCTTCAGTCTTTTGAATGTCATACAAAACTGTTCAAACCCAGACTTGAGCAATGGAAATTCAATTAGTTCAATCAGAGCAATTCAATTGACACAGCTGAGTTCTGTGATCCGAACAAAAGATTTTGCTTTAATTGTGTAGGAATATATAAATGATGATGTGATTGTCTTGTTCCCAGCCCTCCAGAAAGATGTAATGCATTTTAAAGTTTAGTGGTATACGCCCCATTTTGCTGCTTGAGGTTTATGTGGTGCCTCAGCCTTTCATAAAAACGCAGGTGAAAACAGTTCCCCGGAAAATAAGAAAGTGTTGGTGTTTTCGTGGGCAAGCCCGCTCAGCGTTGGGGGTTAACATGTACCATTACGACTAAATTTGGTGAATGGCTGTCATCCATTCTGTCTTGAAACATCCATTTGCAGGATGTTAAATCATTTGAGGTTGCGATTCATGGCTCAGCTGTAGTGATGTTCAAGTCAAATCTGAAGTTTATCTCAGAGCAGAAGAGGTTATGATGTCTGCTTTTCTTAAACCTATTTACGCTGCTCAGTCTACAACGTACAACGGGGTACAAAGCCAACGTAAACATCTTTATTCCTAGAAGCAGAAATTTCCTTGATTGTCTTGCTTCTGTCACCAGCAGTTGTGCTTTTGAACTTTGCTTTTCCCATGGCATCTGTGGCTGGTTGCCAGCGTTTCTTTTCTCACCATCCTAGGTGCTTCCTCACTATGTCACATTTACTTTTCTGAATGTAAGCAAAGACCACAGTTACCATCTTGCGTCCTCCGTGCTTTACTTTGCACAAGCATGCAACTAGTGGTCATACCAGAGTTGCGGTGTTACCTAGTTCTCTTTTCTGTCACAATCTGCAATTTCGTTTTGTCTTTCTGAAAGTGTCTCTGTATGTGAGGCATCAGCTTATGCATCACACAGTTAAACCGGAGATGCCCTGTCTCTGCTGGCTTCCCTTCACTGTTTTAGTCATGGAAGATGAAGCAGCCTTATTGCTTTATGCAAATTAAAATTGAGTATCATCTTTGAAATAAGATTTTTCTCTAGTTCTGAGTAAGGTTGTCTAAACTTCCATATTTCTGTCTACATGAAATCTTAAATGATGAGGTCCTTGGCCATCTGCACGTGGAAAACTTGTACAACATCTCGCTATCTGATTAATTACTCCTTCCAATATTGTTTTCTCTAACTTGACAAATTTCATCGTGTTACATCCACACAGAGTGATGCTGTGGAGGGCATCGTACAGGATAGTGGTTTGGTATTTCATCTTCTCACTTTCCATAGGAAGTATTTTTCCTTATCTTGGATCCCACCCCTCCTCATCTTGGAGCCTTGTTTCTCATCGCCTCACCTTAGTCAGCCACCAGTTTTGCTTCATGCAGTGTGCCAGCCTGCATTGTCTGCCAGTTGCATTTAAAACCCTTATTTTCATATAAGGAGGATTATCCCACAAACAACCCCTTCTCCTGAACAGCCCTTAATTTTCCTTTACTATGATGACTGCAAAAGTCTTCAGACTTATTTGTTGGTGTGCTGTTGGGGCTATCAGTGCTCTTTTGCTGTTTGCCTGGACCTCCCAACCTGTCTATTCTGCTGTTGCCTCTTAATTCTTTTTTGTGCCCATTGTGGAATTTCTGTCACATGTTTATCCTATCCCAGGACTCGTCATGAGTCAGTGGCTAGACTTTATAGATATTATAGTAAAACAAATAAATAATGATAGAATATGCAATAATCAAACATTGAGTCAAGTATGGAAGGCCATCTAGGCCATACTTCCTTTCAGGGCAGGGTCGGCTAAACATAACTTTCTTCCTAACAGATGTTTATATGGGCTGCTCTTGGAGGTAAGTAATGCTGAAATTTCTGCTCCCCAGTAATTTGCTCTGCTACCTTGCCAGCCTTGCTGGTCATAACGTCTAACCTGAATCTTCCTTGTTACAGTATAAGCCCATTTCTTCTCATACAGGTTGTGAACAGGAAAAAGGTTTGGTGTTTTGTTTGTGTTTTTTTTTTTTTTTTTTTAACACTTTATTTAAAGTACTTACAGACTTTATGGCCTTTCTGTTAGACCAGCTTCCTCTGTTTCTTCAGCGCTTCCTTGTAGGTTGTTTGAACATCTGATCGTTCTCACTGCCTTTGTGTATACAGTCCGTATTGGGTACACCCCTTTCTTAAGGCACAACATTCCAAAGCTGGGTGCTGTACTCCAGCTGAGACCTGGGTTATATTTGTCTTTGATCCTCATAAAGTGCAGCACTACTGTCAAAATAAATAAGCGCTGTTGACTCATGTTCACCTTGTAATTTCTCTGCAACCATTACATTCTTTCCTGTAGAGTTATTTAGCTCATTCTTTCCATCCAGTATTTTTGTGATTCAAATGGCAGTAATAATAAGTAGCTGCAGTGGTCAATATGTCAATGAAAAACTATTTCTAGAGGGAAGTGTGATCAGTGCGAGGAAGTTGCGTGGCCTTGAACTGAAAACAGAACTGGAAAAGATGCTGAAGCTGTTAAAAAGTGGATATAAGCCATCTAATTTTTTATGGTGATTTGGCAGCATCCTTGTAGTCACACTATCGGTTAGCTTTGCTTCTCTGATATTTATCCTTTAGGTATGTAGAGGGAGGGATTTTATCCCTTTTCAGCCTTTGTTTTTGTGAAGTGCCTATATACTTGATGAGATCTGTTACAAAGATAATCTTAGGTCTTCTTCTCTGGACTTGTTCTTTGCTAACAAGAACAATTATATTTTTAATAACTGTTCTGATCCATTTCATCCTGGGTGTCACAAGGCAAGGGATCCTGGTTTCATTTCTGAATCCCTTAGAGACAACATAAAAAAGCCTAAGTGTATCAGATGGTACTCTGACGAGTGAGTCAATGGGCCAAGTGGCTGAACATCCATCCTTCCCATCCACATGGTCCCGGAGTGCTGCAAAGGGTGAGGAGCAAACTCCTGCCAATACTGGACCCAGCAAAATCTTACAAGGATTTTCAGACTGAAAAAAAATGCCAGAATGGACAGAAAAGATGCGGGTAGTAAAAGAGAGGAAGGATTTCTTGTTGTCTGTCGCGATCCTTATTGAGTGCGGTACTACTACTCTAGACCTTGGAAAACAACATGTTATTTTCTTCTAAATATGACAAAAGCAAAACCTAGGACTAAGTGGTGGATATGGAATATAAGCAAAAGGATTTGTCATCTGCTAAGTATAAAAAGACTTCACTTCAAAAACAAACCGGGTGGCTAGGCCCTATGTGTTTGTTTTTCTTCATATGGATCATGAATTCCCCGTTTCTGTTTAAGCTCAATTTGCGTTCAGGTAAATGGAAGTGCTTTTCCTTTGCAGAAATGCTATTACAAAAATAGCAAGTGATTTAATAAAAAGAGCTTCACAGAATATTCACAGTTCACCCTCTTGCGTGCTGGAGTTCAGCGTTGTATAAACAGGATCAGAAATTCTTTGCTTACCTAGCAGCAAACGGGCTGCTTAGTCAGATATGCAAAACACCCAGTTGAGCATACAATGCTGAAATAAAGTTTTGATAATTTAGCCGTCTATAGTGTCATTTGTTGTGGGGTCAGACTTTGCAGATAATAGCTACACAAAGCGCCTCAGCGTGCTGCGTGTCTTCTGAATGAAGCTCAAAGCACAGATCTTTACGCTGGAATGTGTGCTTGGAGATGAGCTAGGGAAATAGTCAGAGGCTCTGAATGTTATTACTGCTTATGTGCTGCATTATTCTTTTTGAAAATTCCCAGAGCTTGCGATGTGTTGTGTATATTTAAAAGCCCCATGAGGGGAGGAATAAAATATGTTCTTCTTTCCTCCATGCTTCATGAATAGCTTCTTTCTTGAAAACACAAAATGATACAACCTTGTTTATTTTCTTATGTCTGCTTCTGCTGTTTTTACAGTAATCTTAAAAATGTACTCTTTCTGTCATTGTTCCTTAAATATTTGCTTTCCTATCTCAGCCTCATGAGTGGAAAACCATGGGAAATGGATGTTTGTGGTTTATTAATGTTTTTAGTTCTTCTGGAAGTTGAGAGTTCTAGAAATCACTGCAGTATGGGCAAAACAAGTAGAGTTACATTTTCAAATCTTGTTTCTGTGTGTAGAAAGTCTGTGGCCACCCTCTGATTTTTTCCGAGGCAGTTCCGCAGGTCAGTCAGGCATTCAAAGCTCCAATTAATTTGTGTGAAAACAAGATTAAAAAAAAAAAAAAAAAAAAAAAAATCAGTTGACAGTTTTGAGCTATCTTACTACAAGCATCAGAACACGCAGAATGCCAGCTAGCATGAATTAGAGTGTGTGCCTATAAAGAAAGGCAAGTGTTCATCTGAGGAAATAGGTGGACTTACAGGTTGAGATTCTGAAAATACGGAAGGACGTGTGCAGGGATGCAGAGCTGCATGCCAAATGTATCTGCTCCTTTGCAATGACCATCCATGCAAATCGAGCTTTTGGGTTACAGAGGAGCTATACTTGTTTTACTGGGCTTATATCTAATTTGCACACAAGCTCGTGACAAGCAATATGTAAATCAGAAGTCAAATTACTGGAGTGTTTTGTATTAATTAGTATGTTTGTGAACTTTTAAAACACTCTAATATACTTGGTCATGCATATTTGAAGATACATCTCTGCGTACAGGTTACTAAGGGTGAGTTCTGGTACCAGGAAAAGCACAAGGACAGTAAAATGATACAAACAAGTCACCTTTGGTTTTTTTGTTCTGTGAGGTAAAATGGAGGGATTCTGATCTATTATTTACTAGCTAGAGGTGAATACTGAAGGTGGCTTTTTGTTCCTCTAAAATGAACAGTGGCTCATCAACTTCTGGTTTTCACACACACCAGCAAAGTATCTTCCCCTTGATTTAATCTTCAGCTTGTTCCAGCTTTCCACCTTCCTTCTGTAAATGCTCACGAGATGTCTTTACTCAGCATCTCTGAATGCAAGGGAGACACGGGTGGAGCTTAAAGCTAGGGGTAGGAAATGAATTGAAGCAGAGGAAGATAGTACTTGATTTACTTATTTATTTTTCTACAAAGGGCTTCTATCACAAATTCACTTTATAATCACAGGGCAATGTTGTGCTCTCCAGAAATGCCTAAACTCCACCCCAAAAAAAGTCCACAATAAAGAAGGGACGGGAGTATAGAAGTACGTATAGACAGCATGTTTTGCCTTTTTTTTTTTGTTGTTGAGTTTTTTGTTTTGGGGTTTTTTTTTTGATAAAGGATATCCTTTAGAGTCCTGCCAAAGGGTCCTATTACTGAATCCTGTACATTAAACTTATCAAGTCTTTTAATTAAAAAGCGTAGGCACTGCTCTCAAGTCTTGATGAGATGCACATATGTATTGTTCCCTTGGTCGAGAACCATTTCCTTTACTCAGTTCTGGCCTCCTCCTCCCAGGGCCTAATCCTGCTTTGACAGAATCCCCCTGCGTCTGACTTGAGGCCTGACTGAGAGTGGGAACCCATGGATTTAGAGAACAGTTGCACAGTTGATCATGTGTACAGAAAGCCATTGCTTTTAATTGATGGTTAAAGTGTTGAAATTGGGGAAGAAATGCTCTTATGATCTCTAGTATTGCTGTCCTCTTTGATCTCCTTGGCAATCCCTCTGTTTAGGCAAGTAGATCCTTAATGTTTTATTGAGGTTTTGATACAGGCAGGTCCACCTCACCGCAGTGATTAGGTGGATCTGCCCTGCCCTTTTATAATTTTACAGTTTCTTTGGTGATTCTTTGATCTCCTCTGATCTGAGATGTCATCACATCTCGGATCCCTGGAAGATGCCGTTGTTTTCCAGGGTGTGCCTCCTCTTGACAAATCAGTTCCCAGTGAGCTATAGTTCAGCGGGGTAATCCTAAAGTCAGATAGTCCCCCATTGCTAGCCTATACCAGCACTTTTTAGGGATTTCCATCCTACCTGGAGAGTAGAAGACAATAGGATCAGGAAAAGCCCGGGTCTGCATTTTGACAGGTGCCATTGTTTCAGCAGGAGACCAGTAACTGTTTGAGGATTTCCAGATTGTTTCAAAAGGAGGACTGGAACGAGCTGTGCTGGGGGAAAGTGGAGCAGAAGGAGCAGGGTCCATATCCTTGGTATCGCCATGACCAGCACTGGACCATGTCATCTTCAGATGCAGTAGGCTCATGAGCAAGTGAAGGTCAGTGAGCACAGTAATGTATTGCGGAGTCCGTTAACAGGCTTCGAATGAACCAGGCCACCCCATTCAGAACCTCAAACAATGATAAGATGATTACTAATTAGACAGACCAAGTGAAACAACCTGAACGTAATTGCGGTTGCACAGACCTGTGGAATCATGCCGCTCGGAAGGGGCTGCAACTGGGCTTCAGCCATAGCATTGCCCTTCTCCTTGCCTGCTCTCCCCAAGATAGAGTTCACAAGAACCAAACGTTGAGGTAAGGAAAATGTGCTGCTGCTGTGAAACTAATACTGGGAAAGTGCTCAAATGAGGGAGGTAGATCCCACTACCTGCTGGTTACTGAGGTCCAATAGTCTTTTTATTTCATAACTGAAATGGTAGGGGATATCCTGTAATAGCGAGGAGCAGAGTAGAAGCCAGTTGCGTGTCTGGTGAAGCTGATAGAAACGACTGGGTTTGGGTTAACCTACCACTAGCTTGTCTTATGAAGCTTTTTTTTGATGGGATGAGCATACTTGCTTCTATTTGTTCATTAATAGCAGTGAATACATTTTAGCCTTTCTTTCGAGGTTGAAGAATGAACGTTGAATGTGTAGCTAGACAACAGCTTGTCTTTCAAACAACAGCAATGAAGTGCCACAATGTTTTTAACCTTCCCATTTATTCCTGTTTCAATGTAAGTATACGTGACTTGGCTGTCAGCATGGCTGTAACTTAGCACTGAAATGAAACCATTGCCTAATATACATGGTCAGATATTCCAAAAACAACAACAAAATAGTCTTCTCCGTGTGTGGATGACTGTGACTGTCTGGTGAATGTCATCTGTGTTAAAGTGCTTTTAACTTGTTGCCCCACAAAAAATGTGTTATAGCAGCGCTTTGTTAGCATTAACATTTTTCTGGCCATATCCACTGCCATTTCCAGGGTCTTATCTTATATTTCAGGCTCTGGAATTCTGCACCTCTGGATTTCTAGAAACAGTTTGTTAATCTTTCACATGTTTAGTAAACATATATCCCAAAGCAGACTTTATTTTGTCTTTTGCCTAGGGAATACGTGCATAAGTTTTGCTAGCTATACTTGATTTAAGAATTGGAAGTAAATAATAAGGTAAAACCCTTAGCGCACACAAGTGTGCATAAAAGAAAGGTGTTTCTGGCTGTCTTTAAATTTAAACATTATTTTATATAAATATATTCCTAAGGGTTTTGTAGTGAAATTTCTTTTTACCATTTCCCCGTGATTTGCAGATGTGTTGTTCCTCAGCAAAAATACCTGGTGTGGCTATTTTCATAGAATCACAGAGTGGTTTGGGCTGGAAGGGACCTTAAAGCCCCTCCAGTGCCACCCCCTGCCCTGGGCAGGGACACCTCCCACCAGCCCAGGTGGCTCCAAGCCCCGTCCAACCTGGCCTTGAACCCCTCCAGGGATGGGGCAGCCACAGCTTCTCTGGGCACCCTGGGCCAGGGGCTCACCGCCCTCACAGCCAACAATTTCTTCCCGAGATCTCATCACAGTCCCCACCTCTTCCAGTTTAAAACTGTTACCCCTCGTCCTATCATTACATGCCCTTGTAAAAAGTCCCTCTCCAGCTTTCTTGTAGGCCCCCTTCAGATACTGGAAGGCTATTAGGAAGTGGAAGGGGCTCTAAGGTCTCCCCGGAGCCTCCTCTTCTCCAGGTTGAGCAACCCCAACTCTGCCTGGCTTCGTAAGAGAGGTGCTCCAGCCCTCTGAGTATCTTCCTGGTCCTCCTCTGGACTTGCTCCAAAAAGGTCCATGCCCTTCCTATGTTGGTGGCCCCAGAGCTGGAGGCAGCACCTCAGGGGGGTCTTCCCAGAGCGGAGCAGAGGGACAGAATACCCGCCTTGCCCTGCTGGCCACGCTGCTGGGGATGCAGCCAGGGTGCGGGGGGCTTTCTGGGCTGCCAGTGCACGTTGTCGGCTCATGTTGAGCTTCTTGCCCACCAACACCCCCAAGCCCTTCTCCTCAGGGCTGCTTTCTCCAGCCGTTCTCCGCCCAGCCTGTATTTGTGTTTCAAAAGTAATGTTATTTTGAATCGTCTTCTACAAAGTTTACTGTTCCACTGATACTGATCTTCTTCTGATAACTAGATGCAAAAGATTTCAGAATGATAGGAATGACTAGCTCTAGCACTCAAATAGGAGCAAAAAGAGGAACAGAGTGATTGAGCAATATATGTGGAACATTAAAAGTTTTCCAGATATGGCTTTGTGGCCTCATGTCCCCAGAAGGGGTTACCAGTATAGATCAGGCGTATGTAATACCTAAGGAAGCATTTATCAGCTCCTAGACTCCTCAGCAGGCTGTGAAACACTCTCAGGAGCAGTCTGCCAAAGAATGCTGATGATCAAGTGATTCTTAACTTGCGTTTCATTGGGGAAAGGTGTTGTCAGTCAATATCTTGCCAAGCAAGTTTAATGGGGTGGAGATTCTGGGAAAACTGGTGGGACTGGAAGTAAGTAGTACTCTTCTAATATGAAAATTGAGTTAGGCTTCTGAATAAAAAGTGATTATTTGCCTAATTTCCCTTCAGATGTTCTAATACACACATGGGGCCAAAGCTAATTCTCTGCCTATTTAATAGCTTTTTGCTGGTTAAGATGCAGACCTTAGAATGGGGGGGGTTGGGGAATGACATCAGCTCCTGGTTAGGGAATCAGGTAAGTAGAAAACTTTTTAATTTTTTTTTTTTGTTCCTTCTAAAATCTTTTACTTTGTGGTTTCTGTTATTTCCAGTTCACTCGTTCCTTTGTGATCTATTATTTCTATGGATATTTCTCAAAAAGCTGGTGTTCCTGCTTGTAGCATATAGCAGAATGGGGAGAAGTGGTTTGTAATGTCACTTTAAAAAAAAAAAAAAAAAAATATTTTCCATCATGCCTAAAAAACAGGATGGGAAAGAAATCCTCTTTATCTTTTCAAAAATATGGTGTGTTTTTTTTTTTCTATTGGGAGACTGTGGATAACCCAGAGATGGGGGGTTGTCAGCTCTGGAAGCCTTTGCTTGAAAAGGCAAGGATTTGAAGTCTCAGCCAACATTACTCTTCCCCAGGTATTTGATTTAATGAGCATAAATAGAAACCAGATAATTTTAAGCCACCTGTAGTAAAGCAATTTCCTTTGCAGAGCAGATTTTGCTACTGTCTCTCAGATTATGACTATGCGTACCCCATGGGAGAGAAAAGCTCAGCATCCAACGTAAGATCTCAGCAGGCAGGAATTTTTATTTTATTTTATTTTTTCATTTTAAACAAAATGTAACTAGTTATATTTCTCTCTATCTCTCTTTTCTCTCTCTCTTTTTTTNNTTTTTTTTTTTTTTTTTTTTTTTTTTTTTTTTTAGGGTATGTAAAGAAAATTCACAACCTGGAAAAAAAAAAAGGGCAAGAAACTTTTAAAATCTTTCCCTCAAGTGAATCGATTTGGAATATTTTCTTTGAGCAGACTGAGTTTCCCTTTAGCTGTGTGTGTCTGTTCTATAGGCCGTTTCTGTTGTCCAAAGACTTCCAGGTATTTAAGATCCTCATTCCTAAAGGTACCATGTGTTAAAAAAGACTCACACAACTCTGTTCAGGTGTTTCTAGAGTGTATCCGCATTTGAAACCCATATCAGGGTCTCAGAATTTGCATTTCAGCTGTTGTTGAGAGAGCAACTGTTGGGAGTGGTGGAGATGTGCCACGTGTCTGGGAGTTAGGGTGGTGTGTGTTGTGTGAGTTGTATCTGGTGTAATTGAGATTTGGGACTTAAGCTCAAACTGAGCAATGCCTGTGATGCTTCTTGTTTCATACCGTGAATTTCCTTGATTTCCCACTCCCCCCAAAGCAGGGACAGGCCCTAGCAAAGAGACATCCCTGGAGAGGGGTTCAAGGCCAGGCTGGATGAGGCTTTGAGGAGCCTGGTCTAGTGGGAGGTGTCCGTGCCCATGGCCGGGGTGTGGAACTGGATGATCTTTAAGGTCCCTTCCAACCCAAACCGTTCTATGATTCTATGGCATGTGATCGCACTGCATTCCTCACGCTGGCAAGTTCCAGACAGGCAGCAAGACAAAAGACAGGCAATAGATCTAGAACCAGTGACACTGATGAAAGGGGCTGATGCAGAAGAACACGCTGCTTCCTTATTTTATTTATTTATTTATTACATGAGAAAGTTCGTGCAACAATTGCCAGTTTGGGGATGAGCCAGCTGACCCTGACTGGCAAGTGCTGCGGGTCTGCACTAAGAGAAGTTGGCAGATGTCTAGGATGACTTTGTCACAGATTTTGCTTTGTGGCTCCACAACGTTTACGTGCGCTCACTGCTGCCGCCTCTCCAGCTGCAAGTCCACAACTAGCCAATTTGGTATTGACAGATAAATCACTAGGGCTTCTCTAATGGAGCCAGCGCTGCTGGCCGGAAGGTGTTTGTCCCCTCTTTGGTTATTTTTGTCTGTGTAATGCGCAGACACTTGATAAGGGTTTGAGATTTTTTTCTTCTCAGTGGAGCTGCTGAATTGCACACAGCTCCCTGAAGGGACTCCTCACAGAATTGGTTGAGTTGGAAGGGACCTCTTGAGATCAGCTAGCCCAGCTTCCTACCTGAGGCAGCGTCTGCTACACCAGCTTGTGCAGGACCGTGTCAAGTCAGGTTGGGAGACTGCGTCTCCTCTCTGAGCAGCCTGCTCCAGCCTCTGGCCACCCTCACAGTTTACAAAAAAAAAAAAAAAAAAAAAA
>VXBH01009094.1:145614-170237 GCA_013400035.1 Rynchops niger
CCCCCAGGTCCTTTTCTGCCGGGCAGCTTTCCAGCCACTCTGCCCCAAGCCTGTAGCGTTGCTTGGGGTTGTTGTGACCGAAAGGCAGGACCCGGCACTTGGCCTTATTAAACCTCCTACAGTTGGCCTTGGCCCATCGATCCAGCCTGCCCAGGTCCCTCTGGAGAGCCTTCCTACCCTCCAGCAGATCAACCCTCCCACCTAGTTTGGTGTCATCTGCAAACGTACTGAGGGTGCACTCAATCCCCTCCTCTAGATCATTGACGAAGATATTAAAACGGGCCCCAAAACTGAGCCCTGAGGGACACCACTGGTGACCGGCCGCCAAGAGGATTTCACCCCATTAATGACAACTCTCTGGGCACGGCCATATAGCTGGTTTTTAAACCAGCGAAGAGTACACTTGTCTATGCCGTGGTTCGCCACCTTCGCCAGGGGAATGCTGTGGGGGACGGTGTCAAAGGCCTTACCAAAGGCCTTTCAAACCAATAAGCTCTTCAGGAAGGCATCCCATGCACGTTTCCCATGCTCATTAGGGCATAAAAGCTGCAGCTTTTGAGAGTGGCATGGAAAAAACTCCATTTCTTTACAGAGACAGAGTGAACTGGACAATTCACTGCATTACTCGTCCATTCAAGTCAGCAAGGTTGCCATCTAGTATGGCAAAACAAATGGATTTTCTGTAAATGTGAAGATTATAATTATTCTAGCATAAGTGCTTTTGTCCTAGAGTTTGTACTGTTATGTTGACTGAAGTGTGAGCGTAACGAGATGTACATCTGACGTTTGCCTGAACGCACAACTTCCAAGCTTTTTAATACACTCTTGCAGCATCTTGGACAACTCCATCGAGGACAGAAGAAGCTAAAGAAGAGGAAACCCCGAAGAGCCTCATGGACGTTCTGGAGCACGTAATGTGACGTGTGCCCACGCAGGACGCGCCAGCTCAGCATTCAGCCGTCACACCCACTCTCAATGATACCGTTGATTCTCTTTGGTTAAAAGTACGGAGGAAACATGCTAAAAAGCCAAAAAAAACTAGAAAACGTCTCAATGACAAAAAGACCTACTCCGTCTACAGCACCATCGGCTTTGACAGTCCAAACCGACCCAGATATTTCTGGTTTATGTGTTTCTGAGTCTACTTGGCTGACAAGAGCTCTGAAAGAGCTAGCCTCAATATTTCAAACTGCTGCAAAAAAAAAAAAAAAAAAAAAAAAAAGAAAAAAAAANAAATAAGGCTCTTGATCAGTTAATAAATGGATTTAGTGAAATCTTGGAGGAGTGTTTTAAAAAAAGTTATGATAAATATCACAATTAAATTTGAAAACCCCAAACCCACCGGCAAAATGATGAAAAAGGTTGCATGGGTCTAGGAAGATGGAACATCAAGCTCTAGGGAAAGTCCTCTTGGGAATGATTGAAACATTACAGATAGCAGTAGAGAATGCACCCGAGAGCATTAAATAAACCAAATCTCAGCGGGCATGTTGGATTGGCTGGAATCTAGAAAAGAAGTAAAGGATTTGTAAGAGCAACTGTATAACTTTTCTAATGCTCCTCCCTCTCGGTCCGTCTGCCCGCTAGGTCAAGGAGAGAGCTCAGCTGGAAGCAGGAAAATAAGATCTTTGATTACCCTGCTTTATGATTTTAGTCATCAGTTGAACACATATACTGATAGTTGTGTTGAGAAAAATATTGCAGCTTTTAAGAATGGTGAACACGCTTTAAAAAATAGTTGAGTGCTAATATCTGGAATGTTGTCATTGTCTTTCCTTGAGATTTAAAAGATTGATTTTCAGTTTTGTCCGTCACCCAAACCAGGGATTGGTTATCTAAAATGATAACCAAAAGTTATCATTTTTGAATGTTTTTACTCATATCTGTTATGTGACAGTGATAAATTGGACCATAGTGAACTGGTGAATGACAACTCAAGTCACTCATATTTTTAGAATCCACTTGATGTTCTCCACTAATGACACAGTAATAAATTGGCTCCAACAATTCCTCCGGTTTTTTTTGTGTGTGGACATATTCCAATTTAAATGTCATCATTGGAAAATATGTTCTTACTTAAAAATAGTACTGTGCAATATTTACATTTTCTGCTGCTACTTGCCAGATTTTTGGAGCTCTACACTATTTCTGTTTTCTTACTCTTTATTTGGATTTTCTTTTGGTTCTAGTTACATACTTAGCAGGCTTCTCTCAAATATTGTTCTTTCTTGAAACGTAGTCTTCTGCATGGGTTAAAAGCTGAAAATGGGGGTTTTCGCCTTTTTGACATGAACATGTTTTTAAACTAAATATATTCACTTGTATGGCTTTTAGTTCAATATCCATGGCATACTTCTTCGTTGCTTTTTCCATTAAAAATAATGGGCTCATGCCGTGATGATACAAGTCTTACGCTCAGAGAAAGAACAATGTGCCCATTCTTGGTATTTTAATACCAAGTAAGGAAAATTATTGTATTTCATATTTAATTTTAAAATACATTTCTAACTTTCTAGCGTAGTCATTATTTCATAAATTTGGCGTATTCGGTTAAAATGTTTTCTCAGAACTTCTTTTCTTCTGCCTGACAAAGAATAAAAGTAATAGGCTATTGGTTTTAAAGTGCTAATGTATGCAAAAGCAAGTAGTGCAAAGGAATACAAATGTGAGGTGGAGGCAGCAAAACGCATCACCGAGAGCCGTGGAGTTTAGCGCCTGGCTGTTGCCCGACAGGGTTTCATAAATACGGGCAATCTTCGAAAAGAAGATGAAAACTAAAGTCAGTGGGGTCGGAACAGAACTGTTGTGGGAAAGGTTGAGAGCAGGCTGGGTAAGGAATCCAAAATCTCATTTTTCTTCTCTTGTAGGAGCAATTGCACTGAATTTTTCTGCTTTTCCACTTGGAACTATACCTAAACAAATGGACTTTTGGGTTGTGTGGGGTAGTTTAGTTGGAAAGGTTTTTACTTAGAAAGGAGTGAGTTTTCAGTATGCAGTTGATTTATAAATTGTTGTCGGCTTTGATTTTTCATTTATTGTTACTGGTGTTGCTTGTTTGAGTGTAATTGTAATTCGTATTCCTTCGGTGGGTCGCCAGAACTTTGAGGCAGGAAAATAACGAATGGTGAATACAGTACCCTGAACCCCAGGTTTTTGTGCGAGTAATCAGTTCTTGACCAAGTTTTTCTTTTAAATTCTTCGGCTTTGCAAATATTTTCACCAACTGCAGGAAGCTGGCTGAATAGGTACCACTGTCAGTGTAACAGGAAGGTCACAGAAAATGGATCTTTCTGCTTCACGGGAATTACGAGTATTTTACTTATCAAGGGTAAGCAGGCACTACTGAGAAAGATTCAGGCTCTTCAGACAATTTAAAGTCCAGGATTTAGGAAAGTCGAGTGCTTTCAGAAAAGTCGCCTTATTATCACATGCTTGTATCAATATAGGGCAATATATGCGTGTTTTGGTAAAGAGGGATATTTAAAAGAAAAAAACCAAACCACACCACCCTTAGTATGTCGGAGCGCAACTTTCTTACGGCATAAATTTGTAGAGATAACGCGCTTGGACTCGTGGCTGTTGGCAGTAATAAATTGTTCGTAAGACTTTCTGCAAGGCCTGAGGAAAGAGTCGCCTCTGAGTTTGCAGGGTTTGGGTGCAAAAGGGGCACGACCTCCGCCACGTGAGCAAACCTCGTTGACGTGCGCGTAGGCTCGCATCCTCCGGGCTGCGCTCGGCAAGGGCCCCGTGGAGCGCGCCTGGCTGGGGGGTTAGCAGTTAGGAGATACCAGCCGGCTTTTACATCCCTCAAATTAAAAACACAGCACGGTTACGAATGTGAACGAACGGCGGTCTGCTCTATGCCCGGCTGCATTCCGAATATTTCTTAGGAGGGCTCGTGTATCGAGGCCTCTCCGTCACCCCGCGGACGTGGCGGACCCTTGGCCTTCGCTCAGCTCCCGTCCTGTAACGATTTTTGTGAATAACCCGATTATGTGTGTTTGAGGAGCCACACGCTCTCTCCTGTTTCTCAGGGTATTTAGGCGAGGGCCCAAAAGCCACTTTTAAAGCAGTTCAAAAATAACTAGTTAATTATGGAAGTGTCGCGTCCAGATGCTCCTTAATGGTTTGGTTGAAATCCTCTTCTTTTTTTATTTGACATGAAAAGCTTCACCGGGGCTGTCAGAGCTTAAACCTTTAAAAGGGTCCGCATCTCTGGGGTACAGTCATCTAAGGTAAAACCGTTTAGATCGGAATCCACAGCGATCCGAAGAGCACTGCATCTCTGAACAAACCCGACTGAAAGCTGTATCCAGTGTCTGCTTTAAGGTGAGTTTAAGTATGAAGAATGCTATAGTCGACCGTTCTTCAAAGAAAGACTTCTTTTTTTTTTCTTTTTTTTTTTTTTTGCCGCTTGTAATGTAATTTAAACATCTTGAATTTTTTCCGTTTTGTAGAAACGTTTGTGGGACATTTGAGCAGACTTAAGTGTTTGTAGGTATAAGTTGCACAGTTTGTTAATAGGTACGTAATTTCTTGCCTTAATGCAAATATTCTGATAGTTGGTAAATACAAAACTAAGTTGATGTTTTTTTTAAAAAAAGAAATAAGGTATTTTGAGGAGGATTCCTTAGATTGATACATAATGGCCAGTTACAATTTTGTATTAATTGTGCTTAAAGGATCCATTTAGATTGCAGTTTCTGAATTTATAAGGCGATAAAGTATGTTTGACTTAGTTCTAAGAAATGGGGCACAGCACTTAAGTCGCGATGCTTTGTGCGTATTTTTAACATGAACGAAACACTACATTTTACTGGTGAGCAATTATCTAAATTTTATTACCTCGGATATTTCTGATCGTCATTTTTCTTAAAAAAAAAAAAACAAAACCCTAAAAATTTTCCTTGTGTTTAAAGGAGTTTATTTTCTCAAATCTAATTCTGCAGTTCGTAAACACTTGACTTCTCCTGTGTGTGCAGGAATGTCCTGTAGGACGTGAATGAAACGATAGTAGTTTTTTTTTCCTCTTTGCTGGGCAGGAAAACACTTTGATGTGTTTCTTTTTTGGCTGTTTTTACCTGAAGCTCATCACTGAGTGAATACGCAGATAAACTATTTTATCTCCATTCTCCTTTCAAAAGTTGCTGCCAAACTGAGGGTTGGTTGACCCTGTCATCAGGCACGTGCCGGTTGTATTGAGCTTGAACGACCGCAGGGTATTTTGAGAGGATGCTGTTTCGGAACATCGCGGCTCCTCCGCGTGGCTCCCCTCCCGCTCCCCCTGCTTGGGAACGCTCACGGCGAGGTGCCACCAAAACCCGACAGGGGAGTTCTCCCAGAATAACCGACACCAAACACCCTGAAATCACAAGCCAGATTGCTGACAAATAATAGAAGTTGGCCCCTTTTTAGCTACCTGCTGGTTTGGGGCCTTAAAAATTCATAGCGTGAAGCTGGGGAACCCAGGCGCTCTTCCTCAGAAGAGGTTGAGTCGTGAGTTTCAGACACGAGTTTGGGGTGTTGAAGCTTTCAGAAAAAAACCAAATATCAGTGACGTTGGGATGACATTGCGAGGAACGCCAGCTCTGCTCGTACTGTGTGCTGCTCTGCTTGAACCATCAGGGCTGGAGCGTGTGCGGAGAAGGGCAACGGAGCTGGTGAGGGGTCTGGAGCACACGTCTGGTGGGGAGCGGCTGAGGGAGCTGGGGGTGTCCAGCCTGGAGAAGAGGGGGCTGAGGGGAGACCTTCTCGCTCCCTACAGTTCCCTGAAAGGGGGCAGCTGTGAGGGTCGGTCTCTTCTCCCAAGGAACGGGCGATGGGACAAGAGGGAACGGCCTCGAGTTCCACCAGGGGAGGTTTAGGATGGTTATCGAGAAAAATTTCTTCACCGAAAGAAGACATTGGAACGAGCTGCCCAGGGCAGTGGTGGAACCACCGTTTCTGGAAGTATTTAAAAGACGCGTAGACGTGGTGCTGAGGGACATGGGTTAGTGGTGGTTCACGCAGTGTTGGGTTAACGGTTGGACTTGATGATCTGAAAGGTCGCTTCCAACCCAGACCATCCTATGATTCTATGAAAACGTCACTGGGCTCGGAGGGGGAGAGCTACACAACCCAAAAACGTATCAAAACTTAAGTTGATAATAAATGCAAGAAACAACGAAAAATAACTTAAAACGATGGCTCGACTGTCTTCCGGCTCCACAGAGACCCAGGCAGGGTGACTTTCTTCCTAGGGCAGGGATGGCGTCACCTCCGCCTTCCCTCCCCCCTGCCGCGGGACGATGCCTTTGCCACCTCCCCCCGCACACGGCGACGGACGTCTCGATTTTCAAGCTCCGCTGGCAGGGATGTTGCCTTTGAAGAAATGACTCAGGAAGGCACATTTCAAAGCTGCTGCTTGCCTCAATTACTGCTCAGCAGCGTTACAGGGATGTATCTCTTCTGTGTTAATTACAACCTCTTCGTTTAAGCAGGCGCGAGCCTCGCTGGCGGCTGCTGGGGTGGTAGTTCTGCAGCTGCTTCTCATCCTCGGGTGTTTTGCTGCTTTTAAGGCCATTGGATGTATTTGTACATTTGATTTTGGTCTTGGAGTGACAGGCAGTTGAGGCACCATCCTGTCAAGTTTTCCAGATGTATGATTTGACTCTAGAAAGTAGCTTTAATTAGCGATTTCAGTGGAAACGGCCTGCATTGGTCTCCGCTCTCGGTGTTTGCAGAACTGGGTCCCTGTCTTCAGACCGTCTTGCACGGCTGGCGTTACCATCACACATTCCAGCGCGGTGCGAAAATTCTGGGTTTGCGGCCGGCTTTGAAAGCCTGAGAGGGGAACCTCTACGGGCAGAGGAAACAGAAGTGCTTTTCTTGAGCGGTGATTGACTCGCCAGGCTTATTTTCATAAACTTCTATGAGGAATTTAAGGCAAGAACTAAAATAAAACAGAGTTGCGCTGGTACATCCGCCAGCTCCGAGGGGAGATTATCCGGCATCCCACTCCGTGCAGTGTCCGATGTCTCATTGTAACGTATTATGTCCTTTTTGTAGCAGCCCGACCACAATTTATTAAGTTGCATTACCAAATTTAAGGTCTCTTTTACTTTAGATATCCACAGTATGTTCATATAGGTGAACTACTCTGGGCACAAAGAGGGGATTGTGGCTGCAGGATCCAGCACATACTTGAAGATGATTTATATCTTACTCTCCCGTTCCCCTAGTAAATGGTTTTGTGACCTTGGATTGCCACGGTTTTAAAGTGAATTTATCTGGACTGTGAACTGACAGGTTTTGCTCGGTTCGGAGCTTGTGCTTGGCTTCTGCTGGATCCCCGTGGGGAAAGCTGCGACTGCGTGGAAAATACAGTCGAGAAGAAACACCGCCGCGGTGGGAAATAGGAAGAATAACCCCCTTGAAACTGTGTTACTTGGCAGCGAAGCTCAGCAGCAGGCAGTCTCTACAGCACCCGTTTCTCAGCTCTTAGCTGGATTAAGAGAGTCATACCTATTTTTGTGTACTTTCATAAAATCCTTTTTACCGCGATTCTGTTTCAGCATCTTTTCAAGTGAAAGCCTTACCGTGGGTAGGGAAATAAGCCCTTACGTGAGGAATGACTCAGTTGTGACCCAAGGAGATGCTTTTTGCGTGATGGATTTTGTGTTTCCTGATACTTTCCGTCGCGATAGCGTGTCTGGAGGGGGAAGGCGCTGACGGCAGGGCACTGCGTAGGGGTTTCCTATACCTTGTGCGGGCTCTGCTGCCTTAGCCGGCTTCCTCCTCGCTCTTCGCCGTCTGATACGCGGGGCGTGCATCGTATGTGGCACATACATCGTACACGGGGCATACATCACGGTGCCGCTTGGGCGGTGAGGTAGGAGAGGCGAGGCTGTGGATGCTCCTGAGGTGGGGTCTCTGCGCAGCACAAGCCTTGGTCCCTGGGCGACGTCCCCACCGCAGACCTGAGCCACGTCTGCAGCTCCCGTGGAGCCGGAAGGGGGATTTTTGTACAAAGCTCAGCAAACTTTCCAATAAACAAGTCAGTAGGCAAACCGAGGGAGTTTTCCGGCTGGGATCGGCTGCCTCGGCTCCAGTGATGAAGCGAAACTCTGCCGCTTAGCGTACAAAACGTCTCCCTGCTTCCCCTGCTCCGTCGCTGCCTGGAGCAGCCCCGGCATCAGCCGGAGCAGGAAAGCAGAAATGGTTTACTACCTGGCTGCTGGTCCTGACATCCCCATGGCAACCTCCTCCCCAGCTCAGCCCCCCTTTAGTGCCGTACAAGTAGGATTTGTGCAAAAACGAATAAAGGCTGCAGTATGAACAAGACACTTCCCCATGTGTTCCTGACGGCCAGTAAATAAGGATGGAAGCACCGGGTGAATACGAGCTCTTTATTGGAGTTGGCAGGGCATGCGCTTCCCAAGGTTAGACTGCTTAATGGCGCAAGGAATATAAAATAAAGGAAATTAAAAGAATAGCACGCAACAGCTGTGATCGGCTGCGTTTTAAATATCACGTGGGAAGAGCATCACGGGGCTGCAGCCGCAGACCTGCTGACAAAACCAGGTGTGATTATAAGATGGGAGAGACGGTAAATTAAAACCGGTGTGAAGCAGGAGTGACCTCCCTGTTACGTGAGCAGAAGTTTGTGCCTTGTTCCCAGCTGTATCGCCCAAACTTGCTCTATCTCTGCCTGTTCTCCCCAAGAAGGCCGTGTCCTCCTGCTGAGACCCCCGTTTGATGTCCCATTTGGGAAGGGGGAGCGGGAGGGGGCCGGGGCGATGCGGCAGAGGCTGGCTCAGAGTTGTAGAAAGGCTCGTTGGACACGGCGGCTCTGTGTTGATTTGCTCTGGGTTTCCCGAGGTAACGAGAACCGGCAGTAATTTTGGGCTCTGTTGGCAAGCTGCTGTCGGATCGGAGAGGAGCATGGCGGATTCGAAGATGCGGGGGACTGGAGAAGGAGATGGAGAAGGGGATGGGGAAGCGAGAAGGCAGGGACCGAAGGGGACGGGGCTGAGGACCAGCCAGGAGAGGAGAGGAGCGGGAAGGGGAGAGAGGGCCGGGTGCCTGCAGGGCGCAAAGTTTCCCGTCTCCCTGCTCCAGTTTTGTTGGCAAAAGGAAACCCCAGGACATCTTGCCGCCGCCACCCTCCTTTTGTCCCAGTGCGACAGAGGAGCGGCACCTCTCCGGCGCTGGGCGCTGAAAGGGTCTGGGAACAGTTCAGTCTGGAAAACCGAGCTCTCAGAAGTTGTGGAACTCCTAGGATTAAGGTGTGGGTGTAAGAAGAAGTTCAGCCTCGCTGAGCGCACGCTGTGGAACAGGTCGGGCTGCGCGATGCTGCTCGGGCTGGGGTGAGCAAAGGGACCCGGGCAGCCCCGGGTTGGTCCTGCTGAACCCGAGGGACCAGCTACGGAGGCCCGAGAGCAGCACGTGTCTCAGCTCTTACCGTCTCCTGTGCTGGTCATCGCGAATTCGGGTACACAAAAGCAGCCGAGAGCCTGACAGGGGGTGTGCGGGCACGGGGTGGCTCAAGCAGCCGCATCTTTCGACTTGCCTTGGGAGGAAAGGTGAGGAAGGAAGGAAAAGCTGGAGAGGGACTTTTTGCAAGGACATGTAGTGATAGGATGAGGGGTGATGGCTTCAAACTAGAAGGGGGGAGATTGAGATGAGGTATCAAGAAGATATTCGTTGCTGTGAGGGGGGTGAGCCCCTGGCCCAGGTTGCCCAGAGAAGCTGTGGCTGCCCCATCCCTGGAGGGGTTCAAGGCCGGGTTGGACGGGGCTTGGAGCCACCTGGGCTGGTGGGAGGTGTCCCTGCCCAGGGCAGGGGGTGGCACTGGGGGGGCTTTAAGGTCCCTTCCAGCCCAAACCACTCTGTGATTCTACGAATTACCCCTTATTAGTACTAATACCACCTCCAGCACATTCATGGTGGTGGTCAGTAGTGCGGCAGGTACAAACAGGACTCAGCAGCTCGTTTCTTTGGTACATGGAAATTTGGGGTTGCGTGCGATGCAGCACCCACATGCTCCTCAGATGCGTATTGTCACCACGGCTGTCGTGGCTGCCTGCGTCCCGGCTCATCCCAGGGCGGCTGCTGCGGGACCCAATGTGGGACCAGCGGCGAGGGATGCCCCATCCTGCCCCGGCGAGCCGGCAGGGAGCAGCCACCCTGTGCCCGGCTGCAGGGAGCCTGCGGGTGGTGAAAGTATGGCAGAAACAGTAAAAAAGCAGGTTTTGAAGGTTCCAGGGCGTTGCGAGGGGCTGCTGCCCGTCCTGTGCCGTGCCCTCCCGCAGGTTCCCGCACCATGAGCGCGGCCGAGGATGCTGAGTGGCTGCGGCGGGTGAGGAAGCAGTTCGGGAACATCGCGGGGGAGCGCAAAGAAATCAACTTGGAAGAGTTCAAAAGTGCTCTGCAAATGAAGGAGGTGAGCGCTCCCGCGGGGGGCCGGGGTGTGGGGTCCCTTCCTCCGGGCAGCCCGACACCGAGCTGTGGCCTCTTATTGTACTTCGAGAAAATTAAGCTTAAAAAATAGAATCGCATGATGTTGCGGGAGAGAGGGAGAGAGAAGCCTGGAGGTACGCTGCGGCGAGCAGGAGTGGAAAACACAGATTAACCACCCGCAATGCAAAATCGATTGGATATCCACAGTCTGTCTTTGAACGCGCTTGGCTATTCCCAGCGAATATTCCCTCCCAGCTGCCTGTCGCCCCGTCCCATCCCGTGTCCCCAGGGCTCCCTCCCTTCCCCGGGCAGCCCCCTCCGGCTGCGGTGCCAACACACCCCTGCAAAACGGCAGCCTTTGTCCCTCCCTCCCGTTTTCGGACTGTCCCCGTGACTTTCAGCTTTTGCCAGACGATTCCCATGGCTGGCGGCGAGAGGTTTGTTTGTAGCGTCAGGACCTGGCCGGTGGGAGAGCATCCCACCGCCGTGAGAGAGCGTTTGTCCCCCTCCCCGCAGTCCTTCTTCGCCGAGAGGTTCTTTGCGCTCTTCGACTCGGACGGGAGCGGGACCATTAGTCTGGAGGAGCTGCTGAAAGCCCTGAGCCTGCTCGTGCACGGGAACCAGACGGACAAGCTGAGATTCCTCTTCCAGGTTTACGACGTGGATGGTACGATGATGAGAAACAGGTTAATTTGTGGGGTTTTTGTTTGGACAAAGTTGCAAGGCGGCGCGGCTCTCCTCTGAGCATCCAAGTGCTGGCGTCGCCCCTCGGGCTCGGTGCTGGTCCCCTCTGGGGTTAAGCACAGCTGGGTAAGGGGGAGGTGGGTCTTCGCTGCTGGATATTTGTTCAAGGTAAGCGTCTACCTGGCATAAGTCCACCTGAAAACCAGCAACTAAACCAGCCGCCCGGCAGGAATTCCCACAATTCGCTTTCCCCCTCGGCCGCGGAGAGGAGCCCTCTCTGCTCCGCACAGGCATCAGCTCTCAGTCCCCTTGATATTTGCGAATCCCAGCCCACTCCTTTCTTCCTCCGTCGGCTGGGAAAGCTGGAAATAACAAAAGCAAAGCTCTTCTTGAGCCGCTTTTCCTGCTCTGACCTGCTTGGGTAGAAAATGCTGGCCGAAGAACTGAGAGCCGAGCCGCTTGCCCGTCTGGTTTGCCCTCGTGCCTGGCTGCCAGATAAGCGTGTCTGCGTGGCTTTGCCAGCGCCGAGCTCCGCCAGCCAGGCGGCAACGCGGCTGCTGCGGGGAAACGGCTGATTAGGTCGCCTTTTTTTTTAAAAAAAACAGCTGATTTATAAGCAATGGCACGGTCCTTCCTCCCAAAGAGCCTGCGTGCGTTAAGGGGAGGTGATATCTGCGTTAAAGGTGCAAGGCGCAGGTAGAACCGTGGGGTTGTTGGGGTGCGGCAGCGCACGGGGGGTCCCTGCCGTGACCCGCCGCGGTGCCCGCTCGCCCCGCGCAGGCAGCGGCTGCATCGACCCCGACGAGCTGCGCCTGGTGCTGCGGTGGTGCCTGCGGGAGAGCGCCATAGCCCTGCCCGAGGAGCGGCTGGCGGACCTCACCTGGGCACTCTTCGAGGCCGCCGACAAGGACCACAGCGGCTCCATCACCTTCGAGGAGCTCCGGGAGGAGCTGGAGGGTTTCCCAGAGGTCATGGAGAACTTGACCATCAGGTAGCTGTGTCGGGGGGTCCCTCCGGCAGTCCCGTGGGGCTGTGGGTTCCCCTGTGAGCACATTTTTCCTCCTGAGTGGAGGGAAAAACATGGGATTTATGCCCTCAGTAAGGTTCTCATGGGGTGCCCAGGCTGTAAGGTACTTGGCCAGCACTGGGAGCGACTCAAGCGCCTTGCAGGGATTGTGTGGTGATGGATGCAGGGCTCGGATGGAGGGATGGTGCTGGGATAGGTGCGGGGATGGCGTTGGGATGGATGCAGGGCTCGGATGGAGGGATGGTGCTGGGATAGGTGTGGGGATGGCGCAGGGATGGTGCTGGGATGATGCCACACTGGGCACAGGACTCGGATGCAGGGATGAGTGCCAGCCTGGGTGTGGGACTGCCCCGGCTTCCCGCTTTCTCCGGGCAAGGAGCAAGCCGCTGCCTCCGCTCCCAGTGCAGCGAGCTGGCTGAAGCCCCCGCCGCCCACGGAGAGGAGCTGCCGGCCGCACTACCTGACCCGGGCGTACTGGCACAACCACCGCAGCAAGCTCGCCTTCCTGGGGGGCTACGTCGGCCTCAACCTCCTGCTCTTCACCCTGGCCGCCCTGCGGCACGCCAGCCTCGGCGGGTGGCTGGCGGTGGCCCGGGGCTGCGGGCAGTGCTTGAACTTCAACTGCTCCTTCCTCGCAGTGAGTGCCGGGTCGCAGGAGGGATGCTGAGCTGGCGGGGGGCGCGGGGTGATGGTTACCTGGGCTGTTCACGGTCACATTTACGCTGGGACCTTCTCCCTGTGCCAGGGGCTCCTTGGAGGGCAGTAATCGGAGCCTGTGGACTTTTGCAGCTGTGGGACCAGGCTGTCTCCTCTTATTCATAAATAAATAATGGGTTAAGGAGGTTGTGACCTCTTTGGGACAAGGGCACTTACGGCACCCTGCAGATGGGTCCTTGATTTCTGCCTCTGGGTGCTCTCCAGGCTGACACTCTGTATTAGCAGGGAGCTGGCTCTGGAGCCCCAGGGGACCAGCCCCTGGCTGAGCCCCCCGACATCTCCGACTGCCCCCCAACATCTCCCACTGCCCCTCTCCCTCTCCTGGAGGTGCTGATGCTGCGGAGGTGCCTGACCTGGCTGCGAGGTACCCCCATCGCCAAGGTTTTGCCACTGGACCAGCACGTCGTTTTGCACCAGCTGGTGGGGTATGTGGTGCTGGCGCTGGCAGCCGTTCACACGGGCGCCCACGTCGCCAACTTCAGTAAGTAGCAGCTCCCGGGCAGGAGAGGCCCTTGGGCTGCCAGGGGTTTGTCTCGGGCAGCACCCGCTCTATCAACCCTGTGGTGGGTTCCCCCCTTCCAGTCCCTCTGCTAAAGCGGAAAATGCCCCTCGGTGCAGGGGGCATCACCCACACTGCACTGATGAAAAGTTGAGGGGGCCTGGACCGAGCCCCACGGGCGGATGCTCGTGTCTCAGGGGGATGCAGATGTCCCGGGGAAGGGACGCTCATGTCCCATGGGGGGATGCTTATGTCCCAGAGGGATGCAGAAGTCCCAGGGAGGGGATGCAGATATCCTGGGGGAATGCACATGTCCTGGGGCCAGGATGCAGATGTCCCGGGGAGGGGACACTCATGTCCCATGGGGGGATGCTTATGTCCCAGAGGGATGCAGAAGTCCCAGGGAGGGGATGCAGATGTGCCAGGGGGATGCTCATGTCCTGGAGGGATGCAGGTGTCTCAGGGAGGGGATGCAGATGTCCCATGGGGGTGTGCTTATGTCCTGGGGACGGGATGCAGGTGTCCGGGGGGACGGATGCTCATGGCTTGGGGTTGGGATGCAGATGTCCCAGGGAGGGGATGCATGTGTCCCAGGGGGCACGCATATTCTCCACGAAGGCGATGCGTGTGTCCTGGGTGTGCACGTGTCCCAGGGAGGGGGGATGCAAGCCCTGGAGAGGGGGTGCACGTGGCCAGGGGGGCTGAGAGGTCGCAGGCAGGGTGCAGGCAGCCAGAGGGTGCGTGCGGTGCCGCACGGTCTGTGCACTGGCTGCGACCCCCCTCTAGCAGCTCCCCAGCCGGCAGCGGGGGGCTCCCGCTCCCCCCCCACAACTCCCGGTGGGGTCTGCACCCCACAGCCCTGCACCCCATGGCGCCCCCCCCCCATCACCCCACGCCGGGGTGCCAGGGCTGCACGTCCCGGTCGGGCGCATGAGCAGCACAAGGGGGGAGCGCGTCTGCTTGCACTACCCACCCCCCTGCAAAATGCCCCCCTTGCAACGATGCTGAGCCCGAGAATGGGCTCCAGAAAGGAGAAATGTTGCATTTTTTCAAAACGTCCGAACAAAACACTTGGGTACTTCTTAGTTAATAAAAAAAAAAAAATTAAAATAACATAATAGGCAAGAGTTGGGTGGGTGCAGCAGAAATCTGGGAGCGCCGCGGGCGGGTGCTGCAGGTGTCCCGCGCCCCGTCCTGACCCTGCGTGTGCCCAGGCAGGCTGGCGCGGCAGGACGGGCGCCATGCCCTCGCCGAGTACCTGCTGTCGGCACGGCCCGGCGCGGGCGGCCTGGGCGGCACGGCCTCGCAGACGGGGCTGGCGCTGCAGGGGCTGCTGGCCGCCATGCTCGCCTTCTCCAGCCCCTGCATCCGACGGAGCGGCCACTTCGAGGTGGGTCCTGCCGCGGCCCCGCGCGACTGGGAGAGCCCCAGCGGTGCCGAAGCTGCTCCATGTTGGGGAGCAGGGCACCGGGGTGAGGGTCCAGCGGGTGGGTGCCCATCCCTGTGCTGCCCCATGTGGGGGGAGAGCTCGTGAGCTGGTGCAGTGCCCCCCCCGATACCTCCCTTGGACCATCCAGTGCTCCTCAGGTTTGCAGTTTTGGGGTTTCCGTGCTTTTCTTAGCCTGGAGAAGAGCAGACTGAGAGGGGATGTCATCAACGCTCATCAGTGGCTAAAGGGGGGGTGTCAGGAGGATGGGGCCAGGCTCTTCTCAGTGGTGCCTGTGGACAGGACAAGGGGTAACGGGCACAAACTTGACCATGGGAAGTTCCACCTAAACCTGAGGAGGAACTTCTTTGCTGTGAGGGTGGCAGAGCCCTGGCACAGGCTGCCCAGAGAGGTGGGGGAGTCTCCGTCTCTGGAGACATCCCAACCCCGCCTGGACGCGTTCCTGTGCCACCTGCTGTGGGTGACCCTGCTCTGGCCGGGGGTGGGACGGGGTGATCTCCAGAGGTCCCTTCCGACCCCCCCCACTGGGATTCTGTGATTCCTTACCATTTGAGCTGCCTTTGCCTGTTGGGATGCCCCGGCGCAGCCTCACCAGGAAGCACCGTTTGGCTCCACCGCTTTCGGTTCCCCCTCAACCCCCGCTGCGCCCCCCTGCTCCCTGCCCGCAGGTCTTCTACTGGACCCACCTCTCCTACATCTCCATCTGGACCCTCCTCATCCTCCACGGCCCCCACTTCTGGAAGTGGTTTGCGGTTCCCGGCTGCCTCTTTGTGCTGGAGAAGGTGGCGGGCTTGGCTTGGCGGCGCGCTGGGGGGCTGCGCATCGTGGAGGTCAACCTGCTCCCCTCCAAGGTCTGCACCCGCGGGGGGCTCTGCACCCCTTCCCGCACCCCCCCAGCTCTTCCGAGAGTGGGAATAAAGGTGCCGCGTCTCACAGAAAGACCTTTAATATTGTGAGCTGGAAGGGGGACGCTCCCCCGGCCACGCGCGGGAGGGACAGGGTGCGATGAGTAGTTTGTATGGAAAAGACGCTGGTTTGCGTTGCTTCAGGCTGCGTTGGGGAACCTTTGTGGCAAAAAAAGTGAAAGCGATATTTGTTTTCAAGCAATTTTTTTTAAATTAAGAATTTTTGCCTGTTGTGCAAGTAAAAAAAAAAAAAAACAAAAACAAAAAAACCCCTAAACTCATAGGAAAAACCAAAGATAAAATGAAAACCGCTTTGACTCTTAGTTTCTTCAAAAAAACCTGCTGTTCGAGGCCAGCCCTAGCTGAGATTTTTGTTTGATAGCGAAGCTGGGCAGTGAATGGAACAAACCCTTTTCTGGGTTGAAGCCGTGCGTCCGTCTCGTGCTGGCTGCTTTGGAAAACGGGAGACACAAACCCGGGTGCCGGTGGGCTGCGGGGACCACGGCCCGGCGTGACGTGCCTGCTGGATGCTCCCAGCTTCTCTGCTCTCCTTTTTCTCCAGGTGACTCACCTTGTGATCGAGAGACCGCAGTTTTTCCGCTACAAGCCCGGAGACTATGTCTACCTGAACATCCCGGCCATCGCCACCTACGAGTGGCACCCCTTCACCATCAGCAGCGCTCCCGAGCAGCAAGGTGATGGCCGATCCTTTGCTCACTTTGCATCACCGGCATGTTTTGCATCACCGGGATGATGTTTTGCATCACGCAAGCCCCGTGAGGACAGCTGGAGCCTCTCTGAGGGTGGCGTGAGGAGGTGGCCATGCCCATGGAGCAGGGCAGTGTGCCTTCATGGTTGCCTCAACCTCTGCCCGTGCATAAGTGCCGCATAAAAACATGCGTTTGGGTTATTTCAAGCAAAGCACAGGGAACGAATGGCACCTGAATACCCTGCCCGGCTCCGTGGGTGCCCAAGGTTTGGGATTTGGGCTTCACCCAGCTATTGGAGCAAGCCCAGTCCCTTGCTGCAAGCCCAGGGCTGAGATGAAGGAGGTCGGTGGGGATTGCTGCACCCGGGGCCGGAGCCGTGCGATGCCGGGGTGGCAGGGCAGTGCCTTACAGAGGGTGCCCACCCCCTGCCCCGCTTCATCCTGCAGAGACCCTCTGGCTGCACATCAGGTCGCTGGGCCAGTGGACCAACAAGCTGTACGAATACTTCCAGCAGCCCGAGTTGCCCAGCCCGGAGCCAAAACCGCTCAGCAGGAGCCTGAGGGAGAAGAGATGCCGGCGCTGGGCGCAGGTCGGTGCGGACGGGGCTCAGCTTTTGGCAAACACAGGGGTCAGACCGTGGAATGCTGCTACTTGGCAGATGTTTGCGATGTGGCTTTGCCAAGCTGAGGACCCCCAGCGCGCCCATGGGTTTCTCAAGTGGATGTCCGTGTCTGGCATGTGGGGAGGGCTCTGCCCCACGGGCTGTCCCTGCCCAGCTCCAAAAAAGCCAAGAAGTGAGGACAGGTCGGGCTGGGCGCTCTCTGCCGAGCGGCTCCCCCCCAGGGGCACCCCAGTTCTCAGCCACCCGTGCGGCACCAGGCTGGGCATGGGGCACCTCTCCTGCTGCGGGTCCTCCACAAGGTGCTGGTGCTGCCTTGGAGGATTTCGTGTCCCACCCTCCGCCGAGGCCGTATGACCGTGGTGGATGGGCCATCAGATGCCGGCGAGCATCCTGCAGCCAGTGATGCCTTGGCCTTTGCCTTCCAGGAAGGTGTCTGCAGCAGGGCTGGCTCGGAGCAGGGGTCCGTGGCCACCGGAGGGGATGGAGACGTTCAGCTGATGTCGTACAAAGCCACCAGTGCTGCTGCCCCAGGAGAGGAGGACCCACCGGCAGCGGGGGTGAGCACCGTCTCCCACTCTCGCCCAGCACCGCCAGCCCCCTGCGCTCCCCGGGGGGCAGAGGCAGAGCCCCCGGTGCCTGCGGGGTGGGAGGGGGGGTCTCTGCTCTCATCGACGCAGCAGCGACTGGAGGCCCAGCCTGCAGAAACGAGGGGAAGCGCAGCTTCCATCCCACATGGGCCGAAACTCATTAAGAAGCTCTTTTTAAAAGAAACTTCATCCACTTCCAGGCTGCTGAGCGCCACCGTTAGCGGCTTTTATCCCCCGATACGAAAAGCTCTCAGGACATTGATTCTGTCTGGGCTGGAGGAGCAGTCCCTGCAGATAACGAATTTACATGCACCGGTTGTAATGAGTTTCTCTCCCCGTCTCTCTTTTGCTCCTGTCTGTGCCGCGGTGAGCAGAGGTTCCCCACGCCTGCCCCCACCGCCCGCACCATCGTGGTCGCTGTAAACCTCTTATTCACCCCCCAGCCCGCCTGGGGATCTGGATAATTGCCTTTTTAATCAATACTCAACCCGATTACGATCCAGACAACACCATCAGGTGACAGGTTCCCCGCGTGGGAGGCGTGTGGGGTGTCCCAGCAGAAGTGCGGGCACTGCACCGAGCTTGGCATCGAGGGATGCGGCTGGAAGCGGGGTGCGCAGCCCAGAAAAAACACCCAAAAACCAAACCCAGGGAACAAGAGGGTTGGCGTTAGCTGTGACGGAAGGGTTAGGGGTAGGCAGGAGGAGACGGTCACTGCTCTCTTTACCCAGCAGGTCTCCACGGGGCTGGGTGAGACCCATCGGCTCTGCAGCATCAAGGTGAGGGATGCCCCGGTCCTTCCCCGGCTTTGGTGAGCAGGGCTGTGCTCAGCATCCCCGGGGGACGTGCACGTGTGCCTGGTCACCCCATGCGTGTAGCCCCGGTGCTCCACAAGCCCGCAGTGCCCCCTGTGCACTAAACCCTGCTCCTATCCGCAGCTTAAGAGTTGTTTTAGCACCCGCGGGCTGCTGGGTTTATCCACGACTTTCTTGTCTCTCCTAGTGCTACATCGACGGCCCCTACGGGACCCCGACGCGGAGGATCTTCACCTCGGAGCACGCCGTGCTCATCGGCGCAGGCATCGGCATCACCCCCTTCGCCTCCATTCTGCAGAGCATCATGTACAGGTTGGTGCTGTGGCAGGAGCTCGGGCTGCGGTCGCGCCAGCAGACCCCCAGTACGAGCTCTGGGGTCGCTTTGGGAGGCACAAGACATGATGTACACCACGGTAGACCCATCCTCCAACACTTCTCCCTGGGGGATGAGCATCACAGGGCAGCACCCATCGTGGCTCCTCCTGGCTTCTAACCTTGGGACTCGTAACACATGGCCACGAGACCCGCAGCTGGGTCCTCCCTCCGTGTCAGGCTTTTCCCTGGGGATTTCTGCTGCAGGGAGACCCGCTGGCAGGAGGTTGGCCTGGAGATGGTGAGGAACGGGTGCTTGGGGTCTCCTTGCGAAGGTCTGCCGGGGTGTGAGGGGTGCGGGCGGTGGGGCGGGCAGGGCTGTGTCTGCCCGTGCAGGTACCGCTGGCGAAAGCAGAGCTGCCCCAGCTGCCATTACTCGTGGTGCGAGGACCTGCGGGACGAGGAGATGTCGCTCAGGAAGGTAGGAGCAGGCAGAGGGGGACACGGGACCAAGGTTAACCCTGGGGACAGGGACAGGGGGGCTTGCAGGGGT
The DNA here is from genome assembly GCA_013400035.1 of Rynchops niger. Classification (NCBI taxonomy): domain Eukaryota; kingdom Metazoa; phylum Chordata; class Aves; order Charadriiformes; family Laridae; genus Rynchops; species Rynchops niger. Next base: position 164,933 of record VXBH01009094.1, read on the forward strand.
GGAGAACCCACAAGCATCCCTTCCCAGTCCAGGAGGTCTGCGACGGTGGGTGGCTGGATTTGGCCCCCGTGCTGACAGCTCCAAAGGCTGCTGTGTCCTTTCAGGTCGACTTCATCTGGATAAATCGGGACCAGAAGCACTTTGAGTGGTTCGTCAGCCTGCTAACCAAGCTGGAAATGGAGCAGGCTGAGCAGGAGCCGGGAGGTGAGCGGGAGGCAGGGTCTGGCCAACACAGCCCCCTGACCTGGGGGTGCCCAGCCCCGTGCTTGGCATCGCCCCCGGCAGAGCCCACCCTGTCCCGAGGGGGCACGGTGTGGGGCCGGACCCCCCGTCTGCAGCCGGGCTCCGCTTGAACACCCAGAGCGGTTTTTGGAGATGCACATGTACATGACGTCGGCCCTCAGCAAGAACGACATGAAGGCCATCGGGCTGCAGATGGCCCTGGACCTGCTGGCCGCCAAGGAGCAGAGGGACTCCATCACGGGGCTGCGGACCAGGACCCAGCCCGGCCGCCCCGACTGGAGCAAGGTGAGGGCTGGCCCTGCCCCGCTGCCGACAGCACGCTCGTGGGGAGGGAGCCGTGTCCCCCAAAACCAGTCTTTGTGGGGGGACACAGTGGAAGAGACCCATTTTAGAGCAGGAGGATGCACTGGGATACCCAGACCTGGATATCCCTGGGATATCCCTCCTGTGGGAGTGCTGGGGGGCACGGGGAGGCTGAGTTGTGCCGGGCAGCAGCTGCCAAAGCAGGCAGCAGGGATCTGGCCATCGCTGGGAGGGGAGCGGGCTGTGCCACCACCTTCTCTTCTCCTTTCCACCTCCTCTCCTCCTTTCGCCTGTGCCCTAGGTGTTTGGGAAGGTGGCGGAGGAGAAGAAAGGGAAAGTCCAGGTCTTCTTCTGTGGCTCGCCGGCGCTTGCCAAAGTCATCAGGGCACACTGCGAGCGCTTTGGCTTCCGCTTCTTCAAAGAAAACTTCTAATCGCTGGCCCTTGCCTCCCTGCCTGCCCCTGCCAGCCCTGATGCCAGGTGGTGGGCTCCGGTGGCTGGATCCTGCTGCACGGCCCGTGTTGGCTCCAGGCTGTCTTTCGGTCAGAGCTGGGGAGGGTGGGATGCACAGCAAGCAAGGGACAGGGAGGGGAAGGGGCTGAGCTCGGCCACGGGGCTTTGGGGTGGAGTGGACGCGGTCCTGGACCCATTTTGGGTGGAGGAGATGGGTGTCCTGGAGCATCTCTGTAGAGGTTTTGAGGGGGAAAAAACCAGTGCCCCAGAGCACTTTGGGATGGGGGGGATGGGGTCCATAAGCACATTGCAGGGCTTTGGGATGGAGAGGATGGGGTTCTATCACCTTGCAGGGCTTTGGGATGGAGAGAACTGTGTCCTACATCCCCTTGTAGGTCTTTGGGAGGGAGTGGATGGGGTCCTGCATCACCTCGCAGGGCTTTGGGATGGAGGGGATCCCCTTGCAGGGCTCTGGGATGAAGGGGATGTGATCCTGCATCACCCTGCAGGGCTTTGGGGCAGAGGGGACAGAGTCCTGCACCACCTTGCAGGGCTTTGGGACGGAGAGGATGGGGTTCTACATCAACTTGTAGGGCTTTGGGATGGAAGAGTTCCCCTTGCAGGGCTCTGGGATGGAGGGAACTGCATTCTGCATCACCTTGCACGGCTTTGGGATGGAGGGGATGGGGTCCTGCATCCCCTTGCAGGGCTTTGAGATGGAGGGGAGGGGGTCCCGCATCCCCTTGCAGGGCTTTGGGATGGATGGGAGGGGGTCCCGCATCCCCTTGCAGGGCTCTGGGACGGAGGGGAGGGGGTGCTGGAGCCCGTGGGGGTGGCGGGCACCCGGTGCGCGGTGCCCACAGGAGGGCACTGCAGACTCGGCAACCGGGGCCGTGCGGCCGCCCGGGGCCGGGGCTGCGCTGGCCGGGCCCCCTCGGACCCCGCTCCCGGCCAAGGGCAGACCGGCCCCAGCCCTGCCCGCCTGGGTTGCAGCGCAGGAGGGGGTTTGCCTCTTTTTCCACTAGCAAAACAGGTATTTCGGCGGTGCCGAGGGGGGCCAGCGCAGCCCACCCGCCTCGGGGTGGCCGGTGGGACGGGGGTGACTTCCAACACGCTGGGTTCGGGGGTGCAGGGATGTCCCCGCGTGTGGCCGGGGAGCGGCGATGGCCCACGGGGACCCGTCGCTGTTCAAACCAAATGCTGGTGTGAAGCTGCCCTCCCAGGGGCACCTGTGAAATACGCTGATGTTTTTCTGTAAAAAAAAAAAAAAAAAAAAAAACAAAAAAAANACCAACATAAAAAGGAAAGATTAATGTAGATGAGACACTCGTCTGATGGCAAAGTCGCCCGTGGGGGAAACAAAGTCTAATGAAGGGCCAGAGGAGCCACCCGCTGCCGGCACGGTGTGCTCCCGGCTGTCCCGGCAGAGACAGCGCAGCCTGGCACAGCAGGGCACCAGGTGGGTGCCGAGGGACCCCGGGGAGGCTCTGAGCCCCCAGGCGCGCTGGGGGGCAGGATGGCACCCCTCGGTGCGGTGTGAGCCCACGGCGTGCAGCACCCTGCGCCACGTGGTCCCCGTGCCATCGTGCTGTGCAGAATGGGTGCTGACTGGTGTGGATGCTGGAGGGGGACAAGAGCCCAGTGCGGTTGGGTGGCCATCAGTGTGCCCTGGGCCACAGAGCTGGTGCAGTGCCTTGCTCTGCCCCTCGGCGCTTGCCCCATCCAGAGCTTTGCTTCCCCCCTGCTCCCTCCCTCCTCCTTGCTGAGCCCATTTGGGCCAGGATTTGATGCCCGAACCCTGCTGCCTTCTGGAGCCCATCACAACACCCACCCCATCCTGGGTCATAGAATCACAGAGTGGTTTGGGCTGGAAGGGACCTTAAAGCCCCCCCAGTGCCACCCCCTGCCCTGGGCAGGGACACCTCCCACCAGCCCAGGTGGCTCCAAGCCCCGTCCAACCTGGCCTTGAACCCCTCCAGGGATGGGGCAGCCACAGCTTCTCTGGGCACCCTGGGCCAGGGGCTCACCCCCCTCACAGCCAAGGATTTCTTCCCAATGGCTAATCTCAATCTCCCGTCTTCCACTTTGAAGCCATTCCCCCTCACCCCGTCACTACATGCCCTTGTAAAAAGTCCCTCCCCAGCCTTCTTGTAGGCCCCCTTCTGATACTGGAAAGCTGCTCTGAGGTCTCCCCGGAGTCGTCTCTTCTCCACGCTGACCCCCCCAGCTCTCTCAGCCTGTTCTCACAAGAGAGGGGCTCATTGCTGTAACGGTGCAAAGCTGCGCCGCTGATACTCCTTGTTTTGCCTGTGCCTTTGCCCGTGAGCTCTTGGTTCACCCAGAGCAGTCACGGCAGCTCTAGGAAGGTGTCGGTGCAGCAGGGAGCCCAGGTCGGTGCCCCGGGCAGTGGCAGGGGCTGAGCCCCCTCGTCGCCAGTGCCAACACAGCGCCGGGAGCTGCCCCCCCCCACACACTGCCTTTTGCAGGCATGGCCTGAGCGAGGCAGAAACCCCCCAAAACCGGGCCACGCACTTTCCCGCTCTTGTTTTTCCTGCAAGCCCTGCCGTAGCCCCTCCTGCACGAGGTAAAGGGGCAGGGGAGCGGCAGGGGGGCATCAGGGTTCCTCGGGTGACCCTTTGTGCCGTGCTGTCCGTCCACTCCAACGGCCTCATCCCAGACCCGCTGGGATGCCGGCACAGGGACCACCAGCCTTATCACTTAGCCTAAACCAGTAGCTGATTTGGGCGGTGGCGAGGAGCTGGGCTGTGCGGTCGGCTCCAGCGATAACGGAGAAATCTGGAGCCAGAGAGGAGAAATCATTTGACGTGGGGCCATGACACAAACTCGGTGGCTGAACCTGCTCCAGACACCCTGATAGATGGGCTGGGTAACGATCCCCCCTGGGTCACGTCCAGGGCTGCCACATGATGGATGGAGAGACAGCGGCGAGCTCCCAGCTCCCCGTGAACACGCAGCACGAGGTGAAGATCCCGAAGTCGAGTGTTAATTTTTCTTAGTCCTAGCTAATGCCGGCTCCTTGCCTCCTCGGCGTAGCGGCAGGATGGAAACGGAAGGCAGCTCACCGCACTGAGCTGCTCCGGCGGTGTGAGCGTGGGAGAGGGGCTCCCCTTCCCTCTGCATCCCACCGCATCCCCCCGGGGATGTTCTCCAGCTTCAGCTCGCTCTGCAAAGAGTCTCCTCAGCTCCGCACTCCCCATCGCGGCTCCGTCTCCCTTCCAAGCTTCGGCCAAGGAAACCAAACCTGCTCAGGGTCTTTGCAAGAGATCCACCCTGCGGAACGGAGACTGGATGTCACCCCCCGGACCCACGGGCTGATCCGCTGGGGCATGGACCAGGACGCCCATTGACCAGCATCGCCGCAATGGCAGCCCACGGCCTGTAATTAAGGCGGCTGTTTCAATCAGGGGACGATGTAAGCTCCTGCTCACCACATCCGAGGGAAAACCAGGACAGCTGCAGCCTCCTGGGGCTTGTGGGGAAATGCACATCTGCCCCCCCCCCTACCCTGGCACACGGAGTTACGGTGTTTCAGGGATATCTTTCAGCTACGCTCCCGGAATGACTCAATTTGTGTGCTTTCACATTGCCAAAGATGCCAGGGAAAAAAATAAAAATAACGTGGCAGCATCACGTGGCCGAGGAAAACACGCTCATCTCAATCATAAAGAAGAGTTAATTACATCTCCCTGCTCTCCCTACGTTTCGAGGCAATTATAAACAGAATGAATCATTATGCGTCTGCTGATAATCATTTCCATTCCGCATCCCTGCTGAATCGCAGGGTGCCGAAGCGTTCTGATGCTTGCAACATCTCCAATAAAAAAAAAAAAAAACAAAAACAAAACCCAAAAAAAACCAAAACCCCACCCCAAAATAAAGCAAATCTGGCTCTTTTTTGAGCATCGGGGCGCCCAAACCAGAAAGATTTTGGGGAGAAATCATGCAAAACACCCAAGAAATGGGGCTGCCGCCCTGGCGTGAACCTTTTGTAGGGTAGGAGGGTCTTGCAAGCCACGTGGGCTTTGATTTTTATTTTCTTTTTTTTTTTAATTTTCCCTTTAGAGGAAGGCGATGGGGTTTGGGGACGCCGAGAGGTGGAGCGTGTCCCCTTCTGCCACCGGTAGGCTGCCCGCCAGAGCACACATCACCGCCTTTTTCCAGTCGTGCATATGGTTTATCGTGAGGAATTTGGTTGCTCCTCCTGTTTTTGGGCTAGACACGTGCCGGGTGGGATGCACGTCGCCGCGCTGGCCGGGGAGGGGGGGATGTGGATCCCAGCCGGCAC
>VXBH01009094.1:184857-222496 GCA_013400035.1 Rynchops niger
TGCCCGTCCCTGCTGTTTAATGTAGGCTTTCTTAAAAACCCTAAGAAGCTTTCCTCCCCTCCTAGGGCTTTCAGATGTCTCTCTCCCTAATGATAAATGTCAACAAATGAGACCAGAGCATCTTCTGCTGCAGTAAGGGAGAAGTCATTTACTCAATGTGGGATGGTTTGATTTTTTTTTTTTTTTTTTTTTTTTTGATAAACTGTTTCTCCACGTAGCCGAGGAACCAAAATAGGTCACATACTTCATACCGCAAAGGCGGCAAGCGTTTTGGTGATGCACGGTTGCCAGCGGGCTCCACTGGTGCTCTGGGACTGTCTGGTTTTACTGGAAGGGAAAATGAGGAAAACGAAGGATGAGGCATCTGTGGGAGAACAGGGAAGATGCTGAGTATAATTAGAGTCGTGATACTTTTTTTTCTTTTTTATTTTAATCTCTTCTTAAATAGAGTTGTGCACCTCTATTTCACGTTATGACTGGTTTTGAGTAGTGTTTTTTTTTTTTTTTTTTCCTTACCCACACGATGAATTTGCACCGGAGCTGCCATACGGAAGGTGAATTTAGATAAAATCTCTGTTATATGCCAATCCCACAACCGAGGTGCTGGATATCTGCATGCTTTGTACAATGACAGCCACCTTCCTCCACATCTTACTGGGTTCTGCTATATTTTTCATGCACTGAGTATTCTTCCAGAAAAATCTGCATTTCCCAGGAAGTTTAAACTGTCAGAAAAGCTGCTCGCTTTTGGGTAGGTGGGAGGAACCGCTTCATCCTGCTCAGCCATATGTTAGTGGTAACTTTAAAGCCAGCGGGGCTTTAGGATTAGAAGAGGCTAAGGATTCGGTCACCCCCACAGCCCGGACAGCCCAGGACCCCCAGTGCTCGGTGTGTGGTGTTACACCTCTACCGCTGCCCTTTCGCTGGCAAAACTGCTTCTCGACGCCTGCGGCCTCACAAGCACCAGGCTGTTTCTCACCCTGAACACGCTGCCTCAGCCCCCAGCGAGGACGCCCCTGCCACCAGCTCCTGGGCTTGTCTTCCAGCCGCTCTGCTGGGAAGCCTGTCCCTCGCATCGCAGGAGCATTGCAACCAAGGGGTGTGGTGTTCATCTCCTTTTAAGCTATTTTCAGCGCCTCCCTGGACAGACAACGAGCTTTCTGCAAACCGCCGCTCTGTAGCTGAAGCTTCACGTACCTCCAGTGGGTCAGCGCGTCCCACCGATGCCGTGCTCAGCTGGACTGTAGCACTTCTGTTGGAAACCTGATGGAGGTAACTGGACCTTGGCACTGGGAAGCCTGGCAAAGATGACCAAGGGACCGGAGCATCTCTCTGCAGAGGAAAGGCTGGGAGCCCTGGGGCCTGGAGCAGGGCAGACTGAGAGGGGATCTCATCAATAGCCAAAGGGGGGTGTCAGGAGGATGGGGCCAGGCTCTTCTCAGTGGTGCCCGGGGACAGGACAAGGGGTAACGGGCACAAACTCGACCATGGGAAGTTCCACCTAAACCTGAGGAGGAACTTCTTTGCTGTGAGGGTGGCAGAGCCCTGGCACAGGCTGCCCAGAGAGGTGGGGGAGTCTCCGTCTCTGGAGACATCCCAACCCCGCCTGGACGCGTTCCTGTGCCCCCTGCTGTGGGTGACCCTGCTCTGGCCGGGGGTGGGACGGGGTGATCTCCAGAGGTCCCTTCCGACCCCTGGGATTCGGTGATTCGTGAGCCCCCCGGCAGCAGAGCGTGGCCTCAGCGCAGGTTCTGCACCAGCTCGCCGTGAAACCCCGGCTCGACGCGCAGCACCTTCCCACCTCCCTCGGCACCGCCGTAATCCCGCGCTTGGACGCCTGCGCGCAGCGAATCCTGGGTGGCCGAGCAAAGTAGGTCAGTTATTTTTAAGTGTTATGATTAATTTATAAATGCCATTATTGTGTAGAGGTAAGGTAGAGCTGAATACTCGGTCGTACGTGATGGGTGGCTGTTTGCAACAGAAAACTGGCGCTTTGCAATAGGCAGCGCTTTGGTGTGCCAGAGCTAGAAGTGAGTGGAAAGGATTATTTTTAAGCTTTAAGCTTTGCATGTCTGGAGATTTTTCTTTAACATGAAATGGTTTTAGAACAGAAAAATCTTTCGTGGTATGTAATGCTTCCAAAACCCTTGGCAGATGGGTAACTTTGTTTCCAAACATCAAATGTTTTAGCTGTTTAATGCCTGTTTTTAAGCATGAACAGCACTCCCGGAGAATGTTCATATTAAGCCTGCCGGGAATTAGACTTTTTAAAAGAACTGTTGCTATTATGTTATCACGAAACCTGAAGAATTATGGAAAACTTAACGCAACACTTGGATGCCTTTGCATAATATACAAAACAACATCACAGTGGGGAAAAAGAGGGGAAGTACACTCATGCCCTGGTGTTTGACCCTCTGTAGTTACTGGAAGGTGTATATTTGCTTAATGCTGGGAGGGAAATGGCTTTGTATGAAAATAAACTGCGCGCACACACAAAGACGTTGTTGACGTGGGGTGCCGAAACCCTTGAACGCTCAGCGGTAGGAGTCGGATCAGCCCCGTGCTGAGAGGTGAGAAAAGGTGTGCTTTTGGATTTATTGTCTGCCAGAGGCTTCCCCGGATAGTCACGGGTCTCATTTCCAGTAGACATTTCAACTGAGGGCTTTTTTTTATCCCTGACTGCGTAGTTTATTACCGCTGTGGACAGGAGGTTATGGATCCCTATTGGTCTAGCGTGGAGACAGCTGGTCACAATACACATCTGGTCCTTAAACTCATAGTTGATCTTTGAACTACATCTAGAAGTAAATATTTGGTGCCTTGTATCTTACAGAAGTATTGCGTATATAGAAGGTGAATTTCTTCTGAAACTCTAAGGGGAGAGGGTCACGGAGCCGAGAATTACAGTGAACACCAGCAGTGAAGCTTAGGCTTTAGACAAGGGATTTTGCAGCGTTCTGAGCTTTCTTGGACAGGCAAGTCTTGGCATCGGCGTTAAGAAACAGTAAAGTATTCTTGGTATTTGTGGACTGTAAAACTTATGGAGTAATAGATATGCAAATGGGCTGTCACAACACCGCAGGCAGTATAGTAATGCGTAAGTGTGACATGTTCTTTAGCTATTTGCAAAAATTGTCTTTCTTGCAGGCGTGAGATTTATCAGGTTCTCACCTTTTTAAAGATATAATTCTCAAGTCTCTTACCTAAATACATTTTTTTTTTTAATTTTTTTTTTTGTTACATTTTCTGGTATTGGTGGCATGAGAAAATGAAAGCTTGTGGATCATTCGCAGAACCGCTACGTTTTGATGGCCCTTTTTCACGTTCAGAAGACTTAAGGTGATGCTGTGTTTCTCTGCCACTTACTAAATTGCTTCGTCTCCTGACACGTGTGTTTATAAAAAAGGGCACAGTATCAGGAGGTCAGAAGCTGATCTATTCTCTGCCTGGCAAACCTGGCTCCGGTTTACTCTCGGCGTTTGCCAGGGGTGCAGCGCTCGCAGGCTGCCTGTTCTTGTGATGCTGGAGCAGCACACGTTGACCCTTGTCAGTCACACACTCTGATTTTTGCCTTAAATCCACCTGTGTCATCCTAAAAACCTGCCTTACATCTAAGTTTTTAAACCTATGTAAATGAAAAAATACGACTGTCTCTTCCCCCTTTTTATAGTGCATGTAAACACTGGCGTTTTCCCTGGCATGGGCTATATAGCGTGCGGTCCTCAGCCCACGTATTCTATCCTGGGCACAATCCAGGGCGCAGAGCTCATTGCATTTGCTTGGAGATGTGGGCTGTAACTGTAGGCTTAATCCCTGCTGCCACAACTACTTTAAAATGATATTCTGTGCTAGAGTGTTTCTTGCTCCAGAAAGACTGTTGACCAGTAAAACTTCCTTCCCCCCCCCCCAACACATTTGAGACTGGTCCTACTGGTTTCAGTCCTTACGTTCGGTTTCTGTTTGAGCAAATGGAGATTATCTTGCTGAGATACGACTTGGAATGCTCTGTGCTATAATACTCATGGGATTGGTAACAAGTTCCCTGCCTGATTGACAGTGAATTTCAAATTTTGCTGCTATAAACTTGGCCACTTCTCCAAGAAGATGTAAGCCTTCTTTGCAAAATGTTGCAGCATAGGAAATACCTAAGGAGAGGCTTGGCTTGACATGAAACATGGCATTCTCCTTATTTTAACAGCCGCCGTGACTGCCGGTAGTGCACATTTCCCCTCAGACAGTTCCCCAAGGTGGACGGACTCCTCGGGGAGCGGAGTGGGGTGTCTTATCCTCTGGTCTGGGCTGCCAAAGCAAACCCACCCGAACCCAGTGTGGACCCTTCCAAAGAGGAGTTGGCAGCAGAGGCGTTTGCTGTGGCTGGAGGAGAGCCCGAAGTTAGACCTTGGATGGAGTGTGCTGCGTTTCCTTGGAAGAAAAATGGCCAAACTCAGTTTGTTCTGCTGCGTGGAGGAGTGGGCAGAGCCATCCCCACGCCCTGCGTGCGGTGGGTCTCTTCTCTCTTGGCATCCGAGTGCCCTCTGCTGGCACTCGCTCCTGCTTCCAGGGATGGAGCTTGGTCTGTGGATGGGTTTGATGTCACTTCTGTGCATCGCAAACCCCCTGCCCTCGGTACCCAGAGACGATTCAGTCCCCTTGGTACCCGAGGATGATTCGATCCCCTTGATATCCCAGGACAGCTAGCGCTCCTGCTATTTGCCATCACTTCTTATGGGACACGCTTAAAAAAAAACATGTGTATTCCCCTGTTCTGCATTGCAAGCTTACTGTTGGTTTAGGTGGGGAGCAGGGGCCTGCGCAGAACCAGCTTGCGAGGCTGCTGAGGATGGAAAACGAGACGCCACTAAACCCAGCGCAGCTGGGAGGGCGAAGCTGAGGATGCTGCGGCTGTTCCGCAGAGGTTTGCCCTGCTCGGGGACCTGCGGGAGCTCCTGCTCCACCTCGGTGACCAGAGCCAGGCAAGGTCCTTTGCGTTTAGCCCAGAACTGTCTCCAAAATAATTTAGTCTGAGCACATTTTTTTTTTTTTGTAATCTTATTTTTTTCATAACCCATCAGGGTAGATCAGTCTTAAATGGACACTTTTTTTTTTTTTTACTCTAAATAACCTCTTTGCACTACATTGCAGTCAGCGCAACCAGCCGTGTTGGGATTGAACGCTTGGGAAGGATGCTTTTCCTGCCTCGATGGCTCAAATTGAGGGACTTGGGGCAACAGCCAGTGCCTGGGTTAGTCGGGTTTAACCGCGTGGGCTTGAGTCGGGCCAGTTCCTCTTTCTATGGGACCAGAAATTCCCCTCTCACCAGGAACAGAGATGGGTTAAGTTGAACACTGGAAAAAATCAGAGTTGAACACAAATCGGCTACTGAAGTGAATATTGATTACTTTTTTTGAAAGTATTTTTGGGGGGTGGGTGGGTGGTACAGTATTAGTGCAGCTTTGTTGCATGTGGGTTCAGACAATTAAGAACCCCACGTCCGCTTTGACTTGTTTCATGAATATTAATGCTGTCCTCCTACTGTGCAGTTAATTGGGTGCTATCGCTTTAACCACCTTATTCCAATTGAAAAGCGCTCTCAATAAACCACGGATGTCAGTGTGAAGCTCCGGCTGTTCGGGGCGCTGGCAGTAGGCTGCTGCGCCTGCACCTTTTCTGCTCTGCCCGCTTCCCGCAGGCTGATGCCAACTTTAAACCCGGGAGTCCCCGCTGGCCTTTGGCATCTCAGGGGAGACATCGGGTTGCAGCTTCCACGATGCTCGTCTGACTGTCCGTACCATCGTCCTGCGCAGCTCGGAGGGTCTGGAAAAAGCATCCGTCTCTTTCCCGTGGATGGGCACGAGGCATTTAGAGGAGCCGCGTTGATCACAGGCATTGTACGAGAGCAGGAATCTTGGGGTTTCTGGCCACGTCAGATGCCTGGTCTGAGCTGGGTAACTTGAACCTGTCGGATTCTTGACTCAGATGGGAAAATATTAAAATGCAGCCGAGAGGAGGAATTGTGTGTCCTGCCTGTGCCTGTAGATGTGGCTCAGTGTCAGAAATGTGCAACAGCTGGAAGCAGAGTAGGGATTTTTTTTTTTCTCTTGATAATCTTGGGCTTTAGAAACAACAAATTCTGTTTTATAGATCAGCGAAGTAAAATATGAGGTCTTACTGTTCTGTCTGATAGAAACGAGATGAAATCCTCCTATCTGGGCGTGAAGAGAAAATGTTACTTTTATGGATTCATGAGAGTAATGTGAACAAAATGAGTTAAACTGGTTTGGGACCTTGTCTTTGGGATCTAACCTGAGAGCCTTAGGATGAGGTCCTCTGGCTTCTCCTGCAGGTCCTTCCTGGGGGGGCTGAGCACTTGTCTCCTCTGTAGCTTTCCTTCGCACGTCCCCTCTCCGGTTAGCTTTGCCTGCAGTCCAAACGTTCATTATCAGAGATGGAAACGCCTTGTTCTTTTATGTGTGGCTCTTAAAACTGTGCACAATAGCTGGAGTGATGCTGTTGCCCAACCTTACCCTGCTACTGGGAAGGCTGCGCCTCCTAAGGCAAGCTGTGGGCAGTGACAAGTAGTCCTTTTTCCTCTCTTTTTAAAAAAAAAAAATAAAAATAAAAAATTAAAAGGCAATTTAATGATTTAAAAAAATTTAATAATAAAAAAAAAATCATTGCAAGTCCTCGCTGTTTTAATTGCCTTTTAGGGTATTGCATTCCCACGGTGTTTTAGAAAGCGTCAGCCTGTATCTAGAAAGAGGATTTCAACTTCAGTCGGGAGTTCGGAATTGTGTAAAATCTGTGTGCTTGGCTATTTGTTTTGCCGTTCTGCAACTGGCACGTACCTCTTGCTGTAACGCTGTACTTAGACCCAGCAAGTTGTGAACACCTTATCTGATAGTGCTGCTGTGGTTGTGCTGAAGGTGCAGGTTGCGAGCAAAAAGGCTTCTAATCGACGGGTACGTGTATTAATGACTTAGCAAACCCTGCTGGAATCTCTGACTTCCGAAATACAATAAAAGGGAATCCAAAGCTTCATCTCGGGGCTGAAGCTGAGTTTGGAGAAGTGACGCTGAGTGGAGCGAGGCTTAAAGCGAAGCAGATGGCTGGGAGCAGAGAGCGAAAACTTGTCTCTCCTGTTGGTTAGAAATCTTTCGCTTTATGCCTGTACCCGGAAAAGCTCTCGGTAACTGTGCAGCTGCGCATACGTGAATTTTTTTCCTTCAACCTGCAAGACAACAGATTTTCTGTTGAGGTGCCCCCTGAGGAAGTCGACGTGTTGGGCTGCAGCTTCCAACCTGGCTTTGGGCTCCTCTGGATGGAAACCAGCCGCGCTCCATCCCTTGGGGCCGCCTTAAGTGTCACTTGTGCCTTCTCCTGCTGGGACCCTGTCCCCTCACCCTCCACCTACCGCAGTCCTGGTGGAGCTGGCTGAATGTCTCACTGCAGCGAGGACCACCCCCCCATCCCTCTTTCCGAAGGTCCCCCCGGGGATTTCTGTGCTCGTGGAGCGCTGCCCTCTGCCAGCCTCCGCCGCAGGCTGTTTGCGGGAGCCGCCTCTCGCCTTGGGAGGGAAAGGGGGGTTCCCCCCTGCCCGGCTGCTCCGGGCGCAGCCTCAGGAATCTCCTGGGTTTATTTCCAGGCTCTGCAGCTGGTCTTTCCGCAAGCCGGGAGCAGAGAGAAACCCAGCTTGGCTGGATTGACTCTCCTGACCGTGTCCAAGCTGTTGCAGAGACGCTCCGTGTTTATTCTCTGCTGACCCGTGGTAAGCAAGCCGCCCAGGACTGCAACGGTTTCTGGAATTTTACCAGTATTTTAAAGACAATTTCTCCTCGATGAAGAGGTGCTAGGATATTTCTGCTGCCTATGTTGACAAACAGAAAGCATGTGCAAATCCCAAGTGTCAATGGGTCTTGTGCCTTCCAAGTCAAACGTGTTGATTACTTTTAAAACTTGGTGGTCAGACACAAGGTAAAGGATTTGTCTGGGCAGAATCTTCTAGGCAGGTTTGATTTGGGCAGGAATAGAATTTCTGCAGTGCCATCTGGTTTTTCTCCAGTTAGGGCTGGTTGGAAATTGTGTCAAGGCACAGCCCGGTTGAGGGAAATCTTGGGGACCTTCAGCAGTAGGTTGGGAGAAGGAAGCCACAGTGTGTGGAAAAGAGCCCATTCACTCCCAGATAGAAATATTGCCAAAAAGAGGTATTAAAAATCCCGAGGGCCTTTAGGAAGTGACTGCAGAGCATCCCAAGCCATCATCTTCTTGGTGTGGGACACGTAGCATATGTGTTGGCACCACCCTTCCTGTACGTTGGACTGCCTCGGATGAAAATATCACTGTGTTCTCCTGGTGAAATCTTGTATTTTTTCTCTAGGAGTTGTTCCAGAGTGCAAAATGGGGGGGTTCTCGCTTTGCCACTTGAAGGCAGTAGGGCGAGCTCTTAAATAACGAAAATAAATCTCTTGGGGGAGCCAAGCGAAGGGCTTTCTGGTAGATGTTACGTGAACGTACCGCGCGGTCTTTAAAAATACGTGTTTTGTGTAGCGTGGTTCTCGTCTTCTGCAACCTGGCTGGAAGGGAAAGACACGTGGTGCTTTGCTGGTCGGGTTTTGGCTTTGTTTGCTCCAGTTTATAAATAAGTGCCAAGAAAACGAGTATTTTGTTGTAAAGATGTTTTCAAGGCCACGTATTTATTTTTTAAAAGAGAATCAGGGAAGACAAGCTGACAATTTAATGGTGCATGATGCACTAATAAAAATGTCTGTGCGGTTGCATTTAATCCTTGAAAGGAGAGAAAAGAAACAGAGCGGTTATCAGCATTCAAAAGGCAAGACGCAGGCTTAAACGTATGCAAAGCCTTGGAGAGAGACTGAAGAAACGTAGTGGTATGTTGCAGAAAGCTTCTGACAGGCACATCACATCGTTGAAAGTAAGATTTGAATTATTAGAGCTGCCTTTGTTTATTAAATTGAGCCTCCAGCGAGAGGATTATAGGGAGAAACACCATGCAGGCTCAAGTCGCTTTGGCATCCATTTTAATGGGTGATTACAATTTACTTTCTTGAGCTAATTCAGGAAGAAAATTCAAATAGATTTTTTTTTTTAAAGATCCAGGTGTGTATTAGATACCTAAAGAAATAGACTCCAAGTGCCCGAATAAGCCTCCTTTTACGGACTCCAGTTTGCTTTTAGCAACGGGTAATCCTTTTAAAACAAGACTTCTTGAAGGCAAACTCCAACAGAAGAGTTTTTGTTTAATCTTAAATTGGGAATGCCAGGGAAGGATGCGGAGAGCTAATAAAGGAGTAATTACACAGGCTATTGCCAAGTTGAGGAAGGGCAGAGACCATTAAAATGCCATTTTAGGAGCTAATTATATGGTGTTTCAAGTCGATGGCCATGTCCTGATTTCTGTTTCATCCACGTATAGCGTGTATTTAGGATGCTGTGTTCATGACATCTAATTTCTATTTTGAGGAACTTTAGGCCACTGTATTATGAAATACTGTTTAAAAAAAAAAAAAAAAAAGCTCCCAGCCTCCACAGGGTTTGTGCCTGTTGGATTTGATTAGGGAACATGCAAAAGCAATAAAGGAGATGGAAAAACCTTAGCAAATATTTTTGGGACTGGCACACATACCATAAATAAAGCGTCGCAGTGGAATTTGGTTAGTTAAATCTCTTCTGAAGCTCATTTAATAATTCCAGAGCCTCTGCTACCGCTCGGATGTAGCCAGCTGTAATTTGTTTCAAGGTTAGTCTTTGACTTCTGTTTTATTAGTTTTTCAGTTGATATTCTTCCACTCGTGCAGCTTCTCAAGTGAGACGACATAATGGTTTAGCTAAAACTGGGAGCCTTTAGATAGGGGCTTTAAATTGGAATTCTTCAGAAAGGTTTAATGAAAGCTCGGCGTGAGGCAGATGTCAGGATTTACTCCTCGGCCGGGCAGGATTGCGGTGGGCAGAGCAGATCAGGCTCCTTTGCAGTTGATGTGCTGCCTGGAGGAAGTGACATTTATGCTCTTGATCCTTCAGTGATTCTGCATGTCAAGAGCTGAGCCTTGAAATTCGTCAGCAGTGCTGTCTTAAGAGCAGGCAGGACTGAATAAGAGGATTTTTACAGATAGAGGGGGGAAAAAATTCAACTCCGATGGCTGTTGCAGATCCTTAAGTACTTCAATTTTTCCTTTTTTTCTTTTTTCTTTTTTTTTTTTTTTTTCTTTTCCACATCTCCCCTGTAGGAAATCGGAGAGGGAAAACACTTCAACTCACCAACCGATGCATTTTTGAAGTTGAAAAAGCTGAGATGCACTAGAATTCAGAGACCTTCCCTTTGCTTGAGGTAAGAAAAAGGAGCAGATCCTTCCTGTTCCCCGCTTAATAAATGGCTGTGCTGGGTTAACGCTGGGGCCGGAGTGTCTGTAACGTGTCTAAATGGTTAACGTTCACCCCGTTTACGAACTCGCAGCTGCGGAAGGCATATGGCAGTGTGCTCAGAGGAGGCGTCGTGGCCGTAGCCAGGTTCAGCCAGCCCTGGAGGACGGGACGCCACCGGCGTGTTTGTGCTGCTGGCGGGGGGGGGTGTTGGGGACAGCTGAGGGGTTCTCATGCCTCAAACCGAATTTTCCGAGGTTTTTCTTTTCCCCGTTTGGACGGTAAGTAAGCTCAGTGACTGCTGAAGGATGCTGGGGAGGGGAAAGAGGGTGGAGGCGGGGAAGGGGGGGAAATCTCAGTTTGGAGAGGTGGCAGTTGCACGAATTTGCTGAAAGGTGGGAGTGGGTGAGCTGTCCCTGTGTTACCATGGCATCCAGGAATTACTCCAGCGCCTGGCGGCATCAATGGTGAATTCTTCTGGGTAAGGTGGTGCGTGAGAACAGGTCTGCATGCTGTTAGCCCCGATGTTTGTTTGGTTTTATGTGAGAAGTACGTTAATTACCTTCTTTTGTACACTGCATATCATTATCCACGCTGTAAGCACGGGCTGGGTAGCGCAGAAGAGGCAGGATTTTTAACCTATTGTACTTACACAGAAGCTTTGGGATACCGTATCAAATACATATATTTAACTGAATCTCAGCTTTCTGTGACTCTCATTTTTGAGTAGAAGTTTCTCCTCTTGTTAAAGTTAGTGGGTTTTTGGTTTTTTTGGTTTTTTTTTTTTTTTGTACTTAAACAGTTTCTTTACGAGTTGTGGTGTATCTCGCTGTGCACGACTTTAGGAAACCTAATTCAAAAGGAGAGATGCCAAAACTGGAGGGTAGAAAATCTTGTCGGGGGTTTCCAGCGTGCCTCCCGTCTCACAGCTGAAAGATAAAAGCTCTTTCGGAGCTGTTGTACCAGACATGGGATTTCAAAGCATTTTGAAATGATTAAAGGAAACTTTAAAGTTCTGCCCGATAATTAACACGTGCTGTTCTCATGTGTTTAATGCGAAATTGGTAAGTTTTATTTTTCAGGCTCTTGCTGCTGAATTCGGTCAGCTTGGGGGGAGTCCTCCTGTGAATCTGCCGAGGTTTATTGCAGAACTCGATGTACAAACGTCAAGCCTGCGCTGCTGTATGTGATCTGTCATTTCCAATTACTTTGTGCAGCAGGACTGTCTCAGGCACAGAATGCCTTAAATTCTCTCGTCGCTTTTGAATGAGCAGAAGAGAGCAGCTGCGGTAGCAATTAAAATCGTCAGGCAGAAGTAGGAAATGAATTTTTAACCGGACAGACAAAATTGTTTGGAAATTAAGGTGGTGTTTGCGAAAACGCATCCATTTTGTGTTAGTGCTCTGTGCCTTTCCAGCCTTTGTGCAGCTGGAGCAGAAGACAAACACACTGAATCCCTTGTGGTGGGGTTTTTTATCCGTTGCTTAAAATGTTCCCTCTTCTATCACTTCCTATATTCTCCGAGTCTACTCCTCGATTGTTTGACTTGTCAAACTCATCATCCTTCCCAGATTTCTTCAAGCTTAACTGATCGCGGAATATGCTTTTTATTAACATCGAGGGAATAGAATCTGAGAGAATACTCCTGTTCAGTAGGGGAATAAAGTTTGGCTGCCAGGTTTTAAATATATATCCTCTTAAACGTGCTTAGCAATCTGCTTATGTGAGCATCATGAGGTTTTATATTTAAAGTAAGTGGAGTGATTTTTATCTTTTTTTTTTCTTTAGGATGAAAGTAGTTGAAGATCTGAATTGTGAGGGACAGATGAAATTAAGCTGCAGAAGCACTGATGGCAATCTACAAAGCTTTAATGTGTTAATGTAGTCTGGGCATTATACATATTTAGAAGCAGTCTAGATTGAATCCTGGAGAAAAAGCAGAGTTATTCATAGACTCCTCTCTTGATCGTGTTTTCCTGTAAGTGATGGATGGTATGAAACAGGAGTTCGAAGGCAATGCTAAAAATTATTTTGCTGCTGTTAGAACTGTATCGGATATTAATTGCCCCCAAGTTCAGTTTCGGTTTAAAAAAAATCCAGGGGAGGGTGGCAGATGAAAGAATGATGTTTGCAAAATTTCCTAGCTTTGTGTAGATCTTTTTTTTTTTTTTTTTCCTTCATGAATTATTCAAATTTTCAAGTAAATACTATTGCTGTATTTAATGTGTTTTAAATGACATCGCATCAGTTAATACGGTGAAGGAGAAGATCTGGGCGGATTGATAATTAATTTGCCGGGAGGAACAGCAGCACAGAAGCTATTGACATAGACCGAACAGTTTATTTTATACAAGCAGGGAGCATTTTAGCATCCACTAAAAGGCTGTTTTGACAGACCCGGACTGAGAAGCTTTCTGGAGCCGGTGTCTCTATTCTAGCGCGTTGCCCTGACCCTGGCTGGAGCCTCTGGATGCCCTGCAATATAAAGTAATAATTTATAGGTTGTCGGTGGGGTTGAAAGGGAATGCAGAGTGAATGCATTGGATTTCTACATGAAAAAGGGAGCCTGTAGCATCCAGAAGAAAATAGGTTAGTGTTAATTTTATTTTTCTGCTTGAACACTGAACAGCTGGTGGACAGAAATTTTCAGAGAATGCTCTGTTCCTGGCCATGGAGGCTGGGGGGGGGTGTGTGTACAACTTCCTAAAGAAACTTGGACGGTATTGGTGAAAACAAAACGTTTTGCCCGCGTGGTCACTCCTCCCGCTCGCTACTCGAGGCAGGAGCAACCCGCTGGTTGCGCCCTGGGGGTAAATATGCCTGTGGATAGCGGGTTGTGTCTTCGACTTGTGCGTCGGTCCCTCTTTCATGTGACATCTCCAGGCCAATACTGCCTTTCCAAAGCAGCGAGGGTGTTCTAGAATGTTTTTGGAGGCTGATGCCCTTCCGTGAATCAACATCCTTGTTGATGGCCTCAATTGATGATTCCGGAACTGTTGTTAAATTAGCTTTTCCTGTAATAATTCTGTGATGGTTTCTTGTTCTACTTGTGCTTCAGTGGGAACTGTTCATCTGTAGTAATTAGGATTAAGTCTTTTTAGGTGGCTTGATCTATCATATATTGAAGTAATTGAGTCACTGCATTGAGGGCACCTGCTGAAGTTTCAGATCTCCTTTAAAATGCAAGTGGCCTTTAGACAGAAGAGAAGCTTTAAGCTTTTCATCATCATTGCGTTAATTACGGCTTCAGCTAACTTCGGACTAGCAGCATCTGAACAACTGTCATTTCAGCGGGTTGTGGTGAACAAGGGGGTCTTTCAGTCCCGCGACCGTCCCGGCGCTCCTGTGCGTCCACCTCCCAGCTCATCAGGCGCTTCTGGGATCTGCTGCCCCGTGGCTGGGTGGAAGGAGATCGTTGCAGCGAGCCTGTTAATTGCTTCTCCGGTGACCTAGTTCCCTTGCTGGAAACAGATGCGTAAGCTTTCCCTTCCTCCTCCCTGTTTTATGATGGTGGTGGAGTCTAGATGGGCACATCCAGAGCCGCTTCCCCACTGGGATGGTTTGTTGTGTTTGTGGTTTTGTTTTTTTTTCTCTCCGAAGGACCAGTTTCTGATTGGAAATTTCCACAAGCTCGGTGTATTTTGTGTCGTTTCCCTGCGGAGGTGAGACGGGCTGTGTTTCGGGGGCTGTGCCCAAGCGTCCTTTTCTGTAGCTACCGGGGAAATGTCACATCACCATATTTTATTACCCTCACGTGGGAATTTGTTTCTCCAAGCAGATGGCAAAAAGGTGGTTTGGTTAATTTGTACCTACTTGATATAAGTCACTAAATGTGCGTTAAACCACTCGTTTATTAGGCCAGAGTCTATTACTGACGGAGAAGTGGTGATGTTAGATTACAAGCCCAAAAACACTGAGGAACCGGGCAGGTATCTGCAACTAAACCAAAACCAGACAAAATGTTATCCTGGCTTATAACTGTTGGAGCCTACAAATCCTCAGCCTTTACAAAGGAGAGTGATGGCCGTTTGCTCTGAGAAAAATTTGCACCCCAAAGAATTTTTCTATTAAATTCAACATTTCTCCTATAAAACCTCCTTGTGCTGTTTGCTTGCAGGCTTGGCTCGCAGGGTAACGTACATCCGATGGCCACTGAGATGCTGCCAGGTGCATGCTGGCCACTACTTGCCCAGTTGGGCATGGTTACGGGCTGCACCTGGCCTACTATTAGTCCTCTGTCATTGCAAAAAGATTTGCCATCGCAATCAAAAACTGGTCTTTCAACCATGTCCTTCACAGAAGGCGAAACTACTTTTTTTTTTTTTTTTTTTTTCCTTCTTGGATAAATACACCTGGCAGAAGGGGTGTAATCACTTAATAGTTAACTAACACTAATTATTAATTCTCTGCAACCTGCAACAAAATAGTGTTTGTTTTCTGCCCGACATTTTGGGCTTTGTAAAGTGTGGTCTTTCGTAAGCATGTGGTTCTTCTCGTGCTTTAGTAGGTACCGGGTGCAGCAGAGGTGCTTGTTAAATTCTGCCCCCGTGTTCTTGTTGCCCCAGGAGTTAATAACGCTCTGGGTATCCTGATGGGAGGAGCTGCAGCTGCAAATCTTCCTTCATCTTCCTGCTGTTCCCACTTTGGCAGAGTGTCTCTGAGCATCTCCAAGTGGTAGAAATCGAAGGGAAAGTGGCCCAGGAGCCAGCTGACGGCTGGGAAATACTGCCGTGCCCTCTCTGCGGGTATCTTGCAGTTGTGCAAGCCGTTTCTCGATGGCAAGGGTTGTATCTAATGGAACAAAAGGAAGCTGAGCTAAGAAGAACAGCAAAGCTAAAACGTGTTTTGGTGGTGTGCATTACTGAGGGTATCAAAGCTGATATCTGTGCCCAGATCAAGTTGTTGAGAGTAGCTCTTGCTGCAGCCTCTAGCAGCAGGTCCTGGGCGGCTCGATGGTGGCCCCAAACAGCTCCCTGGGTGGTTCTCATCTTCTGCCACCTGGCTGTAAGGAAAATCCAGGTGGTGCTTTGTTGGTTGGCTTTTGGCTTTGGGGCGTGCAAAGGCTGCAACCAGAGCCTGGGGGACCTTCTGTCAACTGGGCACCTTCTTGTAGGTGTGGGGACCTCAGTAACTCCCGGTGCTGGTGTCGGGGAGGGGGGAGGGATATCCATCCATCCGTCTTATCTTTGCCAAAGTGTTCCTTATATTTGACAAGAGAAAGAGCATGACTTCCTGGTACTGTGAGGAAATATTCCCGACGCAGAGTGTTTTAGTACGTTTGTTGCATTATGAGGATTCCATTAGTGCCAACTAATTACATGGACCATGTTGCATTTGAGTTGCAATTACATTGACCGATGTACAATAATTAGCTTTAATATATGTTTCCGTGTGTAGGGGAGATTTAATTGCTTGCTGGTTTTTGACAAAGATATTGCTATCTTCGGTAATTGGGTTTCCCCTGTCTTCTGCAAGTGACTCGCGAGAACTGGTAACCACTCGAATAGGAAGATGCAGGCACCGACAGTCTTTGAGATGGATATGGCATTAGCGTTCTCTCTGTCAGCTTCGCTAATGGTGTTTGGTACGTCTTGCTCACGAGCAAACACTTTGCCTTCGCATCCATCAAACAACATTAAGCCATACGAGTGCGTTTCCTGTAACGCTGCGCGAGCTCCGGCTGGAATGGAAACGCGTTTGGGTCAGCCTCCTTGGTCTGCGGTAACGTCCATCGATGGAGGTAGTCGTCTTCCACTCTTGACGGTTGCCCTTAACAGATTTTATAGCAATCCACATGTTTTGCACGGCAGAGCGATGCCTCTGGCTGTCTGACGTGGTGGGCTGATGTCTTCCCCACTGAAATACGGGGAACCCACCTGCTTTCTGTCATGCCTGGCAGCCAGCAGTGTCAGCGACGCAAAGGGCAGAAGTAAGCGGTAGTTTTAGCGTTTCTGTATTTGGTATCGTCCTGGCACCATCTCTTCTGAAAATGATCAGCGACACGAAGAAGCCAAACCCGCTCCATCTGCATTAGCAGTCAGTGCTTCTAGTGCGTAGAATAGAAATGCTTATAATGTGTAAAATAGAAATGCTTATATATGCAGAGAATATTTAAATATGCTAAATATGCTTAAAATGTTTACTTTGAAGAGTCTTTTTATTTAGATTATCAGCAGAGTTGCTAGCACAGAAATGCTGTGAATCGCTTTATCCCGTCCGTATAGGCAGTCTCTGCTGCAATGCACATCGCTGAATGTGTTCGGCATAAACAGTACAATCAGCGAAACTATTGTTAATGCTTAATTGCTAACTAGATCTTTGCTTGTTTGCAGATTTTTATTTTTTTTTTTTTGGCAATGCCATTGCCAGTTGCTCAAAAGAAAAACACCCCACAGAAAACCCGCTTGTTGAGAAAATTATGCTTGCAGTGCTGCTTTGGTCAGTGGCAGACCTATCGTCAGTAGTGCAAACTTTTTAAAATAACTAAGATACAACAATAAAGCCACAACAAATATTCAATACAGGCGCGTTCGGAAATTTCAGGTAATGCTCTGAAGTGTATTGCTAATAAACCATTTTTATAGTGGCGTGATGAGTTCCATCTGTAGAGTGATTTAAGTGTCTTCATCTTAATAGGTCTTTTGCCTGTAGTGATGTTACGTGGTCAAGATTAATGATGAGGTATCGTAGCGTTGTCAGTCTCTGCACATTTTTCTTGATATATTTTCATTAGATTAATGACCTCATTGTGGGACAGACATAACTTGTCTATAAAGCAATCGTTGCGTTTGTGTATAGGTAGATTGATAAAGCTCTCTTCCCGTCGTGGTGGTTCTTCGTCTTTCAACTCCGCGTTCCTCGTGTTCATCGTCTTGCACGTTGGCGAGCAGGGAGCCGGGGTGGACTGGTGCTGTGCCCGCTGACTCTCACTGGGGCCAGCCTTCTCCAGTATTGAAGTTTTCTCCTCTGCCTTCCGTGGAGGGTAAGGTTTGGAGGTCAGCTCCTGCCGTTTCCAAATACTCTCGTCTGAAGGATGGGGAGGGACTCTTTATCAGGGAGTGTTATGATGGGACATGGGGTAAGGGTTTCAAACTGAAGGAGGGGAGATTTAGATTGGATATTAGGAAGAAATTCTTTACTGTGAGGGTGGTGAGGCGCTGGAACAGGTTGCCCAGGGAATTTGTCAATGCCCCATCCCTGGAGGGGTTCAAGGCCAGGCTGGACAGGGCTTGGAGCCACCTGGGCTGGTGGGAGGTGTCCCTGCCCAGGGCAGGGGGTGGAAGCAGATGATCTGTAAGGTCCCTTCCAGCCCGAACCGTTCTGTGGATTTCCTGTGTGTGGAACTGAGCTGTCTGAAGTATGAGGACGTTCATAAAGTCTCTGGAAGGGAACCTGTTGAGTGATGACTTCTCATCAAGTGGAGATTTCCTCAAGCTTGTTGAGCGCTGGAGGCTTCGTGCTGAATATATTTAGCCAAGGATAAACAGTTTATATTTTCTTGTATTTTTAGTACAGATTTTTGGTAAAAGCTCTTCCTCCAATGAGGCAAAGGTATTCAAGTCTTAAAACACTTAAAATTTATTCTCTCTATTTGCAGAATAGGGACTCCTGGTCTCTGGTGTTTCTTCTGGCGACCTGAGCATCTGTCGCTTTTGCTGTTCTGGGATGGAACGAATGGTGCTAGTTGTTTGCTGTGAGGCAGCGGGAGTTAACAGAAAACACTATCATCAGAGGGCTGAACCACGATATTCAAATATTCTAATGCCAGTTTAAAACTGGAAATACCATACCTTTTCCTGAAACCTGCACAGCAAAACTAGATATTTATACTAATGTGAAAATAGGTGACAGTAGCGCAGTTGTCTTTAGATGAGCACTTAAGAACTGCTGCTGCAGAATGTGCTCTTTCTTGCTTTAACGATAAAAGGTCTCCCAGGAAATCTACATAAAAGTGTTCCAGGTCGGGAGGTAATATTTAATCCACTCGTCTCCTCTTCTTCCCCGCTTCCTCCGCCAGTGAGGTGCGTGTTCCATGGTTTCCAGTAGGGGATGTGGAAGGGAGAGAGGCCAGTGCTCCTTGTGTAACTGGGTTGCTCGGGAACCTTTGCTTCAGTGTTTTCTGCTCAGTTCCAGGATTTGTAACGTGCACCTCGGCTGTGGAAATAAATGAGTGAGAGTCACCGAGAGAATACGGAGAACGTCCTCTGTGTGGGTCCTGGCTTCTTGCACGTGGAATTTCTGCCTATGCTGATCGTTTTCGAAATACTTCATAATGAAGGAATTCTGAGTTATATCGGACCTACTTACATTTTAGGCTGTTGTTAAAGCTTTTTGAAGTTTGCTTTGATTCTCCCCAAAATAGCTAACTTGATTGCGTCCTTCCTGTTTGTTCTTTCTTGCTTTGAAATCTTCCTTGCTATCAAGCTTGTGGTGGCGATGCTGCCTACCTTTTGCGGGGGAGAGGAGGCACTGGGCTGCTTGGTGTTTCACAGCAGTTGATTTGAAACAGAAAAATCGGCTTCTACTTCTGCAGAGCAGAACTTGCATTGGGGGGAAAAAAAAAAAAATCAAACAAGTAAACCACAAAACTGAGTTTCTTTTAGCAACAGGAATGGATGCATTAAGTGGTGATGGTTTAACCTATTTTGGAAAAGAGGAAGATATTTTCCTGCCGGTTCTGCTTGCTGTCCCAGTGCGTTATACGTGTGTGTTTGCATGAATACATATTCATACATTATTTATTGATAGGGGAGAGGTCGGTGGTTTACAGTCCATTAGATTCAGTCTCAGAGTAGTGATCAAAGACCACACGTCTATCGCAAATCATTCCCTTTTACCTGAAGCGCTGGGTGAGATGGAGGGAATTATTCCTCTCTTTGCAGGAAGACAACTGAATAAGACAACGGCCTTTATCCTGCTTGTTTCATGTTAATAGCTGTTTTTTCATAAATGGAATTCTGTAAGAAGTAGCAGGTAAATCTTGGGATTCTGAGGATTTACATTGTGCAGCTTCTGTGAAAATATCCCTGTCTCCTGAGGATATTGATTGCATCTTTGCTGATTTTAATGGGGCTACTCAAAGTATTTGGTGTAAATACGGAGTTCTGATTTAACTCTCCTGCCCTCCTGGTAGGGACCTAGGAGGAATGTGTCTGCAGCAGCTCCGGGCCGGTGCCTGCCTGGATTTTAGCAGGAAAACCGGTGATGTGGAATCGACCGCCGCCACCTCCAGTCCCTGCTGGGACAGGGGAGTTGCTTGCAGGCTTCGGGCAATGCCCGTCGTGCGGGCACAGGGTAGATATTTGGAATCCAGAAGTGAAATTATGTCTGTCTTGAAGTCGGGAGCAAAACTCCCGTTAGCTAATGCGTGTAAAATAAGATGCAAGAAGAGAGTAGAAGAAAAAAGTCTGGGGTTGGGGAAGGGGTGCAGAGCGAAGTCAGGAAGCAAGGCGCTGAGCTGAAGTTGCGCACATCTGCAGTCTGTGGTGGTGAAATCGGGCTGTTCCCTGAACCGCGTCTCCACCAGCATCCCACAGCGTTTGGATTCACTTGCACGGCAAGTTGCAAGCCAACAAAAAGGCTACGATAAATGGAGGTGAAGAGTCAAAGACTTAAAAACAAAAATGCATGTCGCTGACCTTGAGGGCTTGCTCTGTGCTATGTCTTTTCTTGAAACAAACTGCCCGCTTGCCTGGGAAAGAGGGGAGAGCATCGCTGGGCGCCAGCCCGCTCCCAGTGAAATGGTGGTTTTGGCTGCAGCAGACAGTAATTTTTCTCTCCTACTACTCACTTTTTAAAAGTATTTGGTATTTTAAAAAGCAGAGGAGGTTCAGTGGCAGGTTACCCTGTGGTCCTGGGTGACGTAGCGTGCTGGGTGCAAGGGTTTGGATGGGCACAAGCATAATCCAAAAACGTCACGTGCAAGGATGTCTGGCATCTGTTTAGAAGCATTTAGGGAGAAGGGTTAGGTAGGAGAATCCATTGACAGCAGCTGCTTAATGCCAAAATAGTTTAAAGATGACATTGTTGTTGTAGGGGTGCCTCAGCATCCTCAAGCACGAGAATCTTTACCTGGTGGCCGCCCGATGTTTAGCACGGAAGGCGTTAAACCTCCTAGCATGGAAGGCATTAAACCCCGCAACCCCAGCTGAACAGCAGCTCCAGAAGCCCATCCCACCTTTTTTTAATGCGAAAATCCAACTGGGAGTATTGCTGGAGGGCTTGCAGCTGAACTTAATCCAATCACACTAAGAGCCCGTAGAGGAAATAGGAACCATCCTGTAGCCGCAGACCAAAATCAGTCTGCGCTTGTTAGGATTGAGGTTGTTCCACTGCTGGTTGTTTCCCTTGAAACACATGAAGTATCTGTTGTCTGTGGCTTTTGTTTAATGATATTGCTAGACACTACGGTTGACGCTAGGGTTTTTTGCATAAGACTGATCCCAAGCAGAAAAAGAGAAAGATTATGTCGTCAAGAACAATAAGTTCAGGTTGCAGCTTTCTATTCTGTGGGTTGCTCGGCGTTTAGAAGTTGAAGAAATTCGAGTGCCACTTCTTAAAGAATAGCTAGCATCCTGTTGTAAGATCATCATTCGGTGTATTGCAATGGGAAGAAGAGCTAAAATCTGTCTTGAGAAGTGCAGCCAAAGCAGATCGTTGGAGACTCCCTCTGGATTAACGTTGACTGTAAATCTGTGTTTGGAGCCGAGCACTGTCTCTTTGTAAATGTGTTTCTTTCCTGACTGTAAGAAGCTGCAGTCAAGACACCTTCGGTCTCCATCACTGAGGTGGAAGTGGGAAGGAGCCTTAGTTACAAAGGCTAATGGAGAACAGAGCTTCATAAGAAAGAATGATTGTGTATAGTCAGGATATTTGTGTAAGTTTGATTTCTGGTGTTCGGAACTAGTTTTATGGGGAGGATGTAAGTGGCCCAGCGCTGGTGACGGTTGTTGCGCAGGGAGGAGGTGTGATGGGAGGGACTGCGCCAACTTCACCGAGGCGCTGCTCGCCATTCGTAGCAAACCCGGGACTCCGCATGTCGGCAGAGCTGCCTCCTGCACACGGGCGTTACCACAGCCTTTTCTGCCCAAATGGAAATGACGCGAGCCTCGTCTTCTGAATCTGTCGTGACCCCAAGGAGTTTGGAGTGATTTCATCTCTTTCTAGCCCGTGAGAAGCAATTCAGCGCAGCTGTCCCTCCAGCTCCCTCCGAGGGATGGAGGCCTGGCGCGTGGGAGGGCGCCTGGCTTCCCGCCCTGGGAACCCCCCGAGGGCTGTCAGTGGGCTGCATGGAGAAGAAACCATCGGTCCCCTCTTTGCAAGGGTCTGCAGGACCCCCTAAGGGCAGCCGCTTGGCACAGCGAAATCCAAACCTACCCCATCCCAGCGGGAGTGGAGCGGTCCCTCTCCTCATTAGGAGACGGTGGTGGGAGGCAGCAAAACCGGACTCTGTGTCGTGCTCCCACAAAAGTGAGAAATGGCTTCGGGACATCCATGAGGTCGCAGGGCGAGTCAGAAGGGGCTTGACAGCCAGAGGCAGACGGGTAGAAAACACGTTGGGAGCTGCTTGCTCACTTCCATCTCTCCTATCTCAGGACATCCAGATGAAGTCAAGCTTTCTTGAAAGGCTAAGGCTCTTCTTTTTCATGTTGAGTTACTGTGTCTTGAGGTTGAGCTGGAGAAGGGAAACTTGCTTTGGAAGAGAGTTTGAAAGCTTAATTGATCATTAGGACTTTGTCGTTAGGTTAAGTGTGAGTTAGCCTGAATTCAAAAGCACCAACTGGAAGGATGTCGCCACCAGAGTGTACACGGGCCTTTTTTTTACCACAGTACAACTTTAAAGTTTCTACTTTAAGCTGTTAGACAAACTGCATAGAGCCATTATTGTAACATCTATCCGCCATTAACTGTTTCTAAAGGCTGTAAACACAGTAAATAACTTTTTCTTATTTCAGTACAATTACTACCTCTTCACTAGGGAAGGACATGAAAAAAGGAGGTTCTTTATGGGAGGTGTGGACACGTTTCCGTAAGGCTGCCTCTCTGAAGAATAAAACTCTTAAACTTGCCGAATTCCCATTAGACTGGGATGAAATTAAACCAACTGCTCCAGGAAATGACACAAATATTCCATAAACAAACAAACAAAACAAAACGAAAACCAAATCGCCAAGCAAGTTTCTGATTGTAAGAACTGGTTTTGATGTCCAGGCGCTGGAGCAGAGCGTGTGTGTAGAGAGGCAGGATGGGTGAGACCTGGCCTTGAAGAGCGCCCCGGGAAGGTTCCTTCACAGAAGGGTGCCCTGGGTCTGTCCCTGCTGATGCTCTCCGTGTTGTCCGTGTCCTCCTGGAGTGGTACCCGAACCCCGGCGGTGCTCTGGCTGCGTCTGCACCTGTGCTGAGGGGAGCAGAAGGGTTTCCACGTGGATACCCATCCCGGTGTGACTTTTGCCATGAGAGCCTGGAGGCAATTCTGCACTGCAGCATAGCCTCGAGGTACTTTAAAAAAAAAAAAAAAAAACCAACCCCAAACAAAACAAAAAACCCCACAAAACAAACTAACAAACAAAAAAAAAACCAACAAAAAAAAAACCAAAAACAAAAAAAAACCCCAAGGCCATCCTGTTTAGTGGGACAACTTCTGTCTTCTCCTTGTCCAGGTCCGGTCTGAATAACTTGCATTTGTTGAGATTTTTATTTTCCAGAGCACTTTCTTAGTTTATTGAGCATCCTGTTTTCCCACTGTACTTCCAATGCTTTCCTAAATTTGCAGCTTTACTGGATGGTGGAGGCTGTTGTTGTTAGTGGTAAATATTGAACAGCAACAGGAAGGTCCTGCCAACCATGCCCTTTGCCCGGCCACCCGGTGCTTTACCTCCTGCTCCCTGGTAGCTGGTCATCTCCAGGAGTGGTGGCTTCCCTGGGCCCTTCTGCACCCACCGGCTGGAGCAGCCGCTCGGCGTTCTGCCTTCCCTGTGAAAATCACAGAATCACAGAGTGGTTTGGGCTGGAAGGGACCTTAAAGCCCACCCAGTGGCACCCCCTGCCCTGGGCAGGGACACCTCCCACCAGCCCAGGTGGCTCCAAGCCCCGTCCAACCTGGCCTTGAACCCCTCCAGGGATGGGGCAGCCACAGCTTCTCTGGGCAACCTGGGCCAGGGGCTCACCCCCCTCACAGCCAACAATTTCTTCCTCAGATCTCATCTCAATCTCCCTCTTCCAGTTTGAAGCCATCACCCCTTGTCCCGTCACTGCATCCCCTCCAGGGATGGGGCATCCACAGCTTCCCTGAGCATCTAGTTTGATGCAACTCAGCATCTTGGTGCTCTTGGTCAAATAACACCCCTGGGACCCGTTCCTGGTGGAGTGCAGCTGCTGCTTAGGCTTGTTTGGTTTTGGTTTAAATAGTATGGCTTTAAATTGTGGATGAAATACTCCTGTCTACAAATATTAGAAGAACTAAGATATCCTGATGCTTAAAATATTGGGATAGAATGCTTGTAAGATGTGGATTTATTTTTCAAGCAGGGCTAGGTGTACAAAAGTCACAAAAATTAAGGATTTGGCACTACAGTAGAGTTTTAATGTCTGGTATTTCCTGCTGTCTTTAAGAATGAAGTCTGTTTGCTCCAGCTGGCAAAACTATTTAAACTTAGACGTGGCCTTCCCAAATAGAACTGGAAAATAGATAGGCACAGGGCGTCCCCCGGCCAGGTCCTGCTGCTGCCTTTGATCTCTGATCCCGCGTTGTGGCTCGGAATAAGAAATCTGAAGATTTTGCAGTTCTGTTTCTTACAAAGGAAAGCTGTCTTGACTGATCGACTTCGAATTATATTTTGTTTGCTCCAATTTTAAAGCTACACCTGCTGCCAAGCCGGTGTTAGGTTCTGGGTTGGGTGTACAAGCCTAAAATTCTAGGTGCGCGTCCCAGTTTTGTTGGAAGAAAAGAACCGAAGGAATCTTGAAAATCAGAACGCAGGAGCCATAGACAGAAATATTAATCTCTCCCTGTGCAACAGTTCTTTGCACTTTACTGACCTGCGTATCTTCTGAAGAGAGATGTCTTCTCTGAAAACCTTTTATCTCTTCTCAGCTGTTGTTCTGAGCTTTCCTTTCACTGGTGGGTTTTTTTTTTTTTATTTTTTGTCTATTGGATGTTTAATAGTAATCACCTCCTGTACTTAAAAATAAATACTTCACTGTCACGGCCGTACAAAATAATTCATGGCCAAAGCAGTTTGCTATCGAGTAGCTTTCAGCATGCTTTTTATCACTTCTGATTTTGTTCTGCCATCCCTTTTCATTAGCCCTTCGAAGGAGCTGAAAAGTAGGATTAAAAAAAAAAAAGGTAAAAGAAAAGGATATCTCTATCTTATACCTTACTACATGCCTACTACGTGCATTCAGGGGCTGTATTCTAAAAAAACAGAATTAAAGTTACTGTTGTGCCATACGTAAAGGCCAGCTCAGCCTTTGAGGTGAACTTCAATAAAACTAGGATTTGTGTGTTGTCTTGGTCTCCCCAGTACCCAGCGCTGCCGCCTCCCAGTAATCTCTGGCGCGCTGAATATGAAAAAAATCTAGAAACAGAAGGTTTCCAAACACATTTGCCAGGGTTAATGCCAGCGTCTAAACATAAACTCTGCTGGGACAGACTGTTATTTGGAGAATGAAGTGCCAGACGGAGCTTGGTTTGAAGGATCGGGAGAGGGAAACGCAGCAGCTCTCCCCAGAAACAGGCGTCTCCCCGATCGCAGACCCCACTGCCGGGTGTTCGCTCTCCTGCTCGACCCTGCGCCCCGTTACCTGCAGCTCGGACGCCCATCCCTGGTGCGTATATCTTCACGAACGGACCCATAGGAAGGGTTAGTTAGGAAGCGGGGCCGCGCACAGGCGCTGCTCTATTTCAGTCCCGCGTGCTGCCGGTGGCCCAGCCGCGCTGTCAGACCCCGGGGTGGCTGTCGCCCAGGTCCCTGCCCTCTCGGCTTGTCCTTCACACCAGCTCGGACAGAAAACCTCACGCTTTGCCTTCCCGCGTGGCTCGTGTTTACCAATAGTGAGCTTCAGCCACCAATACATTCCATGATGTGCTTTGAGGAAGAGTATTTCCAGTGGCTTTTTTTCTCAGAGTGAACACCGTGAGAAAATACCCACGAAAGAAATTATAACCAAAGCTTCACAACGTCCTGGCAAAATCCTTTATTAAAGCTTTAAAGTGGCACTGCTTATTGTCGTTACCTTCAGAAATATTGAGTTGAAGCAGCAAAAATTCCACTGAAACCTTTAATTCTGCAATTGAGTAACTGCCATCGGTAACTCTTTCCTGGAGAACCATCTCGACGGAGTGCCAGGGTTTGCTAAGCAGGAAAAATGAGGCATTTTTACCCAGTTCCTCTAACTTAAACCAGATTTGATTTATTTCTCTGCCATAAGCAGTGTGACTTCCTTAACCTCTGCTTTTGCGTAGTGAAAGAAGAAGCCGATGAGGCTGTACCTTCAGAGGACGCGCGAGTACTGTTGCAAATGGTTTGTGCCACTAATGAACTGTAAACATCAGTGAACCAAAACTGGGGGGTTTGGGGGCTTCCCAGGGTTTTGAGCTTTCCGGGGAGCACTTAGAGGCAGGTGACGGAGGAACTGGTAACGCACCGACTGCTGGGCACTGGCTGCGGCAGCACCGTCCTCCGAGAACCTGCGTGTCCGTCGCTTACTGGAAGATGAGCCCTGATTAACTGCAGAAATTACACGAAGCTCGCTAGCCATCGCCAAACAAAAGCACGCTCTCGTAGAAGATGTTGGACCACGTTTTTCAAAGTTTGTCTGCTTGATAATAACCGTGTAATTTTCAGGGCAAGGCGTGCTACTCTCCAAAGTCTTGTGCCCTCTCCTTTTAAATGGTGGCAGCGTTCAAACTAGAAGGGTTCTTCTATTTTTATTCGCATGCTGCATGTGAGCAGGCACGCCAGATACTTGCCAGCTGTCCGAGTTGTAATTTGGAGCACACTTTGTATTGAATTCTTGTAGGCGGTGTAATGAGTTGGCAGCAGAAGTGCTTCCATCTCCGTCCGGGAAAGAAAACACGGTGCCGTCTTTCCCACTGACATGCAGGTTGCACATCAGGCTGCTTAACAGCAGGAAGAAAACGATGATGTTCTAAATAATTGGGATTTTTTTTAAGTGGAAACTCCTAGGGGGAACCTGGTGGGGAAGAAATGAGAAACACAAAGCGAACTTGGGGCTTTCTGGGCAGCAAGAAGAGCCAAGAGGTCTAGCGCGGTCGGGGGCACTGGGCTGTGCTGCCTCTGTTGGCACCGGGGTGAAAGATTTTCCCTTTCTGTTCATGTAAAAGGTGTGCCAGGGCATATGCTGAGAGCAGAACTGTTAAATGCATTTTTGTTCAGAATGAAGGAAGCTCGTGCTGCTTCGGCTGCTCGATACTTACAGCCATTATTTCCTAATTCAATAGGAAAGCGAAGGAGCCGGCCCAGCTGCGAGCTGGCTCGGTGTCACGCCTGGGGGACGGCGTCATGTCCTTTGGTGAAAGAATTTAGTCGCAGAACGTAATTGCTAATGTGTACATAACTGCAGGAGACAACTTGCAAGCGTTTCTAATACGCCAGTGAAACGTAAAGCGATAGTGAAAAATCTCATTTGGATCCTAGGTTATGTGTTCACTTCCCATTAATTTCCAGGGAAGACGCGTGTGGAGCGGGCAGGAGCGATGCTCTGTGCCAGCAGCCGCAGCCCCGCTCTGGCGGAGAGGGGGTTTTTGATGTTTCCCCTTCTTTTCAAAAATGAGGGAAACCAGGCTTCGGGCTTCGCATATCAGTTCATCCCATGTGTGTTTTCGGCAGGGCCAGGTAAGCGGCAAGAGACTTCCCGCATCTGGATCGTGGCAGCCGTGTGTGACGTGCCGAGCTCGTCCTGCAGCGGGCAGTAGTATGGGGCTGGGTAAAGGAAGACACGGCTTTTTTGTTTGGTTAAAGCTGCTTGGTTAAGCACGGGGTTGATATTTAAATTCTGTTGCTGTAAGCCATAGACACGCGAAGATCTGTAACCTCATGGATGCTTTGTCCTGCGTTGTCGTGGTGTGTGCACCTTCAACACTGGGGGGTTTTGTACGGTTCATAAATCCAGCCTAGAATTAGGTTGGAAATCCCGTGTCTGTGGCTTAAAAAGCCGCAGAGGGGGTGGATTTTTTTCTCTAAAAGACCCTCCAAACTTTACTGTGGGTATCTCGGTTTGATAGCTGTTCACCATGCCATGAAAAGAGAAGGGGGAGGGGAAA
This sequence comes from Rynchops niger, assembly GCA_013400035.1. NCBI lineage: Eukaryota > Metazoa > Chordata > Aves > Charadriiformes > Laridae > Rynchops > Rynchops niger. The sequence goes on from VXBH01009094.1 coordinate 212,522, forward strand.
ATTCTGCTTTTTTTGTGTCTTACCAACCTTAGAGACCTACATACGTGCGTAACGTTGAGCTGCAGAAAAGGATTTCCAAAGTAGATGCGTTCTGCCTTGTCAGGGCTAAATAGACTATGAGTTGCGCGGCTTATCTTCTTTCCAGTGGTATAATCAAAATTTAGATTACTGCCGCTGTACTGGATCAGTTACAGGAGTTTTAAGGGCCGGTTTTTGTGCTGGCCTCCAGCAGAAGGCTGAGATCCGAGTAATGAGTTTCCGGAGGGGTGGCAGAGACTTCGGCTGGGCCCTCCTGTCCTTTCTGTCCCCTCTGTCCCCCAGGACATCTGCGCATTTAGTTCAATACCTGGCTGAACATTATCCACCCGCTTAGAAAGCGTGTGCTGTGTTACTGTTTAAACATATTATCTTTCTTTTCCGTATAATTTGACTATTCCTTGGCTGCGGCTTAAATGTAAAATACCTTCCCGCCTTTAAGATAAAGGTTATAATGATTTAAGCAGCTGGCAGGTACTGCAGGCGTTCTGTCAGCAAAGTTGTTATAGGATATAAATCAGTGTATCAGTCCACTACAGATAGCGCTGCCAAAAAAGTGTGTTCTTTATACGTTAGCACATTTCCCCAATTATTCTGCGTAACGGAGCCGGTACGTGGGTATTAGGGGATGCGATGTGTTGTGAGAATCACAGCTGTACTTGGAGCGGTTAAATGTTCTGTGTCACGCTTATTCCAATAAGCAGTTAAAGTAACTTTTGGGCAACAATCACTTCTGAGCTCAAAATGCTTGGATTTCGGGGAAGGCAGAGAGTTGCAGTGAAAGCCACGGTGCTGTTGGGTGGGAACCGGTCCCTACACTTCCATACCGCGCGTGGGCCGGAGCAGGGCGGGGGTGGGCATTGGTATTCATTGAAAATTTTGTCGCTCTCCATCATCAGTATAAAATGCTTCTCTTCTTAAAGAAGTCGGTAACAAATAGGAGCTGACACGATAATGCAATAGTTGCCAGCGCCGATGATTAAACGTGGTCTGTGTGGAGCCTGCGGGACTGGAGAAGCCGAGAACAGAGATGCTGTGGAGGCTGTTTTTAAGGATAAAACCTGTGTTACTCAAGGGATTTCACAAAGGTAAAAACACGTGGCTTATTAATGTAAATAACTGGTCAAATCGCGCTCTTCTGAGCCTTTCAGGTTACTTGCCCTTATCGCAGCTGAGCATTCAAATAGTTGGAGTTCTCCGTGTGCGAGCTGGCTGCCCCCCCGCGCTGGGGGGGAGCTGGAGCATCGCCCCTGGGCACTGCGGGGATGAGGGAGAGAGAGGAGGGACGTGTGCTGTGCTCGCTCTCGCTTTCTTGATGTGAAGTCTGCTTTTTCTTCCTCAGGGCTGTGCTCACATGCCTGGTTATAAGGAAGTTACTCATGATCCCCGAGAACAAAGCGATCCAATGGCTTGTTCTTGCCAGCCAGCCTGCACGGAGGGATGGAGTCAATGATGTGTCTGCGTCCGCAAAGCAGCGAGCGCTGCCTGCAGTGGCCTTTTTTAGGTGTTTTGTGCTTGCTCTGAATGATCAACCCACAGTGAGACCTTTCCTGACGGTCCGCTCATCGCGTCTCGCCGAACAGCCCTGTAAAGAAAAAGGTGTAAGGAAGGGGCTTCCCCTGTTTGGTTTGTTGTTGTGTTTTTACTTTATGGAGACGGGTAGTTGGAATGAGGCGTTTTACGTTGTTCTAGGAAGGTAATAACGTGCTGCTGAGCAGAACTCACAGCCCAAATGCCTGTGCCGGGCAGCGCAAGCCGAGCACATGCCTCTGCTGGCTGCTCTAAGTGAAATGCAGTTGCAGTTATTATTCCCCGTAGGTCCCAGGATGACTGTGAAGCAGAACCGACAGTTCAGTTACTGCTTGAAGTTGCTAAACCTCACCCCGGTCACTGGGGTTGTTCAGTGGGAGCTCCTCAGCCCCCGACCTAATCCTGGCTGCGTGTGTTCCCTGCTTCCCCTCCCCGCTGGCATGTCCTGGGACGTCAGATCTGCTGTCAGAAAGGCAGAGCTGACTGAGAAGCAGTTTGAGCTGAATGTGGTGGCAGCGGCATCCAGGAGAGTACAGGTTGGGGCTGAGCTGCTGGAGGGCAGCTCCACAGAGAGGGACCTGGGAGTCCTGGTGGACAAGTTGCCCAGGAGCCAGCGATGGGCCCTTGTGGCCAAGAAGGCCAATGGTCTCCTGGAGGGCATTAAAAAGAGCGTGGCCAGCAGGTGGAGGGAGGTCATCCTCCCCTTCTGCTCTGCCCTGGGGAGGCCACAGCTGGAGAACTGGGTCCAGTTCTGGACCCCCTGGTTCAAGAAGGACAGGGAACTGCTGGAGAGGGGACAGCAAAGGGCCACCAAGATGATGAGGGGCTGGAGCATCTATCTCTCTGCTGAGGAAAGGCTGAGAGCCCTGGGGCTGTTCAGCCCAGAGGAGAGCAGACTGAGAGGGGGTGCTCATCAATGCCCAGCAACATCTAAAGGGGGGTGTCAGGAGGATGGGGCCAGACTCTTCTCAGTGGTGCCCAGTGACAGGACAAGGGGTAACGGGCACAAACTTGAGCATGGGAAGTTCTACCTAAACTTGAGAAGGAACTTCTTTGCTGTGAGGGTGGCAGGTCCCTGGCACAGGCTGCCCAGAGAGGTGGGGGAGTCTCCGTCTCTGGAGACATCCCAACCCCGCCTGGACGCGTTCCTGTGCCACCTGCTGTGGGTGACCCTGCTCTGGCAGGGGGTTGGATGGGTGATCTCCAGAGGTCCCTTCCGACCCCCACCACTCTGGGATTGTGTGAGAGGCTGGTCACGGCCGTAGCTTGTGCCATCCAGAGCGCTGCTATGGAAAGGGTGCCGTAAGCCCGGCGATGCGCTGGGCTCTCCGGTCCTGCCCCGGGAGAGAGCTCTGCTCCCTAAAATAATACTGTGAGGCTCCTGTTAGAGCCCTGAATGCCGCTGTCTTGAGATGTGCTTGGGCATTGCTTTCGAAGCCTAAACGTAAGGGAGACTGATGGAATGGTTTCATCTTTTGCTTTTTTAATCTGCGTAGTAACGATATAATACTTGATAGCTGGGAAAGAGGCAGTGTAATGCCTCCGTAAGCAGCAGCTAGTTTTTGGAGTTATTGTTTGTGCCATTAGTGAGGGGTTTAATAGCTTAATCCATCTGGAAAGCAAGTAGATTTATTAGACTGTACAATAAATGGGTCATAATTGCAGCAGCAGTCCCTGCTGACTGGTTTTCCTGATACGGCATGAAAGTATGATATGCAGATAACTTCAGAGTTTTGTCATGATGTTCTGTACTAGATTTACTAGGAAAACAAAGGCACCTTGAGAGTCTCTTTGGTGCCTGGGAGCAGCTGGGACTGGCTGGTCGGTCCGAGTGCCTGCGGACTGAGCAGTCGTGCAAAGAAACACGGATAAACCCATGGTTTGCAGCACAAGCCAAGGGAACACCCTCCAAGCATCTTAGGTAAAAAAGCTATTTTTCTCTCGAGTTCAGATCACCATTACTCTTTGACCATACTAGATTTTTTTAAAATGAAAAGGCTGACGAATGCTTTTTAAAGTGTGCAGCGTACGTAGGAGCTGAGAAGACCAGTGCTTGTGTGTGGGACCACCGTAAAGAGATCTCGTGTGATCCGCTGGCTCCGTCAGCGCGCCTTCTCAGCGTCGGGTGTCGTACTGGGGATTCCTAGAGAAGCCGAGGTTGCAGGGGACATCTGGAGATCATCTAGCCCCACCTCCTGTCGAAAGCAGGGCTTAGGCTCGGTTATCCGGCTTGGCGCAACTTGTCGGCTTCATTGCAATGAAGTGCGCAAGATTTTTCCCATTTTCCAATTATTTTTTTTTTTTCCAGTTTGAGATCATAAAACATTCCTGATTGCATGCCAGTGAACGGCCCGCGTGTCACTGAAAATCCAGCTCTTGCGTGGGGCGATAGTTTGCTCTGACTCGTGTTACTTGCGTCTGTCTGTCCGGCGGGCAGGAGGAGACGTCAGTCCCCGTGGGAGCGGGGCCAAGGTGGGTGCAGTCGCTCCCGGCATCGCTCCAGGCAGCAGCGAAACCTGTTGGAAAACCTTGCAAATGGTGTAGCTTCGTGGATCCCAGCACTGAATGTGCCTGATGCTGAACTCGGATGAAAATCTCGGTTTCTAATAAGGAATGATAACATCCAGATCCATAGAAAAGTACTGTGAGTTTTTGAATTAACTATTATAGAGCAACAGACTTTGCTGATGCTTAATAAGAGATGTGTTGACACAAATAACACTGTATTAGGCTCTAATTGGACTGGAAAACTGTAGGATAAGCTGCTGGATATGGCTGCTTCGCTTTATCTTTTAGCTCCTCTTTGTCTAATCGTCCCCAGATGGAGCACTGGGAGCAGGGAGGATTAGACAGTAAATCTGTGCTAAAGAGCCGGCGGAGAGGCTGGTGATCGAGATTCGGTTATGGTAGATACATTCCTTTCTGTTTGTACAGTCGTGTCATTTCCTAGCGCTTAAGGAAAAAAACCCAGGCAATCTTGACAACGTGCTATGTATTAAAATACTAACTGAATACAGGCTTTGTGCAGATCAAGTATAAATAAAATATTAGAAGATCGGTTTGTCTGTTGGAACCAGCTTGCCCAGGTTGGCATTCTGAGAAGTCGTTCATATTGCCAGAATATTTTTTAATGTTTTTTCCTCAACACAGAACACCTCCAGGTCCAGTGATTTGCAAACCAGTGCTGGTTTGTATGTGTAATGGGGAAGCAAATGCATAACGAAGCAGGTGATAGGAGGTGTATCCAAGGAGCCAACAGGAGCAGATTGAGGACGCAGGTAAGACGTCTTTGGGAAGTGCGGAGCTGTCAGGAAGTTAGATGATTCGTAAATATCACATTTTAAGACGTAAGTAAGCTTTGGCAAAGGATCTGAAATTTTACTGTCATTACAGTTATCGAAAAGAATTTTCCACAGTTTTTGAAAACAGTTCCGGAGTTCTTTGTTTTTTCCATTATCTAACGTTGTAATGACCAGCCTAAATAGCATTTTGCTGTGTGTAATAAACAGGAAACGGGGAAAAAAATTCTGTTCGAGGGTTGTACGTAACTGAGTATAACTTCTAGGTCTGGGCATATATTGACGTTCTAGGCTTGTTGCTTTATTTTTTTTTAAATTGTGCAGTGTATCTTCTCTTTAAATACTGAGTTTTACGTATCTCAGATTGGCAGTCGCTGTTCAGGGCGGTTTTTTCTCTGTACTAAATGGCTTAGTCTGGCACAGAGGCTTCAAAGTAAATAGGTAGCTTATCACTATTCAGCAGAAATCCCTGCTCTTAGTAAAAATACTGTCCTTCCTCCTACCGAGCCGACACCGAGCTGGTGTGATAGACTATTCGGAGACCTCCGAGACTCAGCGGGCAACTTACTTTTGATTATTGTTTAAACGCGGAGAATTTCAATGTGAATGCCTTAACTTGCTGCCAACCGACCTGTTCTTGGGAAATGTACTTTGTGATGTGGTTTCTTGAGTCCTTACTGAGTTATTTGTTCAGGAAGGCGTTTAGTATTTTTAACCAGCTCAAAACACTTCGTGCTCTTTGCTCCTGCCGTAGGGTGGTCGCGGGACCGTAAAAGTCGGGCTCTCGCTGCACGTGAGGCATCCTTGGGGGCTTTTAACTTGAGTTAAATGCGAGTCGTGTCTGTTGGCTGGAAAATCATCCATCTGGTTTATTAAAAGCTGATCCATGCAATGCGAGCAAAAAAGAAATAAATGATGGCACAGCAGTAGCCACCGGCGGCTCGTGTCGCATGTTTATCTGAAAGCACAGTTTGTATCTCTGTCACCCAGGTGAAATGGGAATAATGGTGAAAAGCAACTAAAAGCACGTGGCCAGCAGCTGTATTTCTGCTTGCCTTCACCCTGCGGTCCCTGTCACCACAGTGTCACCGGTAACCTGCACAGAAGGGACCTTTGGGAGCTGCAAGAAAGCTTTAAATAATTCCCACCTCTTGCCTGGGAAAATGCATCAGCTCTTGAACAAACTGTTGTGTCCAGTGAATCACACGCTGCTGTCTTAATGGTTTTTCTTGTTGAACTCTGCATGGCAGTGAGACTTGACCGACACCTGGAGATGTGTTGTTTCGGGTGGGTTTTGGGCAGCAGGATGGTGTAGTCCTCGTGGCAGAGCCTTCCCTTTCCCCTTGAAATACGTGGAGGCTGTGGAAGCGCAGAGCCCGTGGGGAGCGGCGCGGGCACTGGAGATAAAACGCTGTGGTGGGCAGATGGAGACGGCAGCAGCACCGACATCTCACCCCTCTGCAGAAACCAAAGCTCACTTTCTGAAACGAGGTTGGGATGGTAAGTCCGAGGATTGCTACAGGTTACCCGCTTCCACGCCGCTTGATTTGAGTTCACCACATCATGGCAATTAAGTGCTTTTCCGAGTGCGTCCTCCTTTTCCCCTCTCCTGAGGGGCACAGACGATGCTTCTGTGCCTGGGGAGCTGCATCTTCCCACCTCGAAGATATGCCGAGGTCTTCCTTGTGCTGGAGAACATCGCTTACAAACACAACCCTTCGCCAAATGACTGCACCATTCCCTGCTGGATGTACGAATGGCCGGAATCGATGGTGGTACCCAAGAGAGGAGCCTCCCGCGTTCATCTTGCGCTTCAAAGCTGAGCAGTGATGAGTGAAGCACCAGGAGGGATCCCGTGCCGAGCGTTTCTGCCTGGGACATGGTGCCTGTCCTCTGCTCCGCCTGCCCATCACATCCCACAACGCACGGCCAGCCATCCTGGTGCTGGTTTTATGAGCTTTCATCAGGAAAAGAAATTGCATTTCGCTCTCGTGTGAGGAAGGGCCATGAACGAGGCAAACTGCCTCCCACGAATTGTAAGTTAGTTATTTTAGCTCTGTTTTAAAAACACAAGATGAAAATGAATGTCTTGAATGGGTCCATCCCTGCTGCGTTGGGAAGGAGTGCGGGGCATCAGACCTCGTGCTGAGGTAAGCTACAAATGGTGAGGATCCAACAGCAGCACTGGGTTGGGGCTGGGAGGACGACGTGCCAGAAGACACCTGTTAAAACAGCCGAAATGGGGAGCGGCGGATCTTTCAGGGAAAAGCCCCTCAGTAAAAGCCTCACAAGTTGCCCAGAAACAGCAGGGGACTTGCTTTGCCGAGGAACCACGGCTTCTTCGCTTCACCTTTTTGTAGGATTTACTAGAGAAGTTACTATCCTTCTGTTTCTAGATTTTATTCTTCTTTTTGCTTTCCCTTTTTTGCTTCCGGAGTTGTTCGGACTAATACAAGGGCTGTCCTGTCCCCTGGATGTTTGGTATTTACCGTGCAGAGCAGCGAGCGTGCAGGAGAGGCATCTTCATTCCTGGGCTTGAAATTTTGCTCTGCTGTCTCAGGGTTTTCAAAAAGAAAGAGTCCTCTTACTGGTTTTCGACAGTAAATCCAGTCGTTGTTACGGTATATAAAATGCAGTGTTTCATAATGCCAAAGGGTAATTTAATGTTGATAAGATGAACTTTAAAAAATTAAAACTGAAGGACAGAAGTTAATGAAATGTCAGTGGTCAGATGAGCTCAAGGAAAGACCCTGATGTTCAGTTAAAATTGAGTTCAGCCTCAAGACCTTTGGTAGACGCCGGTGGCGTGAGTCTAAATAGCGCTCTGGAGGAGGCGGGAGGATTCAGCGGCCACATCTGTGCGTGGAAGCGTTGCATCAATCTCATCGTTTGCTGCAGTGGAAAATGTATCTGCCGGAGAGGAGGACGTGATATAACATCTGCTGGAATTTACCGTTTCCAGATTGACGCTCCTGCGTAACTCCCACTGAGGCATCGTAGTGACACTGCGGCGGTTTGTTGGAATCGTTGCATCTTGGCGGTTCTTGGAAAACCAAAGAGATGCTGAATGGCGTGGTAGCTCTCCGGGTAATTCCCACAGCTGGAAGGGAGTGAAGCGGTGCACGGGAGAATGAGTGTCTGGGCTGATGTTGGCGTTGATCAAAAGGAAACGGTCAAGTCAGCGCTCATTGAAAAAGAATTTGTGTGTGCATATATGTCTATATACACACACATGTAAATACATATGTGTGTATGATTTTTCCTCTTGAGTACACGGAAGCCTAGCAATAGTCTGGGCTTCAGAAAAATTCTTACTTTTAACATATTCAACGCAGTTTTGCAGATCAAAAAACCTGCCTTACGAGGGACTTCCTAAGAGAGAGATTGATGTATTTTTAGAATCCGAATAACTTGGGTTTCTGTAAGACCTGAGTACCAGAACTGCATCTGTCGTTCTCAGATACGCAGCTGGAACTTTGGATTCCTCGTTCACAGCACGGAATGCCAAGATTTGTCCTTTTCCCAGGCATCGTTGATAAAGCAGCGGTAGCAAGATTTTATTTTTATTTAATCCAGTTGTTCTTTACATTAAAAACAGTGTTTCAGATGCCTTGACACCTCACTTGAACTGGCAAAATAAGTTCCTCTAATGGCATACTGGTTTGGGGGTACAGTTGAAACGAGCTGTTTGCTCTGTAAGAAACGCTACTTCCTTGCATGTTAATTAGAATTTACATAACGATTTGTACAGCAACTACGTAAGTGTAAGCAGTGTAAAAACTAAACCAGTATTAATTTAGAGATCGTTTGCGCTGCTGCTGCGGGCCAGCGCCAGTAACAGCAGTGCGTCGCTCTGCTGCGGCCCTTCCTGTAGCCCAGCGCGGTAATTGGGGAATGAAAGGCAATTTAGCCAGACCTCCTGAGCGGTCTTTGCCCTTTAAACCTGTAGCTCCAGCATTGAGGGCTAAGGATCGGCTGTGGTGACAGAGAGCGAGACGTTTGGGTGCAGGGCCTTGGAGAGGCGAGGGGTAGCCGTGCGTCCTGCAGAACGAGGAGGAAAGAAACCTGGCTCTCGCGGACGTGTCACTTCTCATCTTAGAACCACTTTCCCGTGTTGTGCTCCTGAGGTCTTTTAAATACGGTATGATGAAATCCTTTTCATAAGAGCAGCCGGGGAATAAACCAATTTAACACAGGCCCTTCGTGGGTTTAAATTACCTCTTTCTACTGCTGAAATCCTGAGTTCTTTTTTTCGACTGCAGTTGAATAAAGCTCCATCTATCCATTTAACATGTAATAAGCCCCTCTCCTGCACTGGTATTTCTAGATTATTTTTTTTCAGTGACTGGTGAGACTTAATGTGATGGTTCTCAAAATACCCCACTTTTCTTTCCCAGTCCTTTTCGGTTCATTTATAGTTCATAAAACCGAAATCTTTCAGCAGCGTTGCCAAGAAGCCGCGGATGTGGCTGGACCCGACCTGCAGCATCTCCTGCTCTTCCCTGGAGCCGCGCGGGAGACGCTTGGCACCGCTCCGAATTCTCTCTCGTCCGAGGCAGCAGAACCCAAATAAAATAAAAGCTGTGTATAATGGCACAGCTGGGACCTTTTCAGAGCTGGGGAATCTGTTTAAAACCCTGGGAATGGGGCAATAGGGGTGTAAAAAGCGTGGTGATGGTGTTTCCCCGTCCCTCTCTCTCCACCCCCTGGTAATCCAGATGGTTTAATTAATTTTGAGTTTTATAGGTAGGGGTGAAGTGTGTCAAAAATGTCGTTCCCTATTTAAAAGTGAATGATGCCTTTGTGTAAAAAGAGCGGAGCGTATTTGTTGAGGTCATCCTGAACGCATCATCACTAAAAATTATCTGCTGATGCAGAAAACTGAATTTATTCTTGGGCTAGCATTTCCATAAAAATACAATTACATATAAATTTATGGTCTCTAAAAGCTTGTAGTAAACAGGGCTTTCAGAAAATAGGACACTTATCTTTTAAAGTCCAGTTTTAAATGACCAGATGGTGCTTACAGTATGGAAGCATAAAACTGGTGAGAGGTAATGGATTATTTCCATTTAAAAAGGGGGGGGGGGGGGGCGGTGAAACTAGAGGG
>VXBH01009094.1:245752-300114 GCA_013400035.1 Rynchops niger
CTAATCTTTAACTAAAGGCATTTCCAATTTTATTTTATGCTGGGTTTATTGCTCTTGTGCCTCGTTAATTTTTTCCCTTCCTTTAACCACCTCCCAGACACCTCCCTCTGCCCGGGCACTCCCCGCGCGCGGTGCCCCACGGCGTTTTGCCCGTGTCGGTTTGCACCGGAGCCGCTTGGCCCTGCGGAGAGGTAGAGTACGGGCAGGGAGGAAGAGCAGGGGAAGACAACGACTAACGCCAGGGCTGGGAAAGGGCGGCAAAGGGGTTTATTTGGGCCTGGCAGGTCCCTGTGCAGCGCCGGCGGTGCTGGGGCTCGGTGTGTCCCGGTGTGACGCTGCGGGATGGCAGGGGCAGCCAAAACGCCGTGGCAGGAGCGGCTCTCAGGAGGCTGATCTCACCAGCCAAGCCTCGGGCTCTCTTCTCACCCAGCTTCCCCCGGCCCAGGTGGTCCCTTGCGGGAGGGCGCAGGAGATGATAATTCTTTTTTTCACCTTTATTTCACAGAGCAGAGGTGGAAGCGGAGGGGGCAGAGGCGGCGCTGCCGAAGCCGCCAGCGGGTGAGCGATGGAGGGTGGAAGGGCTGTTCCATGGGGAGGGGGTAGAGGGGAACGAGCCCCGGCACTGCCTGGGACCCTGCATCCTCCCCGCTTCCCCAAGGGGACCCGCCTGCACCCCGCGGACCCCCAGCCCCTGCCCAGGCCCTCCTGCGTGACCTCAAGGTGCTCCAGGGCCATGGGTGCTGTTCCCGCGTCACCGCTGGCTCTGTTGGGGTGATGACAGGGAGTTATTCCTGTTATCCCTTTGGGCGGTGGGCACAGGGACGTGCTGTCCTTCTCCCCCTGCCCCTTTCGGGTTCAGGTGGTAGGGAGGGATCCTGACATCCCCTGCAGGAATGGATGAGCTCTCCCATCCCTATGCCACATGTGGGTTTGGGACCCCACGCGGGGACACTGTGCCACATCCATCCCCACGAATGCTCGTCTCCCCCAGGCCACCCATCCTGAGCTCCGGGAGCATCTCTCCGGCCACCACGGGGCAGCCCTGTCCCCGTCCCATCGCTTCCCCGGCGGGGTGTGAGATGCGGCCAGGCGGGGTGTGAGGCACCGCCAGGGCTCATCCCCAGGGAAGCTGAGACGAAAACATCCCTTGAAGCTGGAGCCCCGACCCGCACGATGCTGAGCCTCAAGTTACCCCGGCTGCTCAGCATCCACCAAGTGCCTAAGGTCAGAGAGGAATTTTTCTTCCCTAAGCACGAGGCTCGGTAGGGTTTTGGGAGGTGACATGCAGGAACAGCGAGCTGGGGTGGCAGCCCGGCCCCCCCAGGACAGTGCTCAGCCCCTTCCTGGGACCACCTCCCGCAGTGGGGACACAGCTCTGTCCTTGCCACAGGGTCCTGGGTCCTGAATCACGGGCACCCTCCTTTCAGCAACCTTCCTTCCTTCTCCTCCCGTTTGTCCTTCCTTCCTTCCTTCTCCAATTTGCCCTTCCTTCTCCTCCGGCTGACACCGGTGCCAGTCCTTGCCTTGCAGGGGTACCAGGAGCAGGGGATCCTCTTCGGGTATCGCCCCCCCAGAAGCTCAGCAGCGGATTGCCTCCTCAGTGTCTTCCAAATGACGAATGAGACGCTGAATATCTGGACGCATTTTGTGCCTGCCTGGTGGGTACCCTGTCCTGGGGCTTCAGCATCCCTGGTGGGTCTCCGGGCTGGGAGCAAGGCTCGGGGAGCAGGGATGGGGGACACCCAAGGGTGCGATGCTCACCTTCCTCCACCCCACAGGTACTTCGTGTGGACCCTGGTGGGGCGGCTGCGGGGGCCGGGGGGCCGGGAGGACCCCCACGCCTGGCCCCTCCTCGCCTACCTGCTGACCTGCTGCATCTACCCCCTCGCCTCCAGCTGCGCCCACACCTTCAGCACCATGTCCACCCGCGCCCGCCACATCTGCTACTTCTTCGATTACGCCGCTCTCAGCATGTACAGCTTGGGTGAGGACGGGCACATCCGCGGGGGTCTCAGAGCGGGGGGTGCCGGTCCCCAGCACTTCCCCAGCGACGGGGCTGAACCCTGGGTGCTCAGGTGGCTCATACGCACGGGACAAGCAGAAACGGCGGCTGCTTGTGTGTAGTTTCTCCTCCTCCTCCTCCTCCCTGCAGCCTGCTGCTTGGGAAGGACCGGGAAGCATCTCTGACACCACCAGAAATAGTACTTTGGGGCTGGGTTTCATGCCGGGCAGCCCTGGGACGGAGGCCTGGCTGTGTGACACTCTTCGGTATCTGTAGTAAACAGAATAAGACAAAAATCCCCCATTAAAGACAAACGCTGCCAGTGAAGCGGGCGGCACCTGGCTGGGGTGGAAGCCCAGGGACGGCAGCAGCAGCCGGGGACTGCCCGTGGCACAAAACACCCCCAGTCCCTCCTGGAGCGGTGTCTGCAGGAGCTGGTACCTGATGCCCCCCCTTGATACGCTGCTCCCCTGCCTTCATTCCCGTCTCCCTCTCCTGAGAGCCCCCAGTGCCAGCGTGAGGGTTCACAGCTGTGTCCCGGAGGATGCGGAGGGTCCCGCGGGACATGGCACTGACCGGGCACCTCCTGGACTTCCAGGGTCGGCGCTGGCGTACTCGGCGTACATCTTCCCTGCGGAATGGGTCAACAGCACCTTCCACCACTGCTACGTCCCCATTGCCGTCTTTAACACTGTCGTTAGCACCAGCCTGTCCTGCTATTCCAGGTAAGCCGCTGCCTTATCTGCCCTGACTGCTACGGCATAATCATTAATTAGTATTATTAATAAAGGTTTTTAATTACAGGCTGCATTGTAACAATAGGAGCCTTAAGCTCGGGAAGGGGAAGAAGGGGACTTTTGGTTTGGGAAACGCGTTGCACGTTGGCGCTGGGAGAGTTTGATGGTCGAAAATGCAAAGCGAATGAGGTGGCTTTAATTTTGGAAAGTTCAGAAGGTAATTTCGCAGGGTGCGTGTGCCCGGCAGGAAGATACCCACCCCCAGCGCCTTCTTTGGGCTGTTGTTTTTCTAGTGTAACCTGCAAAAAGCGGGGGTGCTCCTGGGCCCCCTGCCTCTGAGCAGGGGTTTAGGTTTAAACACGAGCCCGGTCCTGCCAAAAGCACCTATCAGCCGAAATGCTGTGTGCGTGGGGGTGTGTTTACACGCGCGTGCGTGGGTTTGTGTGTGTGTATAACAGATTTCCAGAGGAGGAACCTCAATGTTCTCGCAGCCGATCGCATCATTTTTAAAGCATGAGCAGCGTTGCGTGCGCGGTATTTTGTTCCTGAGTGGCATGAGGCAATTTGTTTGGAATAACTCGAATGTCTCAACTACTCCTCTGCTCTCCAGCGATACATGCCGTGCGAGATCTCTGGCTGGTTTGGGGTTTGTTTAATTCATGGTAGTCACCTCCCAGAAGGCTGTGTTTGTGAAGCGCTCCTGTCTGTCATCGCGCCGACGTGCAGTTTGCTTCGCAAAATGTACAATTCCCATTTTCACAGCTGCTGTGAATCGTCTGGCATTATTCTTTCCTTGTATTTTGGGGTGGCTTTATATTTTGAGGTGTCTTTGCATTTTTTGCGGGGGGGAGGTGTCTTTGCCATGCGGTCGCCTGTCGCAGCATCACGTAACCCCAAGGGGGGCTTTTCCTCCCCGGCTGCCATGGCGCAGGCAGCCCCCCCGCACCCTCCCGGCCCAGGGCCGTGTTTCCACGCTGCTGCCCCGGCAGGGGGAAGGATGCTCCGGTGCCCTGGCGGATGCGGCAGGAGGAATCCCGCTCCCGGCCGGCTCTGCCGCAAGAGAGGGGCTGCGGCGGGGCGGGATGCAGCTGAGCATCACCCGGCCTTCCCGAGGGGCAGAGTGCTAAGCTCTTGATATTCCTTATGGATCCTGCAAATTTGGCTCATTTAAGCCTCTGTTGAGTAGGGGAGGATTCGCTCTCCTTTAGGTCTGTGAGTTACTCCCGGGGGTAACTCCCGGGGGTGGAAGGTTTGGACTTACCCTCGGTGTTACTGAGCAGAACAGCGAAATCAAGGATCTCTCTTGGATTGCTCTGTAGATAACACCCGCTGGGGCTTGGTATTTTTTTCCTTATATTCCTCATTTCTTTCTCTTTCTTTTTGTCTCTTTCCCCTCTCTTATTCTTGTCATGTGCGTGTCTTTATTGTCTCATTAGATGGGCTTAGAAAACGAAGCTCACTGACCGTGTGCTAATCCTAGTACTTACCACTTGAAGATAACACTTAGGAAAATACCGGCAACTTGAGATCACTTCTAGATTAATTTGGAATTTAACTTTAAAAAAAATTCTTGATCTGCAAATTTAATTGTCAGCATCTCCCTACTACGGAACTGTAAGTACGGTGACGTGAAAAGCATCCGACTAGTGCTACGTGATAGAATAGTCTCGGTAATTCCCATTAGAGAAGCAGTAAATCCATTGAATGTCAGCTTAAAAATAAAAAAAAAAAAGATCCCTGGGTGAGGAGGAATACTGGATATACCATACCAGTGGGGGCCAGCAATGCTGGTTTACCCCCGTGGTGGTGAGCAGAGCCCCCGTAATTCACCACTGCACCCCGTGCACACCAGGTCACGCCTGGGGACCGCATTAGCCACGGGGCTACCAGCTTCCCCGCGCCTGTGAGCATCTCAGCTGCGTGTCTCTCCCCTTCCTCTCCTCTCGTGGGCTGGGGCTGGTGGGGCCGCAGAGAACAAGGGTGCACGGTTTTGTGCCCTCCCCGCACCCCGGGGTGCCTGAGCCACAGCTGGTGTGTTGGGGACAGGGAGGTGGCAGGGCTGGCCACCCCCGAGAGCCGTGCGAGGCCACCAGCCCCATTTCCCACCGCAGGGCGCTGCTCACCGATCGCATCCGCTTCGGTGTCACCCTGGGCTGAGTCACGCCAGCCAAAACGTCCCTCCATCGGGGGGGCGTTGGACGGCAAACCGCATTGCGCAATGGGCGGTGATGGTTCCGCGGGCGCAGGGGAGGGGACGTGCCCGGGCACTCCTGCTCCTGCCCGGCTCCCCAGCGCTCAGCAATGCTGTCGGGGCTGCTCCGCCACCCGCACCCTGGGCAGGGCCGGCTCCAGCAGCAAGGGGGGTCCGTGGCTGCCTGGGACCGGGGTCACTGGAGGGGAGAGGCGAGCGGCACTCCTGGACATTTCGGAGAGTTTCATGCTGATGTTTCATGACAGGCTGAGAGAGCTGGGGGGGGTTCAGCCTGGAGAAGAGAAGGCTCCGGGGAGANCTCAGGTTGTCAGCACTGGGCTACCTGAACCCAGCTGGGCTTCTGCAGCGTGGCCAAAGGCAGTGGCAGCGTGCGCTCGGCCTCGTGACGTGCCCCGTGAAGGTCCATGGGAGTACGGGTTGCTGCCGAGGAGGATGCAGCGACATGATGAAGGCAGGGACTTGCAGTGGGGTACCTGCAGGAAGGCGTTTGCTAAGCTAGTGCACCAAATTTTACCAACTTATGAGGAAAATTTTCCCATCCTAGATGGCTGGTTGATGATCCAACAGTAAGATTTTTGTTTGGTTGGTTTCTGCATCCTTTGGCCTAGGAACGTTGAATTGCCACACAGGGAAATGTGCAGATGGACTGAAATAATAGAATCACAGAGTGGTTCGGGTTGGAAGGGACCTTAAAGCCCCCCCAGTGGCACCCCCTGCCCTGGGCAGGGACACCTCCCACCAGCCCAGGTGGCTCCAAGCCCCGTCCAACCTGGCCTTGAACCCCTCCAGGGATGGGGCAGCCACAGCTTCTCTGGGCAACCTGGGCCAGGGGCTCACCCCCCTCACAACCAAGAATTTCTTCCTCAGATCTCAGCTAAATCTCCCCTTTTTCCACTTTGAAGCCATCACCCCTCCTCCCATCACTACATGCCCATCACTACATGCCCTTGTAAAAAGAAATAAGTGTGTTTATCCTTCAAATGGCGCTAGATTCCTCCGTCACGCTGACATAGAGAGCGTCTGACTGCAGCCGCCCGCCCGCCCGCCGCAGGATGAGCAGCTGCACAAAAGGTTTCTTTCATGCTGGAGGATTTGGCATCTCCCTGCAGCCATCCCCGGGAAAGCAGAAAAACCTGTATGGGCTTTTCTGTCACGAGGAGAACAGAGCACGCCTAAACTCTGCTCCATCGCACGCCCTCCTCTGTGAATAGGGCACTGTCCTCGGGGTTACCGTGTGCCCGGGCTGCGATACGGTGTCTCTATTTCGGCAGCAGGTTGGGTCAGGACACGGCGGAGGGAGAGGGAAGGTGCGTGGCCAGGGTGAGCGCAGCACCCAGCAGCAGCGGGGGAGCAGGACGGGAGGCCAGCACCGGGCAGGTGAAACCACGGTAGGAAAATACAGCGGGAATCATGCAGAAATACAGGAGAAAAGAGAGCAGGAGGCACCTTCAGCGTCATCGTGGTGTCTTCTGAGCAAGCCACAAGCCATGGTGGAAGGCCAGACTGAGGAGGAGCAAGATGAAAGCCATCGCGCAGTTGGTGGCTCTTGAGCACAAGTTGAATTGTTGGGGTTTCAACCCATATTTTGGGTCATGTTGATAGAGTCCTTCTGCTTTACGGGCAGGTCTGTTGTAATTCTGCTCAAGTTGATCTCCCAGATTCCACGTTGGGCTAAAACCCTACCAAAGCTGGTCTCTCCCAGCAGGGAGGCATCGGGGGGAGAGGTTTTCCGTTCCCGGGCTGGGGCTCCCGTGGCTGCGGCGGGAGGCCAGGGTGACGGGCTCGCTGCTGGAGCCCTCCCCGGGGCAGGAGCATCCTGACGCCCGCCCTGCTGCTTTGAGGCTCCCCCAGGCTCTCTGTCTCCAGGTTTCGTTTGAGTTGCGTTCCCCCCGTGGCCGCAGCAGGCTCAGGGCTCGGCACAGGACTTGCCACCCAGCTCCAGGCGTTAGAGTGGGTTTTTTTCGGGGACCTGGGCGGTCAATTATTTTGTGATTTCAGCTGTGAAGTATGTCCCGCATTTCAGCAGCGTGATTTCCTGGGGAACGAAATGCAGGATATTATTCCCTGTCCAGACATACACGTTCCTCCTCATATATGGTATGATTATAACCAACAGGCTGCTGCTTCCATTATAACGGTGATGTCATTAAAAAGCAACTTGTTTAACTAATTTAGTTTGTGATTTCAGTAACTCTCTCCATGCCTTCTCTGAAATGACAAAGTCTGGGCGGGATGTAAAAGGGAAGGATGCTGTGACACTTGGTGCACTTCAGACACAAGCAGCAGTACAGCGTAATTAACAAACAGTGACAATCCCAGCCTGAATGCTGCGTTACCTACACAGCCTCCCAAACCAAGGCGGATGTATTTTCCGTGATTGCTGCGCTCAGAAAGCTGGGATTCAAAACCAAGAGTGAAATCTTGGTTAAAAACGACTGCAGGGGCGGCAGCTGTTTAAAGACCCGCTCTGTTCCTACCTGCTGATGGGTAACGGTTAACGAGCAATGGTAGAAGAAGGAAAATCAGCCATGCCAGGATGGCGTAAAAAAGATTTTCAGAGCTGCAGAGATGCACCTGCGAGAGCCACAGCATAAAACAGGGGAGGGGAGTCCCTAAATCCTCCCTCCCCCAGCTCAGGGCTCAGCCAGGGAAGGTTCGGTCGCGTTTTGCTGAGGGTGGTGGCAGCTTTAATGCCATCAGCGGGCAAAACCGCGCAGCCGTCCGTGGGGAGGGTGTCCGTGCAGTCTATGCACCACGATTCGCAGCCCCCGGCAAAGGAGCGACAGAGAGCCCAGCGCTCCCGTTAGCCTCACCTGCCGTGCTGCGCCACGTGAAATGCCTGCTCTCTTCTCCTCTAGGTTTCTGGAGGTGGAGCGGCCCCGGTTCAGCAAGGCTTCCCGCACCCTGGCCTTCGTCTACCCGTACCTCTTCGACAGCATCCCTCTCTTCTACAGGGTACGGCCTCCCACGGCCCACCTTCACAGCACCAAGGCGTTTGCAGGGTTGGAAATAGCAGCTGCTTCTTCTTAGCCTGAAAATATTTGGGAAAAATATGCNCTCCAGCAGGAAAAGAGATTTGGTTATTTTTTCCTGCACCTATTGATAGGCAAATTCCTTCCACTTCAAAGCGCTGTGCTCAGACTTCACGCTGGAAAGTTACTGCCTTTGAAAGCTGCAAGTTTTCCAGTTCCTAAACTGGAGCAGGGTGGGAATTTTGCTGCAGCGAGGTCTAAGGATGGGAGGTGCGGGGCTGGGATTTGCAGGAAATGGAGGTGACAGCTCCTGTATTGAGCCCTGGGTCCCGCACCGCGTGCCCTGTTGTTGGGTGGTGGGCAGCCGGGGGCGGTGGGGGCTCAGGGAATGGCGCTGCCTCCTTTAGAAATGTGTCGTTCCCCTTTTTCCCTTGCTCGGTACCCCTGGGGGGACGCCCCTCTGCGGCTGCAGTTCTACCTGTGCGCGGCGGAGAGCTGCACGGAGGCTGCGATCCTGCTCCACTACAAGCACACCGTCTTCGCCTTCCTCACCTGCTTCATCTTCGCCAGCCATCTGCCAGAGAGACTCGCGCCAGGACACTTCGACTATATTGGTAAGTGCCGAAAGGGTGAGCTGGCATTGTTTTCCCGTTGTTTTCAGGAAGAAAGCGCGTTAATGCGCGAGTGACTCCCAGAGGTTATAATACATTCCCTGCTGGAAATCCGAAATGTAGTTTTGCATCCAAGATCCAGCAGTCCTGCCGGGGTGAAGCGGGTACAGCTCCGGAAGCCACGCTGGTTCCAAAATGTTTCACAAAGGGTTTCATGACCGCAAACACTCATTTCTAATGCAAAAAAGCCCCTCACCTGTGGCACAGCGGTGCTTCACGGTGCCGTGTCAGGGCGCTGCAGGAGCAGCCGCCGAGGGGACTGGGTGTCCGTCCTGGCCGCGGGGTTTTTTTCCTCGTTCCCCCCCCCACGTCGTGCACAAGCACAGAGCTCCTCAGCACCTCGCCTGTGCCGGCACTGCCACCCCCACCGGCACCTCCCTCGCTGCCAGGACAGCCGGCGGCTGTATTTTGGAAAGGCAGGTCTCTGCGCTCTGGCGGCGCAATCGTAAAAGCCGCAGAAATTAGTGGGATAAATATTTAAAAATGTGATGCCCAGAGGCAATGGATGTTAGGCAGAAGGTCTCTCACGGCGGTGTGTTAATGGAGCCCAAGGAGTTTCTTGGCGTTACCGACTGAGAAACCCACAAGAATTTATTGTCATTTAGACAATTATTCTATCACTAACTGACTCCTCCCCACCCAGGAAGGGGAATTGGGAAAAAAACAAGGAAACCCAAGGGCTGACATATGAATAGATTTAATAGAATAACACTAAATAATTAACATTAATAACACTAAGGAACCAATATTGATCCCAATACCAATATAAAACACATAAGGGTTATACTCAGCCCATTCTATCAGAGGGAGCTGTGCATCCCCGCGGGGACAGCCAGTGTGGGACACTCCCCTCAGGAGGAAGGGAAGGGCTCAGGGCTCCAGCAGCGGGGCAAGGAGTTCTCAGGATGACAGCCATCAAGGGAGAGAGAGAGAACTCCTCAGCAAACTTTCTAATTCATGTTGAGTGTGCCGTTCATGGTATGAAATAACCCTCTTGGCAGCTTGGATCAAGTGTCTGGGTCTCAGTCCTCCTCATCCCCCCACCTGCTGAGCTCGAAAACACTGAGACCTTGAAATCCGCACCCCAGAGCTGGCTATAAAGTAAATATTTTCACCAATTCAGACAGCAGAGTCTTCTAAAAGTGCAGTTTTCCCCATCATCAAGGAAATTAGTCCTCTGTCGCTTGCACCAGGACACCTGGTGAGTGCTTTTGCCTTTGTTGCAGGGCACAGCCACCAAGTTTTCCACGTCTGCGGGATCATCGGCACGCACTTCCAGATGGAGGCCATCATGATGGACATGGCTGAGCGCCACGACCCGCTCCTGCCCACCGCGCTGCTTCCCTCCTCCCTGCAGACCCTGGGCGCGATGGGCATCTGCGTGGCCGTGAGCCTGGCTGTCATCGGGCTCTGCTCCATGTCCCTGCGCTTCATGCTGGAGCCTCTGCAGAGAGAAAAACCACACGGGCATTAGGCTTCGGGTCTCAATAGTATTTATGCTGCTCCATAGGACAGACCCTAAAGGATAGGTGTATGGTATGGATCAGGAGTTTATTTGCCTACGCTCTCTGAGAAAATGTTTATTTAAAATTTTCTCGAGAGCAAAACATATTGCACTGGTTTTTGTACATATAGCTTTAAAGCTGGGAGCAATTATGAAATGCTTTTAATCAAGTTGCTATTTCACTACAAGAAATATTTAAAATAATCTTAGCTTTTTTTCTGTAAAAGGGAGATAAGTGCTAATACTTTCCAAAGCAATAGGCATTCATCAGGTCTGCCTTACGGAGGAATCAGGGGGGCAAGTGAACGTAGATAACGCTGGTCATCTGGTGACACGGATGTCCTTGTCATCAGTTTAGACTGATAGCCAAGACTCCTTGGCAAAGGCACGAGCAAGGGCTCTCCCAGGAACTCCCTAACTAAGGTTTTCACCTTGAAAGTGGCATTATTTTGGAGATTAAAACCTCAAATATCCCTGTTACACAGCCTTACACAAAACCCAAGTGCCTGACAGATGTGGGATTGAGAGAGACTAGAGTTTGCCTACGCTTTGAATTCAGCTATTTTTAATCATTACCCAGAAAGAGTTATTCTAGAAGAACTCTCCATGGGACATTCTTCCAGAATAGCTTTATTTTGGGTCCAATTCCGGTGCCTAGGTAAATCCTGGGAAATGAATTCCCATGGGAGAGGTGAGCTCCCGCCTGCGCGGGCGATGCGATTGCCCGGCGGCCGACGCAGCCCCAAGCGTGTGGCACGGAGGCACCATCCCTCCCTCATGCCAGGCACCTCCGTCCTGAGCTCATTTGTGGTGTCAAATGTAAACGGAGGCAGAAATACCCGCACCCACCAGGCGACGACCCGGACTTCCTTACAAGCGCTGTTTTGCACCGGGTGTTTAACACTCGAAGCTGGCTGTGGGCAGCCGTGCTGTCCAGAAAAGGTGTTTGACACCCTATGAGGGCACTGAGAAATTCGTGACTGCCACGTCGAGCAGTGATTTCCCGGTGTTGCTGGAGGCGGGACCCTCGGTTGGAGGGTGTGAGTGGTGGTAGAGCCATCACCTCTGAACCGCTCTGGCTTCTGGTCCCACTCACATAGAAGAATGTTTTTCTTTTCATGAGTGAATAGGATGGGGGTGTCTGCGGAGAATAAAACATCAGCTGAGCAAGAAGTGTGAGTCTGTGCAGCGGAGAGACACGAGCACTGTCGGATGAAAGGCAGGAGTTAGAACAGCTGAGCTCGTACTGCACAGGGGGTGAAAACCTCTAATTTTAAAGCATTTTCGGAGTTAGAGCTCTGCTCATGCAGCAATAGCCTTATGCTCCAGCTGTTCCTCCTTGTTCTCCTTGGCTGCTGCATCTGGATTTCCCGGACAGAAGCAGAGAGCCCAGGAGAGCCTGGTCCGGGAGAGGGGGAAGCAGCCCGTGGGGACAGCTCGGCTGGTGGCTCCAGCCACGGAGGTTGTCACATCGGATTTACCTAACGCCACGCAGGAGGTACAGGAACATGTGATGCAAAGATTACTGCTGGGGAATATTATCAAGCTTCTTGATAATCATACGGGTGTATAATTTGTTTTGTGTATAATTACCTCTATCAAGGTATAATTGATGCACTTTTGAGTGACAATACAACGGCTCGTTAACTATATTATGGGACAAATAAGTCTTTTGAAAAATAGCTTTCTTTTGAAAGCTGACCAAGATTTATATTAATATTTATAAGCACTGGAACATAATTGTTTATTCAACAGTTTTATTTCATTAAAAGAGAAAAGTAATATAACTATCGCACTGATATATGCTAACCTGATTTCTATAGTTTCATAAAAGCACTGTCTGTGAAAATTAATCACTTCAGAGATAATTGCTGATAACTGCAGAGTTTATTTACCTTGTATACTCATGTGACCGGAAAGGAATCTGGCTCTGCGTGCAAGACGTGATTTAAGAGTTTGTAAAACTTACATGAATCATTACACATTTTCTCTTGGTCATTTAACTTTTGAATTTGGGAAGTCCTCTCATCCTCTTCAGGTGAAATCATTTGTAGGAAAACTACATGAAAAAATGTAACACCATATTACGCACTACCGTAATCCCTCTGGGTCCTGCAGCGCTCTGCATGGACCCTTTGTTTGGCACATCCTTTACACACTGAACAAGTGAATGTTTGATGTTGAAGCAGCACAGGTCAGCCAGATTTCTTCTTCAGCTGGAGACAGGCCTTCCAAAATCTATTCAATGTACTAGATTTTCTTCACATAAAGAAATAAAATCTCTGTGAAATTGTTACGAGTAAATAATACAGGATATTTATTTGTTGGAACATGTTGTTTTGTTGTGTGTCTGTGTCCAATCCAGAGCAAATCCCAAATGGAACTATTAACTTCATGACCAAATCCCAGAGAATATCACTTATCCGTCCCACAGGTATTGTTTTCCAGGTGGGTATCAGTAGGCTGGGTTTAATTTATTAAGTCCTAAGCGGTCTGGGATCGACGAGAAGCAAGCCCCTGCCGTGGCAGTCAGTGGAGACTTTTGCTGTGAGAAGTGCAGCTCCAGGCACTGTTATCCGTTAGTTCCCAGGGCTTTGGGAATTCAGACCAGTTTTCAGGGTGGCAGCTCCATTTTACCAGTTTTAGGGTGCAGGGCAAGGACGGTCGTGGCTTGTGAGGCGCTCCATGACAGTGGGATTGCACGCAGGGCTCTGGTTCTGCTCCTGGAGAGGTCTGCTCGATTTTGACCGTTTGTGTCCTTGATGCGTGTTATGAGAACGTTGAGAAATCCGTCTGTTCCAATGTACTTTAAAACACTGTTGAAGAAGTGAAGGCTGGCCCAGGACAGTGGCGTGTTCTAATAGTGGTCACAGTAAAATTCACAAGACAGCTTGTTGGGGCTTCTTTGCACTTTTTGCACTTTTTTCTTCGTAAGGGGATAACTAACGATGGTAGTTAAATTGTACTAAAATAAGAATTGACTGGCACCGGTGGTTTAACCGAGATTCAGTCCAACAACCAGAGAGGCCTTCAGAGCTGCTACGCAGGGTTCAAACCCGTTATTTCCTCCTTTACCCCAGTTTCCCCATTTGAATTAGAAGTGTGTTTCCTTGGCACGAAGTAGGTCTTTCAATGGACTTGTTTGGCTGGCCTTTTTATGTGTGTTGTAACTTCGCATTTTAGGCTTTGTTTTCCACCATCAAGCATTTGCTGCAGGACAGAAATTAAGTAATTCACCTCCGGGTAGGCAGCGGCTCAGCCACAGGGAGGCCCTGGCACAGTGACCTTGCTGAATTACACTCTCTTCCTGAGCCCCGACCTTTATTTACGCTAAGTTGTTAAAACAGGCAAATACAGGACAAATCACAGCCCCGGGAGCCTTCCCGGGAAAGGCTCTCCTTTTCACGGGGCGCTGAACTCCAGCGACATCTTGTCTCTGTCCTCGCTTGAGCGTGTGGTGGGCTGGCTGCTGGAGAAGCGGCCCCGGGGTGGGAAGGTGGGGTGCGCTGGGGCGGCTTCCCGCTCCCCTGTGGGGCACCCAGAGCCCTGCGCACCGAGGCTTCAGCCCTTTCCCTGAGGCAGGGCCTGGCTCCGGCCTCCAGGCCCAGCTCCAGGCCCACCCAGCCGAGAGCACCCCCGGGCCCGGCCCCGGGGACCACCTCAGGCCGCAGCAAGGCCTCGGGGCTCCCGGCGCTCCCTCCGGGCCCGGGTCCTGCCTGGCTTCGGGGCTCCCAGGCCCCGGCTCCGGTGCTCGGCCCCCGCCGCCGGCTCTCCGCCCCGTGCTGCCGCGACCCCAGCGGGACCAGCAGGGGGCGCCCGCGCCGCAGGACCTCGCCCGTTGGGGTCGCCATGGCGACGCCTGCGGCCCCGCGTCGCCGCCGTGCGCTGCGTAGTGACGCTCGCCGCGCACGCGCGCGCTGATTGGTTAAATTTGAATCGCGGCGAGCGCGCAGGCACGCCGGCTGGGGGCAGCGCCCGAGTCCGGGCCGAGCGGCGGCAGCGCCCGCCTCTATCGCGACAGCCCGCTCCCTCCCCCGCCGCGACATGATGGCGACGTAAGTCGTTCCCCCCAGCCCCTGCTTGGCGGTGGGGCCCGGGTCCGGCGGGGACTGGTTGGGCTCGGTCCGGTCCAGCGCCGCCCGGTCTTGCGGGGCCGCCCCTCACGCCTCCCTCCTTCTCCCAGTAGGGCCAAGAAGCCGCGGAGGCCGATACTGAAGAAGCCGTCCAACCCCAGCCTGAGGGACCCCGTGGGGGTGAGTGCGGGGCCCGGCTGAGGCGGGGGGGCCGGGTCGCGGTGAGGGGCCCTGGGGGCTCGGCCCCTGCCGCCCTCCGGGGCTGCCCTGAGGGACGACGGGCCCTGTCTGTGTGTGTCCCCCCCCCTCCCCCAGGTGTACTGCAGGGTGCGGCCGCTCAGCCGCCCGGACCAGGAGTGCTGTATCGAGGTGATCAACGACACCACCGTGCAGATGCACCCGCCCGACGGCTACAGGATATTCCGCAACGGGGAGTACCGGGAGGTAACGGCCTGGGGGGCGGCGGGGGCGTCTGTGTGCCCTCCGCCTTGGGGCTGTTCCCGGCTGAAGGGGCTGCCTTCCAGCCTGGAATTGAGGATCGAGGTCCTTTTCCCTGCTCTTGGTGTTTTCCGCTGGCTTGCGGTGTCTCTTGCAGTCTGCAAATCAGCAGTTTGCGCTTTTCGGAAAGCGAATTTTCAAAACCAAAAAACCACCTAGAGGAAAAAATGCATCCTTAGTCATTAAATATGTTCTCCGTACATGAAAAGGTTTTTTCTGCAGGCTGGAGGAGGGGATAAAAGGAGCAAGAGAAAAGCTGGCAAATATTTAGACTGCTTGAAGGACTTTTTCACATAGGACCAATTGAAAGAAATCAGTACTAAGCTAAGCCAGACACAAACAAATTAATGGTTGATTTATCCCAGACTTAAGTTGGGCAAAAAGCAATGCTTCCCTATTTGTGGAAGGGGAAGCTGTAGGTTATGCATACAAAGCTGTCACGAAGGGTGGAAAAGTAGCAGGTCACAGGACAGTTCATATTATTACTTGTTCAATACAAATGTTTTCTGGAAGAGGAGGGTCTAGGTCACGCGTACAGAATAAGTATCCGGGGGACTGTAGCATTGAGTATGCTTTGGTAGTGAAGAAGTTAACTGCAGGTTCCCAACACTCAAAATGAGACAAGGCCATAATGTTTCTAAGAAATAAAAAAAGTTAGTTGGGATGCAGAATACTCTGTTTCCAATTTCAGTATGGGAAATTCTTGTAGGAAGTACATAAAGTGATCTTCAAAGGCTTAAATAAAATAAGCAAAATTAGTTAAAAGTTTGGTAAACAAACCCGTATTCAAAAACTTAAAATATTTACATAAGCAGGTGTTTTGATTGAAGAGTGACCAGATTAATCAAAAGAAAAAGTGTATTGAAAACCTATGGCTGGAAACTGAGGCTAGACAGGAAAAGACACAAGCTTAAAACAAAACTATTAAGTGCTGTAACAACCTGACTGGCCATTGTGGGTGTTCCTTTGCTCTGTTCTTGTGTGGATGATGGTGGGAGCTCAAGCAGAAAAATTTGAGCTTGAAGCTGGAAATTGTGAGAGTCTCTAATTGCTGTGAGGTCAGGCTTTGTGATCGTTCTGGTTACTTCTGGACTTCAGCTCAGTAAAAATGAAACAGTTGCTGCTTTTTGTTATTGTATGAGCTGATGCAGGCAGGACATGGGAACAACCACAAAATCACGGATGGAAAGCAAAGAACTAAATTTTATCCCGATACCTTGCGGATCAGGGAATCCCTGAAGCAACACCTGGGCAGAGGCATGCAAGCAGGGGACGCAGGCACCGCGGAGTGGGAGGGAGTCCTTATTAGCAAGAGAGTGAGAGCTCAGGCTTGCTCTTTTCACCTGCATTTCAAGGATTCAGGCGGATAGAGTTTTTCACTGACCTTTGATCGTCTTCAACAGCAGGGCAGGAGTCTCAGGCGGGTTCAATAAAATGCCCCTGAGTCCATCACAGGCCTACTTTAAGTGCAGGTGTCAAGCACATAAGACTAAAAAACAATTAGTGTGATATACATGTTTTCCAGCACTCCACATGCAAGTCACTTGAGAGTGTTTACTGTCCTCCTCGCCAATCTTCTCTTACTTTCTGACAGTTACGTACATCTTATTCTCAGAGTAGTTACATTGGAGTAACTGCCCGTGTTCAAACACGGATATAATCCTAAAGTAGAACCTTTATCATTCTGGTAAGCAGATGGAAAACAGTTCTAAGGTATGAAACAAGCATTTTGAGGCAGTCGACTTCTGGACAGGGGTACTTAAGGTTTAGAATGACGTGTCTCTTTTTTTCTCCAGACGCAGTATTCATTTAAAGAAGTGTTTGGCACCCTTGTTGTTCAGAAGAAGCTTTTTGATGTGGTGGCTAAACCTCTAGTGGAAGATCTCATCCGCGGGAAAAATGGTAAGCTGGTTCTTGTTCTCTACCACTTTTCTGTATGTCTACCGTGCATTTTCTTGTATTGCGATGATTTCATACGCCTCAATGTTTCTTAGCTTGTCTAGGTAAAAACACGTCTACCTTGTTTGCAATGAGAATAGCTCCCCTATACAACATCCTATTTACCTTTCTTATGATGTGTGTGTTACTTGTGTCAAGGTCTAATCTTTTTGTACACCATTAACTGGAGAAGATTTTCCTTTGAAGAAAAGGATGACTTATCCGCCTGAAGAATGATTATGGAAATAAATCAGTTTGTAGGGCTTGATCTCCTGGGCATGGTTTGATATCACGGTGTTGGTCCGTGAAGTATCTGGTTTACGTCAGACTCCTCAGTAACACTCAAAAGAAATCAGCCTTCCACACTTGGGACTTAGTGGCTTCCTTCCATTTTCTGTTTTGGCTTCCAAATGCGCTCTTCCCAGAGAGGATGATAGGTACTCTCAGTTGTAGTTGAAGTGGCTATCAGTGAGAGATGCAAACGTCATGACGACAGTGGCTTTTGATGGGCTGGAATAGTTTGGGTTTTTTTGTTAACTGTTCAAAAGGAGTCATTGTTTTTTTCCAAATACATTTGACCCAAGAAAGACAGAGAGTATGGTTGTAACAGCTTTGGGTTTTTTGAGGCAGCAAGTGTGACTGCGTAACTGTCCCTCCTAGGTCTTCTTTTTACATATGGCGTGACAGGCAGCGGAAAAACACACACCATGACAGGATCTCCTGGTGATGGAGGACTTCTCCCACGGTGTTTGGATATGATCTTCAACAGTATAGGACCGTTCCAGGCCAAGCGATTTGTGAGTAGTTTTGCACTGAATTCTCCACTGGATAAAAAGTTCTGTTCAAAGTGTTTATCTCCTGTCTAGTCCGGTGACTGGAGCACTTTAAAAAGAAAACCAACCAAAAAGAACCCATCCCCTTGAGATTTGAAGAGCAGGACCAAGGAGGCAGGTGTAATAGCTGGGACAGACATTTCATGAAGACATATGGTCTGGCCGTTCTTATAGTTGTCACTCGTTCATCAATTAACCTTTTTAAAACAATAAAACGAAAGGGGAAGCTTTCTGAGTTACGGAATGAAATGCAGCCACGAGATACAAAAGCTGTGTGAAACCATATCTAAAGTAAAATAGGAGATAATGTGAAGCTTTTCTCGTGGTCAAACATCTCTGGAGTTTTGGTATCTAAAAATATCTGAAATAAGTATTTTCCGTGGGAGCTTTTATGAAATATTGTTATCCGGGAAATACCTGTTTTCTGTCAGATCTACTTCCCATTAGCCAGCAGATTGAGCGTTAGTGAGGGGTATGGTATTTGTTTGTCACCAGACAGCTTGACCGAATAATTTGCTTTGGCCAACACTTGATGCTCTCTAGTGTTTGTCGTTATATTGTCTAAATGTACTATACTCTTTGCTCAGGTTTTTAAGCTTGATGACAAGAATGGTGTGGATGTCCAGTGTGAAGTAGATGCTCTATTAGAGCGCCAGAAAAGAGAAGCCATGCCTGTTCCAAAACCCACACCTGGCAAGTAAGTAGCTATTGTAACATGCAGAATGGATTTAGTTAATATAAATGTTATTCTGTTACTGTGGTTTTAACTTACCTTGCTCTCTATCCTTTCCTTGAAAAAATGAAAGAACAACATTAAGGGAAAGTTAGTACGTTTCATGTGGTTTGAGCAAGTGATAATTAAGTATTTAGATTAGAAGACTTAGAGTCAGGCAACAGAACTCTTTTTTTTTTTTTNTAACCCGTGAGTATTTGTTGAGTAGAAATACTGTGAAGTTAAACTTGAGGATATTTTGCAAAATAGTGAGATTGCTGCAGGAAGGATAGAAATGTTGACTATCCAGGAATTTTGCAAAGCATTTCTTACTGCAGCCAAGTAGAGCGGTGGCAGATGGAAGTTTATCTACTTTTCAGGGTCCTTTTTTTAAATCTAATGTGACTGGATGCGTTGTCATTAGTTGCTAGCGTGAGCACTTCTATACTCAAATTATGCTGTTAATAGACTTGCTTTGTAGCTGTGTAGTCGCTGTCTGACCTGTTAGCTGGCTGTGGACGCTCCACTACGATCACTTATTGTGTGTGTTCAACAGGCGACAAATAGACCCAGAAATTGCTGATATGATCAATGTGCAAGATCAGTGCAAAGTGGAAGAAGTTGATGAAGATAATGTCTACTGTGTCTTTGTCTCCTATATTGAGATCTACAACAACTACATATATGACCTCTTGGAGGAAGCTCCCTTTGATCCTATAAAACCAAAGTGAGTTTTACGAATACCATTACTCCTACTTCAATTGTGCTTTTGTGGGAACTACAATACGTCTTTGCGGCTGACGTCTTGATGAGTCTGGCTCAATTCATGGGAATCACTTCAAAAATCATGTGAAAAAGATGATGGTAAAGGAGTCTAGACAATAGTATTTAAGTGTGCCAAATACTGATGCCTGTTCTGTTGGTGCTCCCTTCCCCATTATAATGGGAGATTAATAAGCAAATATTTAATTTGTTAGGCAGTGTGTTGTATCCCACTGAGATTCTAAGTCTATTCATGCTATTCTGTAACTCCTATTCCTAGCAGGTGACTGCAGCTTGAAGAGTAAGCCGTTCCGTGGCTGACATTTTTCTCCTGGAAAGTGTATTGGATTACAGTTATTATTTTGTTGTTGCTTTACAGTTAATGCAAGTTTGCATGTTATTTCACTTGGTGCCAATCACTTCCATAGAAACAGAAACGAATAGTCTCATAAATGAAATTCTAGGTATTTTTTTGAAAGATTTGTACTTGGCTGGTGTCTAAAATTGGTAAATCTTGAGAACTTCAGAAAAACAGTCTGCAAACTAAACTCTGAATATATATTTTTTTAAAATTCTAAATCCATTAAAGAAAACCCTAGGCCTATCCATCATTACATGTGTTAATTAAAGAGTCGGCTGATTTGCAAAGACTAACTAGAGCAAAACGTACTATTGCTCTGAAACATCAAGAGCTGCCTCCAGAGTACTAATTCGAAATGAGTTTAAATATCTGTGACTGCTTTTTCAAGAAGAATGAAGTTATTTGGTTTAGTATTGTGCTTATGTCCAAAAATCAACCTGTGCAGAATCTTGGATTCTTTCTATTTATGGAAGCTACAGTGTGTTACATATGAAAAGACTTTAGATGCAAGCTGAATGAATTAATTTTTTTTAACCCTGTTTTTTTGCTAGGTGGAACAATTGCAACACTCCTGTGCGCAATGGTGACTTTATGTATGTGCATAAGTGTATTATTCCCAATATTGAAAAGCCACATTTTCTTTTAGTAGAAGCGGCAAATAAACTGACTCATTCCCTATCTCTTCTTGCTTTACTAGCAAATATGGAACGCTGTTGAAGCCACCTTGCTTCTGTATGAGTGTATGCATGTAGAAAAACAATAGCTGCCATCCAAACCCATGCTTTACAGTAAGAATTGTAATTAAACGTAGCTTCTAAATTAAAGCAGTAGCTGAAGTGTAACTAATCTTGGCTGAATGTGTGTGTCCATGTACTTGTACTTCCTCTTCCATCTGCTGTATGGATAATTGGCATATTCACTCTGAATTCTGTACTTAAACAAAAGAAAATTTGCATGACACAATGTATTGTTTTAAGGAAACTCCACTCAATTTTAGTGGTTTGGTTTTTTTTTATTTCCTCCCTATCCTTAAGACCTCCACAATCCAAAATCCTTCGTGAGGACCAGAATCACAACATGTATGTCACAGGATGCACAGAAGTAGAAGTGAAATCTACAGAAGAAGCTTTTGAAGTGTTCTGGAGAGGTAAATCTTAGACTAAACTTCTTAAATTCAGCAAGGATGTGTAATCCACTGCACCATCATGCTGAAAACAAAACTGGCTTTGCCAGGTGGCAAGTCTGTTAAATAAAATGGGTTTTTGGAGGGATTGTTTTTCTTCTTCTGAACAGGTCAAAAGAAGAGGCGTATTGCGAACACTCAGCTGAATCGAGAATCTAGTCGCTCTCACAGTGTTTTTATCATAAAGTTGGCTCAGGCACCCCTGGATGCGGATGGAGATAAAGTGCTACAGGTGAATTCTGGGGCAGGCTATTAAAGGGGATCTGCGCGAGCATATGCATGTATTTGTAGGTTAGAAAAAGTGGTGAACCTTGCAGCATGGCCTGCCAAAACAGTTGCTGCGTCTTGAGCGCGTGCATCTTGCTCGCCAGCAATTTCATTTTGAAGAAAACCGAGGTTATTAATTTTCTAATCTTTGGCAGAATTGGTCGTCTCTTTGTGGTGAAAGTAGAGGATTAAAATAGAGTGCGAAGCTGCTTATTCCTTTGTTCTTTACCTCTGCTTCTTTTGAGCAAAAACTGTTAAGAATCTAAAACCTGGAGGATTTGAACGAGTGCCGTTGGCATCTGCTAAACTTACTCGCAGAAATAGCCAGCGGTGCACAGCTTCTTGCATTAAAGGCTATAAAAATACCTTCAGATTTTATTTAAAAGCGCAATGCATTCTCTTTAAACATCCATGCTGGTTTAGATTTGGGGGGGTGGGGTGTTCCTTGCACCCTGTTAGAAGGAATATATTGCTAATCTTTAGCCTAACATAATTTGTTTTCTGTAACAGGAGAAAGAACAGATCACTTTAAGCCAGCTGTCTCTAGTTGATCTGGCTGGAAGCGAAAGAACTAATAGAACAAAAGCCGAAGGGAACAGGTTGCGAGAAGCAGGTACGTGCCACCTTTAGACAGCCTGGTCATTTTATGTGCTGATATATGCTCGTATTAGTGTTGTCCCCTAGTAAAGACATCCTAGGGGGAATTGGAGTGTTCTGTTATGATGTTCGGTTGTCTGATCTGATGACCTTAAATCCTCCAGTTTGGAAACCACAAGTTCGGTAGCACTTATTCTGCTACTTAGATCGGTTGGAGCAG
This sequence comes from Rynchops niger, assembly GCA_013400035.1. Lineage (NCBI taxonomy): Eukaryota > Metazoa > Chordata > Aves > Charadriiformes > Laridae > Rynchops > Rynchops niger. The sequence continues at coordinate 267,295 of VXBH01009094.1, forward strand.
TTATCTGTAACAAATATAACTTAAGTCCACACAACTTATTCTTAACTAAACTGCTGAATAATTTGGGAATGTCATCCAAATGGCTGCGTACAGAGATTTTTGTCTTGTTCTCTTTTTTTAAGGTAATATTAATCAGTCCCTAATGACATTAAGAACATGTATTGAAGTTCTAAGGGAAAACCAGATGTATGGATTAAATAAGGTATGTAACTCATTATCTAATTATCTTTTGATTTGATTAAGATCTGGTGTAATGAAAGCTTACTAGATCTTTCATGTACTTTATTTCAAGATGGTTCCGTACAGAGACTCCAAACTGACTCATCTCTTCAAGAACTATTTTGATGGTGAAGGCAAAGTGCGTATGATTGTGTGTGTTAATCCTAAAGCTGAGGACTACGAGGAAAGCTTGGTAAGCCTCTTGAAGATCTTACCTCATTCCCTCCTACTCTTTTTTCATGTTTGTCACTGCATTATTGTCCTTCATTAGTAGATGAGAGGAACGATAAATTTGTTGCTTGGGCACTTCAGGCAATCAAATATAATATTGTAAGGTAAATGTGCCCTCTAAGTCTTATTTTTCCTCTTAAAAATTACAACTGCTACTTGCTTGTAAAATAGGAAAGGTTTCTCTTACTTACGGAGGTCCAAAGAGCCATATTTAGGTGCTTAGTCCCTACTATGACAGTATTCGCAAAACCTTCAGCGATCTGCACAGTCGGTTTCATGGTTCCTTGGGCGCGGAGTTCGGGGAGGTGTTACTGGGAAGGCTTCTGGTTGCTGTGCTTCAGGCTCTCGGCTAGCTAGTTGGGAACTACTGGAGATTAAAGCTTGGTAATGTCTCCTCTAATGCTTTTATTGACTGAAGGCATCGCTTTCAAACTTACATTGGACTGCCTCTGGTTAGTTTTGCTGTTGAGCTTGCTTTTTGTTCTTTTGTAGCAAGTCATGCGCTTTGCAGAAATGACGCAGGAAGTCGAAGTTGCGAGACCTGTTGACAGACCGCTCTGTGGCTTAACGCCGGGACGGCGCTTTAGGAATCAGGCCTTCCAAGAGGAGCTCTCCCGGAAACTGGAGATGCGGGGCGGCCCAGTAGATGCAGGTAAATACTAGAATGTAGGTGATGACAGCACAGGCTTTTCCTGTTAGGAGTTGAAAGTTATATTAAAACAAATTATTTGAGCCTTCAAAATGCAAAAGGAACTTCTCTTAACTGTTAATTGTGAGCTTTGTCTGCAATAGGACCCGCTGTTTTCATACCACAGCGCTCCTTGTCGTATAAACTCAGTTTGTGTGTATGTGTTATCGGTGATGAGTTGCATTCACGGGCCCATTATTGCAGCCTCCGAAAGGAAATCGTGCGGGGGATGATACTTTGGTCTTGTATGCCTAGGGCCTACTTTAGAAATCGAGTTACCTGGAGGTATTATAAAGCAACGAATCGAGAATGTCACATTTAATCTCTTCCCGACACTATCATCTCTTCTGAAAACTTCTAGTTCTCATTAATTATTCTAAGCTCTGTCTGCTTCGTGATGCTGGGGGACGAATGATCCGTGGCTGTACATTGTCGAAGGGGATTTTTCTGTTCTGTAGCTTGCTGACAGACTTCCTTGGCTTTAAATCTTACAGAAACAGAAGAGCAATCCGTTTTAGAAACAATTCTGCAGAACTTTCCTCCATTGCCCGCATGTGAGCTATTGGATATTAATGATGATCAAACACTTCCAAAGCTTATTGAAGTCCTGGAAAAACGCCATAAACTACGACAAATGTTGATAAAGGAGTTCTCCAAAGCTGGTAAGAATTTGAACATAAGTGTGGAGCTAGATGTTTTTTGGCATCCTTATTACTACTCAAGGGTCTGTTCTGTACCACCATAAAATAAGTTTCTTGTCTAGATTGGTCATTTAAAAAACCTTTTTTGAGGTAATGAAATAACTGATAGTGTTAAAATAGTAGGAGAAGAAAAAAACTGCTTTTGATATGATGGCGATACGGTGAGGAGATAAAATATATCAATTCTCTTGCAGTGCTTACCTTTAAAACAATGCTGCAAGAATTTGACTGCAGTGTTGCATCCAAGGAAAACTATATTAAAGGAAGACTGTCTGAAAAAGAGAAAACAATAGCGGGACAGAAAACAGAGATAGAGCGCCTGGAGAAGAAAATTAAAACTTTGGAATACAAGGTCAGTTTTTTCATTGCCTAAAGCTAGGCACAAAATGCGCTTTCCTGTGTGCCATTTAGCAAGTCCCTTGACATCAGAAGTTGCTTGCAAGATGGATATCAGAAAAAAGATTAAAAGCATTTTGTGGGGAACTTCTCTGAATGCTTTTTAGCTTTTTGGTGTTGTTATAAGGTGAGGTGCTTCTTAATACCTTTAGGATGGGTAGCTTATAAGGAAAGCTGTAAAATCTCTGGTACTTCTTGGAACTATATCTGGATATAGTTGTACAACAGCTAATATATTCTAGTATATGTTAACAATCAAATATAACTAGCAATTCTGGGCTTAGATGGTTGCACTTCTAAGAAGCATACCCAAGTCCTTCCTCTCTTCTTCCAGATTGAGATTTTAGAGAAAACGGCAACAATTTATGAAGAAGACAAGCGTAATCTTCAGCAAGAACTAGAAAGCAAGAGCCAGAAATTGCAACGCCAGGCTTCTGACAAGCGTAGATTGGAGGCACGATTTCAAGGCATGGTGGCAGAAACAACCATGAAATGGGAGAAGGAGTGTGTGAGTACACTGCCATATCCATTAAAAATGTGTAATGGAGCAATGCTGGGGGAAGCCGGGCCTCTTGGTTTTGTGAGAATTTTTATATAGTAGTAGCATTAAGAATGGAGATGTGTTTGGCTTCAGTTATGGACTTGAACAGCCATTTTGAACTTAACTTTTATAAATATGGTATGGTAAGGCAAATTCCTCAAGGACTTTTGGTGCAGCTAGAGCAGCTCTCTTAAGCACTTGATTACTTCATTTCAATACCTAGACCTTCTTCTTCCAGATTTGTGGCACTTAAGGGGGGATTCTCTTGTTCTGTTGGTTGTCAGTAGAAGCCTAATGTCAGGGTTTCCCCTCTATCCTTGTGTAAACTCTTGCTCAGATATGCATTTGGCAAGCAATAAGGAAAGGATGTCTGAGGGATTAACTTCTACTGCTGCAGGACTGTTTACTACTTCAGGACCATCGATGGAACTACAGTTAGACATGCTCCCATTTGTCATAATTTAGGAAGCAAAATGATTATGGCATTAAACGTGGTACTGTTACAATCTGGAAAGGCTTTCTTTAGCTTGCTATGTCGTCATTTCCAATAGCTTTTATCTCAGTGGGGAAGAACTTTGTTCCGTGTGGAATAGGCTATTCCTTTCAAACTTTCAGCACAGTTACTTCATGCTTTTCCTCACTTGTCTTTGTTAGGAGCGTCGTGTAGCAGCAAAGCAGCTGGAGATGCAGAACAAACTTTGGGTCAAAGATGAAAAGCTGAAGCAACTGAAGGCCATTGTTACTGAACCAAAAAATGACAAGCCAGAGAGGCCTTCGCGGGAGAGAGACCGAGAGAAGCCTGTTCAGCGATCAGTGTCTCCTTCACCAGTACCTGTAAGTTGCCTTTAAAACACTTCTTGATATAGGGAAAGGCATATTTATAAGCATGAACTAAAGTGCAGGCCGCTACTCTTCAGTAGTTAAAAAATAGTTCCCAAGCACAGAAACTGGATAATGTAACTTGATTTGAATTCTTTGTCTCTTGTTATTTATCAGTGCTCTTTATTTGTGCCTGTACCTTCTAACGCTATTCGTTTTGGAAGAATACCTGGTTTTTAATGCTATCACTGCAGCACTGTACCTGTCCAAACCCATAGCTTGAATAGCTGAATTGTAACTACACCTTGTCAGTACCTATTGTTTTATTGCCTTAAAGTTGACAGTTCTGTATGTTCACTAACTTCTTTCCTGTTCTCTCTAGCCTTCTAGTAACTTTATTGCTCAGGTCCCTAACAGCCAGCAGCTCGTGAGCAACCCGCAGGTTCACAGACGTTCTAATTCTTGTAGCAGCATTTCTGTGGCATCCTGTGTTATGGAATGGGAGCAGAAAACCCCTTCGCACAAGCATACCAGTGGCACTTCTAATGCCAGGAGTAGACAACAAGAACCAGAACAAAGTAGAGACTGTTACACCTCAGACAGAAGGCGAGGGATGTGCTGGACTGGAGTCATTGAGGTTCCCGGGCGTAGAGATGAGCTAGAAATAGAAGAGGATCAATGCTGCAGGGTTAGTGCTGCTCCTGTCAAAAGCTAAATGTAGTGTTGCTTAGTCTGGCTCAAATGCTCATCAACTACTCTTACATTGAGCACACCTAACACAGATGGGAGTTTTCCCTTAAATGTATTTCTCATAGGACAGTACTGTTTCAAAGCTGAGTCTCACCACTCGCTCAGTAGAACGACTTCTTAACCTGATGTTTAGAAACTCCTTAAAAGCAGCATGTGCATAGTTTCTTGCTAGCGAGTAGATAGGTCTTGTAAAGAACTCTGAAGTAGCTATGCTTTTTCTCTAGTCCTTGTGTTTTAACTTGTGTCTGTTTCCTCAAATCTGTCTTGCAGCCTGCAATTTACCGTAGTCTGTTTGGGCAGCTTAAAAGGTGGCCTCATGAGCCATGTCTGCTGGAAGTAGTGCTTGGACAGACACCTCATTTGCGTGACTTTAACTTAACTTAGTCTTCCCTAACTTTCACATCTGCCTTAAAACTGGGGGCTTTGCTTACAGGTGGGAGTTTTTTCTCTCATTAAACTGGTGGGTGCAAATGTTTGTATCGGTGGTGTCTCTGTCATGTTATGGCACTGTCGCAGTGGCTCAGGTAAATCAAAGAGAATTATACAACCCCAGCCTCTTGAGAGGAGGAAAGCTTATTGTGGTATGATTCATTTCCAACAGTGTTCTCAAAACTTCTGTCGCTTGCTGGCCCTTTGAAGTAAGGGACATGCTTTTAAGCAAATGCTATTCCAATGAACCGATGCAGGAACCACTGTCAGCAGGGTGAGGGATGTGCCACAGGAAAACGTGACCAGTAGTAGCGTGCCCTCTCCTTAAAACAAAGCTTCTAAGGCACCTGGCAGAATTGTTTCAAAATACCATCGACAGAAATAAGTACTTGCCCACTAAAAGCGGGGAAAAATTATTGAAATTCTTATTAAACTTTTTTTAATGGAAGATTTTTTGGCTGAAACCCACATTTCCCTATATACTCCTAATTTTGAAGAGCTGCTTTGGACTTGTAAGAGGCTTATCTGTAAAGGGTACATCCAATCTCATGTCTATTGGTTGAAGAAATCCTAATTGATGCTCATCACCTGAAAATACAGTGGATATAATTTGCATTCATAGGTTTGGCTTGTGTAACCCCCCTGTGATTTGGAGGTGTCTGGCATTAGTGTGCAAGTGGAACAGAGAGTCTGCAAATACTCCTTCAAAAGCCCATTCAAAGATCTTGAAGGCAGACAAGTTTTTAAACAAGTTTCCAGATTTTTTTTTTTCTGATTTCCCTGAGCAACTGACAATAATGTTCATAAAATAAAAACATATGAGCTTCAAGCACTTCTCATGGGTTTCCAACAGCTGAGTTGAGAAGCAGTAGCTCTAGGAGGGGGGATGCTTCCTCTGCTCCACTCAGAAGCGTTAGGAGGTTTTGCATCCTTCAGAGATGTTGGAAATCCATACTCAGTCTGCTTGCTTTGCTACCTCAGCCATACATTTTGATCCATGAACGCACCCATGGAAACACAAATGTCTCTTCTGGTTGGTTAATGTGTTCACAGCCATCTGTTTTGATTTGGAAACTTGGGAGGAGCATTACCAAACATAAAGATGTCCTCCTTGAGGAAACTTGACTAGGTGTGGAATGCAACAGATTGGATAATGCTGGACTAAAATTTACAAGAAATAGGAATTGGCACATAAATAATCTGTTAATAATTTTTGGTAACGGTGCCTTTCAGGATGCACTTGTAAAGCGCTTCAGGAATGAAGCTTTGATCTTCATGCAAACACATCTTAACCAGACCTGCAAAGTTCACTTCTGCTAATGATATCCTTTGAGAGATTTTACTATGTGCTGATTTCTTCTGATTCTCTTCCACTCTGATCAGAATGCACCTCCGGTTCGCCTCAGACACAGACGGTCGCGCTCAGCTGGGGAGAGATGGGTAGATCATAAGCCACCTTCTAATCTGCCCACTGAGACAGTCATGCAGCCGCATGTCCCCCACGCCATCACGGTGGCGGCTGCAAGTGAAAAGGCACTAGCTAAGTGTGACAAGTATATGCTGACGCACCAGGAGCTAGCCTCTGATGGGGAGATTGAAACAAAACTAATTAAGGTAAAGCAAACGCCTTCGTCGTAAGCTTGTGATAACCCTGTCAAAACCTATTTCTGGCAATGTGTTTGTGCGACGGGATTGCGGAAGAGTACGTTCGACTCAATCTGCTAAGGAATTTCACTTGAAAGTTTTGTGCGGTCGGATTCAAGGGAGCTTTTAAAGTCTGAAAATACTTTTCTTGAACTTTGTCATTACTTCATATAAACCATTACAAGCTTATCTCCGTCGTCGTTTTCCTTGAAAGTAATTAAGTGGGTTTTTTCCTCTAGTAACATGCAATAGTCCATTTGCAGTGAAAGCTTCTTAGACTTGTGGCTGCAGCTAATCTTGTGGAGTCAGTTGTCTTGGAGTGATGTTATTCGATTTCCACTAGCTGTATGAGTAAGCTTGCTGCCACGATGGATGCTCAAATGCTCCAGGACATAATTTCTAGTAGTCGACTGACAAGCAAATAGGTGAGACAGACTAGGCTTTGAACGCTTCTAATGCTTGTGTCCCAAAATGCTGACTGTACTTACCTAAGGCAAATTAAGAGCTCTTTGTAAGTTGTAGCAAGAAGCTTTTGGTTCATTTTTCTTGTAGTCCCAGGCCTTCCACTATTACCTTTTTTTCTTTTTGTGTTTTTAAAAAGGCCCTCACTCCTGTAAGGTAAACTTGTAGGTTGCAGTGATGTTTCCAAAAGCAATGTCTTGCATAGCTGACCACCTACCTGTGGAATGAAACTATTAGAACTAAGCCAACGGCCTGATTCCTGTAGCATTACTTCGTTATTGTTATTGTACAGAAATCATTGTCGTAGTAGCGACTTCTCTGTAGGTATCCTGCACGACCATCAGGGTAGATGGTGTTTGCTCTTTATTGTCCTGTGTATAATAAGATATATAATGCGGGAGGTGCACATATGCTTGCGGACTACTAACCTGCAAGGAAATGGCAGTTGTGAGCACTTTAAGCTTTCGTGTGAAAACCGGCACTGTAGCCGTCATAGTGACCTTCTTAACTGCTTTTGGTTTCCAGGGTGACGTGTTCAAAACCAGGGGTGGAGGACAGGCTGTGCAGTTCACAGATATAGAGACTCTGAAGCAAGAATCTCCAACTGGGTGAGCTGTCATCTTAATTTCAGGTTTTCACATTGCTGGAGATCTGTCACTCCGATAGCGTGTGTGTAACTGCTGCTGGTTCAAACGATTGAACAGGAAGTTGTTGCATCTAATGTGAAATCATATAAAGGTAACTCAGGCTTACAGATACAGTGCTGCTTTTAAGGTTGGTCTGCTGCTGAGAGCAAGGTATTTATTTCGAAAACATAAAATGTATTCTTGTGTGTGAGAATCTGCCAAAATACACGATGCTTGTAATTTTTTTTTTTCACTCACATACTCCTCTTTCAGTCGAAAGCGAAGATCATCCCCTTCTAATCCTGACCCACCTGAGGATGCTGCAGAATCTGAATGGACTGATGTAGAAACCAGAGTAAGCTAAAAAGGAAGAAGGGGGAGATCTCATGCTTGATCTGCATGAGAATTTGGGGTAGCGCTGATAGCTGGGGGGGTTGGCAGTAGAGACTGATTTTCTGTGTCTCCTCAGTGTTCCGTGGCAGTGGAGATGAGGGCAGGGTCAGCTCTTGGACCTGGATACGAGCATCATGCTCAGCCCAAGTAAGTGCATCTCTCCTTTGTAGCTGGGGTATTGCATTCTCTCCTGATAACATCTAAAGTGAGATAACATTTTTTTCCTTCCCTGACCTTGCTGCCCTCCCCACTTTAGGTTTGGGGTGGATGCCTCCTTAATACTGTAAGATAAGCAGGCTTATCCAGTGTTGGAAACTGGTGACAGGACAGATCTGTAAGAGACTAAGCAGAATTATTAACTTGTCTTCTGGGTGGAACTCTGGCATTCGGTGCAGTGAGCAAAATGTGAAGTTTGATCTTGTGCTGTCTTGACTGCAAAGAGCTGAGAACTGCAGGATGCCTGGCAGTGCCAGAGTGGCACAGGGTTGGGGATGGCAGTGACGAAGTACTAAGCTGTATCCCTCTTCTTCCTCCCCCCCAGCCTTTATCAGATGCTGATGTAGTAAAATATATTCATTTTTATATCTTTAGATAAATTTAAGTTAAAGTTACAAATGCCTTAGAATTCATTTCAGTATGGTTTAGGGAGGACGCAACTGAGACAACTGGGGACTATACCTAATACAACTGGTATTCTCGAATGTAGCTGATACTGCAGCTGCTCTCTGCTGTGTAATTGGGAAAGCACCTGCTAAGGAAGCATGGGCTCTAGTCGTGCTGGAAGAAACTTTCCTCTTTCAAGCACATAGACAACAATCTGAATTCTTCAGGGCTGTCTTATTATTCTTTAACGTGGTGGGATCAGTGGCAGTTGCACACATAAATGCAAGTTCACCACATCAGAAGTCCCAATTTCTAGCAAAAAGTCCAAATGATCCTGCAGTTTGTAAGGCTGGTGCCCAACACTTCAGCCCCGTGTCTAACAAAACACTTAGTCAACAAAATATATGCTTCAGATGAGAGAGTTTTGTCAAACTAGGTGTTGCGGAACAGAACTCAATATCCAGGTTTGGCCTCTTGCAGATAGGTGCTGGCAGTGCTGTGGAAGTCACCGATTCAGCTCAGGGGAAGAAAATTTGCAGTTTTGCAAGACATGTTGACAGGCAGGAGAGAGGGCTGGAGAGGTAAAGAGGTTTCTATGAAGCCAAAATCAACTAAACTTATTGCATTTGGAATCCAGAAAGTCTAGAACTGTAGTGGAAGGGTATTTTGGAGAGTATCTGACATCAGTAATCCCCCTTTCAGATAAGGTGACAAATATGTGCCTTTCATGCACTTTATTACATCCCTTATTGGAAACTGGGACCTGCTCAAGGTGGCTGCTGCTGCCTGCAGCCCTGTAATGCTGTAGTAAATCCTTTAGTTTGCCTGTACGTTGAGTTGGAGCCTGTATTTATTTAAACTTACTAAATAATTGAAATAAAACTTTGATTTAAGCTCGTGGCTGGCTAAAAAAGAAAACAAAGTCTTGTTTCTTGCTAAATAAGCTCTTTAATTGTGTGTTAATTGTAGTATTTCTTAGCACAGGACATGTGTGACACATGCATCTAGCAGAATAAGTAAACGGGCTATTGACTACTGTTAAAGAAAACTGCTGCTCTGTGAAATCTGACTTTTATCTAAAATCTGGCATTTTATTTTTTTTTTTTTTAGGCGAAGAAAGCCATGAATTTGACATACTACTGCGTTAGAATCCTCTTGATTTTTATCAGACTGATGTAATGTCTGCTGCCAGTGATAAACTCGGCACACTGCTTTGTTATTGCTGCAGGCCTGTATTTTTAGAATGGCCTGTGCTAGGCAATGGTTAAATGGGAGATACTTTTTTTTTTTTTTGATCCCAAAGAAGCATATGTGTGGGTGTGTATATCTTCAATAGATGTAGGGGAGTTCTGCCATTGCGTCCTCTGGACTTCTGAGGAACACCTTCTGTCTCGTATGTATGAAGCCCTTGTTATTAAGCTGTATCTCTGTAGACTAATGACACAAGGCTTTTGCCTTGCGTGTTTTTTCAGCTTTTTCTTTTTATAGTGCAAAAAACTTCCATTCTGGCCACTATCCCTTCCTTGTCAGGTCCTCTGTTTTGAAGAGGTATAAATGCTGCTATTTATTTAGATGCAGTAACGCACTTTAGGAGTGTTTCTATACCGTTTCATATTTTATTATAACTTGCAACAGCTTGGTAATATGGATTTCCTCTTGGAAGAATTATCTTTCATTATTTAATACGCAAATCAGCTTGTGAAAACCATTTCAATCTTCAGACCTTCATAGTAACGAAGGAAGAACACTGAGCGATGAGTAACAGTGACTTGACATCAGACCTACTTCATTTTGTAGTGCAAGTAAATAATTAAATGTTTTACATCTGTAGATACGGGGTAAAAGTAATTTTCTCACAGATAAGATGTGAGCTCTATACGTGTGGCTCTGCAACCATGTTAAAATAAAGACTTTCATTCAATGGCTCTTACAAACAATGTTCCTGTTGCTTAGGCGTGTGCGAAGCTGCAGAAGCTACAGTAAGCCCCGCAGCATCTTACCTGCTCTTGTGCAAAGAGCTGTGAATGGATGCGCCTTTTGGGACACATCTGAAGCTTAAACCGAGGAATTGGCTTGGATCCCAAGCTATGTTTTGGACAGCCTTATCTTCAGGGCTGCCAATCGCTTTCATTTTGCGCGAGTGGTTGCCTTGTTAAAAGATACTGAAGCTTTGAGGTATTTCCAGCATAGGAAAAAGCTTTTGTAACTCAGTAGTTCTGAAAACTAGGGAATTTCTAAAACTTTTTTTAAGGGAAAAAAGTGAATATATGAATACCTGTTCATAGCTGGTATAAACAAATTTCTCTTTCAGATGAACCATGAAAAGGCTTATGTTCTAAAGAAACACCATCCTTTCCACTGGTCTCCTAGGCCCTCAGCTGGAGCAGGAAGCTGCACAGCAGCAGTAATGGCTAGCACTAAAGCTGTCCTCCGCGGTAGCATTAACGTGAAGAACTGGCTCAATCGTAATCACTCTGAGAAAGCACACAGCAGAGCATTATCATTCTATTGCCTTGAGCAGGCAGTGCTGCTTAATGGTTTCAAAGACTTTCTGCCCTGGGACACTAGAAGTCCTGGTTCAAAACGCTGGGAGCAGAGAGAGCTCTGTGGCAGGCAGGGGTTTGGAGCACAAGTCTGGTGAGGAGCGGCTGGGGGTGTTCAGCCCGGAGAAGAGGGGGCTGAGGGGAGACTTTCTTGCTCTCTGCAGCTCCCTCAAAGGAGGGGGCAGCCAGGGGGGGTCGGGCTCTTCTCCCAAGGAACGGGCGATGGGACAAGAGGAAACGGCCTCAAGTTGTGCCAGGGGAGGTTTAGGATGGATATTAGGAAAACTTTCTGCACCAAAAGGGTTGTCAAGCATTGGAAGAGGCTGCCCAGGGCAGTGGTGGAGTCGCCATCCCTGGAGGGATTTAAAAGCCGGGCAGACCTAGCGCTTAGAGGTATGGTTTAGTGATGGGTTTTGTCAGAGTTGGGCTGATGGTTGGACTCGATCTGAAAGGTCCCTTCCAACCCAGGCAGTTCTATGATTCTATAATGTGTGCTCAGGGTGCTGGTTGAAATAGTTTTGCTTCTATTGACTGCCTGACTAATTAGTTAAATGCAGTGTCTGAGAATACAGCTAATAAGTCATAAGTGGCAAACGGAAGAAAAACCAGCGAGGGGAGGAACCTGAAGAAAGGCGTGGGTGGGTTTGAGAGGCTTCTGTGAACTGGAGCTCCATCCCATGCCGTGCGGGGCTGGAGCTGCACGGCCAGCTCATGCCACTAGATGGTGTGAAATAACCATCAGGGGCTGGATCCCTCTTTTTTCCTCTTCCTCCTGCAGGGAGGTAGGCTTTGCCCCGGGAATGTAGCAGGGAGTTCTGCCTTTCCACCTTGCAGGGTCTTGGGGTACCACTAACCGTGTGGTGAGTTCCCACTGACACCCACCTTCCTCTGGGGGAGTAGGGATAGGAAGGGCAGCCTACAGAAATAACAAAGGAAACCTAAATAAGGCCCGTGCTCCTATTTCTGTCACTTAAATTAACTCCTCCTACGCTAAACAATCTACTATTAATGATGAGCAAGCCGTCAAACGCGCTCTCTCTTTAGTTGGGAGTCAATCATCCTGTCATCAGCGTAAATCATATTGAAAGCGTTACTGGGGAAACCTGGGAAGGAGACACGAGAAACTGGTATTCGGAACTTTGTAAAGGGAAATATTTAGCTGCGGAATGTGGCTTCATTTGGGTCGCTTCAAAAGCCATGTGAAAGGCGTTCTGAATTAGCTCTCAAAATGCTGGTTTTTTTTTTTTTTTTTATACCACTGGTGGCAAAGGATTTGGGGCCAAAGTGTTTATTTCTCAGTCCTTGCCAAGTTTGGTGTTTTGACACATAATGTTCTGCAAGGGCTCTGCTCAGAACTCTTGTTTTGAAGGAGAAAGCTGTTACGCACAAAGAAAAAACAGTAAAAAGTTGCAGCCACCTTGTCCTATTATAAAGGCTAATCAAAAGAGCAAATGTAAGACCGTGCTGAGGAGGATATCTGTCCTTGCCAGGGCTGAGAGGAAGGTGGCAGCGTGGTCGTGACTTGTCTGGAGTCTGTGACTTTGTCCCTCGACCGCCCTCGAGGTCAGTGTGCTGCGAGAGGCGCCTCTGAGCGGAACTAAAGGGCAGGGCGAAGGCTGGGCTGGTCATCACCCCTGTGCAGCCAACACCGTCCTGCACGTCCCTCTAGCTTAATTAGTTATGTCTTCAATTATTCAAATGCTATTATTACCTCCTGTGGTGGGTGGCGTTGATAACTTTAAAGACCGAGCTTTGCGAGCTGCCCTGGGTTCGTGTTTGGAAGGAAACGGAGCTTGGATGAGGCCGTGGGCTCTTTGGGAGGAGGTGACAGCCCGTTAGCCCGGGGGAAGGAGGAGACGCGGGGACTCTTGCAGCAGCGATGGCAGGAGGAGCTCGGTGTCCCTGTCAAGCTTGGTTTCCTAGCCCAGGTCTAGCAATGTTTTTCCATCAGCGGAGTTGCGCTCGCTGCCACTCAATCGCATTCCTCTGTAGTCGTTCTTCACGTCTTTGCGTCTTCTTCACATATTTACTCTCGCACATAGCCCTGGCAGTGTTTACTCTGCAAAGATTCCTCTAAGACTCAGCTAAGCACACAATTTACTCAGCTAACAAGGTCTGGCATTTATTGTGGGTGTCTCTGTGTACTTGTCGCTCTTTAGTCTCCGCTGACATTCAGTGGGAAGCGTTAAAGCAAACAGCAGCACGCAGTAAGAGGGCTGCCTGTACCAACGCTCCGCTGTGGAACAGTGGAACAAGGCCACCCGCTTGATGCTGGCCAGGGCTGGCTCCCACCCCCCTGCTGTCAGTGAGGGTGGAAAAGCCTTTCTGAAGTTAACAGGCTTTTGGGAAAAACTTTCATCTTTGGAAATTCATCCTCTTTTTTTTTTTTNTTTGCACTGATTGTAGCTAACGCTTCCCGCGAGCAGGTACGGAGGCAGCCCTGTGGAATAGCTCAAAGTTCACGTTTCTGGCAGGCAAGCTTTTTGGGGGGGTTTAGCCCTGAATTTGTTATTGCTCAAAACTAGAGCGACTTCTTGGGCTAGAGCAACTTATACAGCAGGGGCTCGAAACCCAAGGGCCCCTGGGGGTGTCTCTCGCTGTCAGCAGCAGGAACGTCCGCCTGGAGGGCTGGGAGCCCCTGGCTCTGTGCTCAGGCCTCCCTCTTGGGATGCCTGAACCTGTTGCTGGGGAGAGCTCAGTTAGACGTGGAAACAAAGTCACCAAAGGCATGACAATTGATGTGATTAGTGCTTTTCTTCATTTAAACAGGGTTCAGTGTAGGTCCTTCTTGTTTCTGCCAGTCCTTCTGTGGCCGACAGCATCATACCGTACTCCAGTGTGATGCCTCGCGCTGTTTTGCAGAGGCTTGTAGCCCGCTGGTGAAAACAGCTCTTCAGTGCCCTTGTTCGGAGGCTTGTTTCTGTGATTTCTGGTCCCTGTAGCTGGAAGCCTGCAGAATTTCGGCGCATCAGTCAGCCGCTTCTGTCTGGAGGAGAGCTGGTGAGCAGTGGGTGCCCTGCTTGGTGAGCAAGCCTGGTGTCAGAGAAGAATCTCGGTCAGTTTGCTTGTCCTTTACTTTCTTAGCAAGCCAGCGTTTGGCAGGAGTACTGAACTGAATCCATGTTTACCTTTTGAGGTAACAAATTCCAGCCACGATGGGCTGAAGTCTGCAGCTAACGCTGCCTAACCTTCCTGCCAGTTCGACTCGTCAGAGTTTCCTACTGGCAAAGGGCGAAGGCTCTGGACTCTGTTGCTTGGATGTTCTTGGCATTAATTGGCTGCAGCCTCTGCTGAGTAATGAAAAGCAGAAGAATAATACGCGGGCTCAACCCTGAAATTGGAGACACGGGGAGCTGGAGGAAGGCTGTACTTCAACTGGGGCTGTTCCAAAGTCTGCCCTCAAAAAAACCAAATCCAAACAGGTTGAGGTAGGGTATGAAAGTCCAGGGCACCAATCTCCTTCCAGGTCCTGCTCTGCCCCTCTGCGGCAGTGAACCACTGCTAGGGACGGAAGTACCAGAACTCTGTAGGACTAGCTGAACTCTTCCCGGTGAAGTTAATGGGGTTTTACTGCCTACCTCGCTAGCCTGCCGGCTCTTCTTGCCAAGCGCAGGGAGGAAAAAGCCGATACAGAGGAGCCTGTTTGCTTTTGGACCTGGCGGCTCCTGCGCCTGCTTCACGCTTGTGTGCTGACACACTCCCACCCTGCCCCCATGGCCACAGCTGTCCCCAGCCTCTTGGGCAGGGACCGCCAGGCTCCCCGTCCTGCCGGGGGGGAAGCTGTTTGCAGAGTGGGATCAAAGGCATGGCCAAAAACCCTGCCTGTTCAGGGGCTAACGCGGGCTGGCTGAGGTGGGACTCGGCTTTTGCTTCCAAGTCAGTGCAGAACGCGTCTGCTGCGTCTGCCACGTATCGCTACCTGAGGGCAGAGCGGGGAGCTCGGTGCCGCTGCGTTATCCTCGCAGCGTGACGGGGAGATGGAGCGGCTGCAGGGCCAGGCACCGGCCTCCGATGTCCGAACCTGGGTTCTCCTGCCCCGTCTCCGTCAGACAGATGTAACGGATACAGGAATTTATCTGGCCCTGAATGACGCCTCCCCAAGTGGGGGCTGGGATGAGAGAGCAGCCCCTGCGGCATCCTTGGGCTACGCTCACTTTTTAGTGCTTATTTTTGCTTCTACTAGTCTTTCTCAGAGTGAACTGTTTCCTATTTTCCACTGCCTTTTGTGGTCTCCTCTCTCATGTCCAACCCTGATCATTGCAGAGCCTGCGTGGCCGGGGTTGTGGCTCCGTGACGGGGTAGTGCTGGCCTAGGGTGGTCCACGGTGGTGTGGCCTCCATGTCCCCCCAGCGACATCCACGGTGATGGGCTGCGGGTGGTACTTAAGGGCTGGGCACAAAGGCTGAAAGCTGATTCTTAAGAGCTCGCAGGAATAAGCTTTAGATTGCCCGAAGGAATTAAAATTGGAGTTGCTGCTCAGGGCATGGAGTGAAGAATTATAAAGCAAATAATCCTGGCAGGTGCAAGCAGCCCTCGCGAAATCACGGCAGCAGACGAACCGCTGGCAAAGCCTGTGTTGGGTGGCAGAGCCGGGTGGCACTGCCTGGGGACAACGCAGGGAGCAGCCTCCAAGGGCTTGCAGTTGGTGAAAACCACCTTGAACCTTTAATACTTCAGGCAAAAGCGTTTATCTTACCGGGGAAGGCAACTGATCTGAAAAAAGGCTGGTGTCTGTGACAACCCGGCAGTGCCTGCGTCCCAGGGACGGGGCTTCATCCCCCCTTGTAGACAGGGTAGATGTTTATGTGCAGACTCCCCCCCCAGCAGCACTGGTGGCCGTCCTCCTTCGGGCAGGACCAGCTCCATCAGCCTGAATGACACGTAAGTAACGATCTTCTCCGACGAGCCGCTCCGTGCTTCCCAGAAATAGCGTTTGTCTCCCACGTCTGCCTTGATTTATGTTGAGTTCAGATGCTGTTAAAAATAATCCACCCGCCTGCTAAAATTACACTGTCTCTTGTTATAGGCGGCTTTGTGGATGAAGCACCTATAAAAAGATGAGTAAAAGGGGGCTTGGGTGGCGGTGAGGAACAGCAGTTGTTTTCTGTAGGAAAGATGTTTGTCCTTTGCCGTGGCCAGAGACACTGTCGGGGGGCAGGGGTAGCGTTGGCACAGTCGGATCACCCCGTATTGGCTCCCGGGGAAAGGCAGCGGGCTGTTCCCAGTTTGTCCCTGCCAAGAACTCATGTCACCTCCCCGAGACTGGACGGGCAAGAGTTAAACACATCATCTAACCTGCCGTTCGCATGAGAACTCTTTAATTGGCGGCGAGCAAGGAGTTTTTGCTGGTAGCGGAGAAGCCTCCTCCTGCCCCACAGCTCGGTGGTTCTGGAGCTTTGGATCCTTGGGTTTATTTTTAAAATACCACGAGCCGCTCTTTTTGTTTTATTAGGGGGGAAAAAAAAAACCAAACCCAACTAGAGCCTGTAAAATACAATTCCCTAGGATAGAAGGCTAATCCTCTTATTTCTACACATTTCTGGATGATTAAATGGCTGGATTATTTAAGTAGTGATTTGTTACTAGATTGCATCATCAAGGAGATCTAAGGCATAAATATTAGCTTTGGGCTTTTGGCTCTTTACTGTTGAAAGGGGTAGAAGGTGTTCTGCAGACAAAAGCCAGAGAAATGAAATTAAATGAGCATGTGGAGCAGCGGGTCACGGTGAAGTCCCTAAACCCATATTGGCTCGCGGAGCTTTAACCTTTACCGAGAACGCGCACAGTGAGTAACATCAGCTTTGCCTAGTAAATCTTGTGTCCTACTGTGTTCCCACGTGAACTAGCCCTTCTGCTGTACTTGGAAATGGTTTGAAACCATTTGTTCACTTCTTGGGCTTGGATGAGCCTTTCCCTTGTGCTGCTCCGAGCCCTGGCAGCCCTTTGCGTGGCCTCTGCCTGGCCAGGGGAGTCGGCGGGGGGGAGGGATCTGGGGGTCCCGTGGCAGCCCCTCGCTCTGCTCCCCCATCCCACCCATGCCATGGGTCCTGCATGGTCGCCAGTCCATGCGCGAGCAGCAGGGGGTGGCAGACGGTGCTCGGCCGTGCGGTCACCAGCTCTGCTCCCTCCGTCCCCTCTGCCTGCCCCGAAACTCCTCTGGGACCCCCCACCCGGGGGATGCAGCCTTGGAAGGGCAGCTAGAGAAATAGCGGGAGCCATTAACGAGGGTGTTGGAGATGCTCTGGAGAAGGGTGGCCTCTGGAGCATCCTGCCTTCTGGCACGCTGGGAAAAGTGAACGGAGGAAGACCTCGATGCTGTGCTTCATCATTTACGGGTGGTTCTCCCGAGGTGTCAATTCCCCAGGACACAGATGTGGGAGAGAAATCCAGTCGGCGCTGCCGGAAACGTGCGGCTGTTGCAGGTCAGGCATTGGTGTTTGATGCTCCCAAGCTGGGGCAGCCGAAGGTGTCAGGAGTGGAGCGCATCGTGGCGGTGCCCGCGGGCTCGGACAGCCCGGGCGGCTGGGGCAGGGGTTGTTCTTCTCACGTTTTCCCCCATCAGTGGCTTAAAACCCCGACAGCGAGTGCAAGGAGAAACACAGGAGCGAAGGGAAGCAGCTCCGCGTACCCAGCCGGCTGGATTTTACCTTGATTTGACTAATGAGGTGTTAAGGGGGTTCGCGTGCCAGCCGGCTGCCCCAATCCAGCCTCCTGCACCAAGCAAGGCAGGGCAGGCTTCGGGGCACAAAGCGAGGACCCCAGCACCCTTTCCTCGCAGCACCCATCAGGTCTGATGTTCCTTTGGGTGGAGGGGTGGAACAAGGAGAGAGAAAGAAAAGGGAAAATCCATGTAGTAGACAGCTGGAGGAGCAGCCGGGGGTCCTCGGAGGAGCATCCTCCTCCTCTGTTTCCCTGGCCAGGCCGCCGCCGCGGGTGAAACATCTCGTTCCTTCTCCCTGGTACAGTTTCACCTTTCCTCAAGACCAGCACCGCCCGGAATACGCCTAATGGAGTGTGGTGGTTTGGCACTAATTGGTTGTTAAGGCTCGCTCCTGGCGAGCGCTGGGCAGTGTTTATCGCGTTCAAAGGGCTGTCGCTCGCCGCTTACCTGCCAGGCTGCGTTTGCTCTGGCTAAATGCTACGAGGTGAAAGGATCCTGGCGTGGAGTTATAGGGGAAAAGCTACGATGCAAAAGGGTGGAGGAGATAAAGGGAAAACAGGATGGTTTAAACGGCCGTGGCGATGGCTTTGACAGTAAACCCGGCGCAGCAGTGACTGGGAGCCTGCCAGCGCGCGGTGACGGGGACAGGAGCACGCGGCACGCGGTGGTGTGGGCACCCCCAGCCTCGGGCGCCAGGTGTGAGCGGAAAAAGCGGGCCAGGGAGCTGGGGGCGGAGGGTTGTCAGCGTTACAAAGCTTAACGCCCTGTGTACCGCTTCCACTTGGATGTCGTCAGGGTGAAATGAGCCTCCCCCGGCTCAGCCCCCGCCCGGCGCTCGGGACCGTGGCCACGGGGTGCTGTAGGGCGATGGGGCACCGGGGGCTTCCTTACCTCCGTCCTCCCCGGCTCCCAGCCCGGGGCACCCGCTCTCCCTCGGGGCTGGCCGGGCAGCGGGATGGAGCCCAGCGCTTGGTCGGGTCCCGCCACGAGTTCTGGAGGGGCGCCTGCGATTTGGTGATGGTTCTGGGGCTTCGCTGCTCTGGTTTTGTGTTGTATCCTCCAGCTGGAACCCCCCAAATTATCCCCAGGCAGCCGCGTAAGGAGGGATGGGGGGTTTAGCAGCGCTTTGGTGGATGCGCTGCGGACTTTGGCAACCACATCCGAGCGGTACGGAGGGTTTGGGAAGAAAATATATTCGCTAGGAAATATGGGGTTTGTCTCTAAACGGAGAGAAGGCGGTGAGCGCCTGTGGCTTTGGCTTTGGATTAGGGGCCGGCAGGTCTGGGGCTCGCTTTCTGCGTCTGATACGCTACAGTCAACCAGTTTGAGTGTCCCCAGGGCTGTTGGGTGNTATTAAAATCAGCGTGGGCAGGGAGGTTGTTTTGCTGTCGACTTGAAAGCAGAGCCGAGTTGGGAAGCGCAATTCCTCAGCCGCTTCCAGAAATTCGGTTGAAAAATAAGACAAAGTAAATATTTACTTGAGCTTGGGCTATCCGAGCGCGTTATTGCATGGGGAATTCTTAGCTCTGGTCCGTTAATGCTTTCGTCTGCGGCGTTAATAAACCCTCTGACAGTGGGGCTGGAGCACCCCCCGTCCCCCGCCTGCTTTCTAACACCTCTCGTTTAAACACAAAATGTGCTTTTTAATGAATTCAACCTCCAATGCAAATTGGATTCCGAATAATAAGTAATTAACTTTATCAAATTGACATTACCGTTTATAACAAAATGTCAACATCGCCTTTACAAACAAGGCAGAGCTGCTATTTGGGGAGGTGGGCAGGGGGGGACGCCTGACTCGGTAGGAAAATGCAGCGAAGCCCCGACAAGAGCAAGTGATGCGGGTTTTGGGCTGCGGTTTCTTGTCTGCTGGGGGGGGATCCCTGCGGCCCCCTGGGCTGGAGACCTCGGCACCGCGGGTGGCACGGCCCGAAGGATGCGGGATGCGCGTGCGAAGGGCTGTCGGGGTGGGATGCTGCCACCCGCCCCCGCGCGGGGCACCGCGAAAGCCCTCGTGTTAGTCCAGGCGAAGCTCGTAGATGGTTTCATCTGAAGGGGAAAAGCAGGGTTTAGCTGAGGGCGAAACGCAGGCGCGGGGGTCGGGCTGCGGTGGGTGTGAGGATTCGAGCCTGGATTTCCCCCTTCCTCTCAAGGTCTGGGTTGGACCCTGCTGGTTTTAGAAAGAGAAGGGAAAAAAAAAAAAACAAACAAAAAACCACCCAAAAAAGAACCAGGAGTGATGGATTAGAAAACGCGGCTCTGGATCCAGAGCGGAGGCCAAGCCCCTGATGGATGTCCAGGACTAATAAAAAAAAATGTGAAAATTTGCAAACTGGGAAGCTCCTTGAAGAAAAAAAAAAAAAAAANTTACTCTCACATATGGAAACAAAATCACTTCTCGGTGTGCGTTGGCCGCAGTCCGGTGTATTTTCTTCTTACCCAAGAGGTGAAGTTACTCATTTACCTCCGTGTCCTCGCAGGCGGAGGTTAATGGCTGCGATAAGGATGAAGTTAATCCTCTCCCCTGAAAGCACAGACCGGGGCGCGCGGCATCGGGGCGGAATTTAAACACATAAACCTGGAAGGGCTCTGCCCCGGCCGTTCCCGGGAAGGAAGCAGGAAAGACGGGCCCTGCTTTTTCTCTTTGGGGGGGTTGTGCAATGGTTCCAGGTTAAAGGCGGGGGCCCCGCGGGGCTGGGTCAGAGCCGGGAGGGGGGGCAGAATTCTTCCGTGTGATTTTAGGCCGTAATTTTATAAGGAATTATTTTCGTAATGGAAAATATCCATTTTATTGGCACGGGTGTTTCTGTGAGTATGTCTTTTTTTATTATTATTAATTATTATTATTTTTATTTTTTTTTTACTACAATTCAACATTTCTGGCAAAGNGTTTAGAGTCCGGCCCTTCAAGAAGATGCCAAAGGGATTTGTGGCCCTACTTTTTTTAATACACCTCCTGGCAACAATCAGCAGGATAAATTTCAATTTAAAGGATAATTTTTTAGGATTGGGAAAAACTGGGCTGGGAGGAGGAGAGCGGCTCCCCACCTGACGCAGGGCTGCGGCTTCGGGGGATGTGAAACCGCGTGGAAATACGCTTCCGATTCAATCCAAAAATCCATCTTCTGGTTAAGGTTTAAAAAAAAAAAAAAACAAAAAAAACCACACCCAACATAAAAACCCAAACCCACACATTAATCTCATCAGTGGAAATAGTCGCGTTGGGTCTATGATCTTAATCTTTTATGTCATCCACATCTGGAAAAGTAATTCAGGGGAAATAATATAAACTTCAGCTAAGCTGTATAAACCAAACGAGAGAGTGATTTCATGGAGCTGCAGCTCGGTGGCCCTTTGTCACACGCCTCCTTGTAACAATATTGACTTTATAACACCTACACTTTGTTCTCTTCCTTAACAGGACAGCTGCTAAGTGCTGGTAAAACAAACATCACATGCTCCGCGGGGCTGCGACAAGGTTTGCAATCAAGCGCTCTCTAATAACCGCTTAAATACTCTCATCAAGCTTGTCCTTGCTGTTTGCTTTAGGACACGGTGTTTTTTCTCTCCCCTCCGTATTTATTCTACGCGAGCGATAGTCGGAGCTAGAGGTCACGCAAAGTAAATGCAGGTGGTGGGGGTGGTTTTTTTTTTTTCTATTACTTTTTTTCCTTTGCCTGGGTTGGCTCCCGCCGTTGGGTTTGCCTTTCTCCGCCGGCCGAGTGGATGTGGCTCTGAAAGCGTCGCCTTGGTTTTTTCTGGAGGTTGGGTAATCTGCCCCTGAATGCAGCTCCTTGTTCTCTCTCCTGGCGGGCTTTCAAAACAAATGAAAGGTGACAAGAGAAATAAGAGCTTGTTTAGCAGGAAGAGGGGAATCCGCGCAGAATCAGGTTCCCCCTTGGCGCGGCATTCGAGGTCGGCAGAAACTGGACCAGTTGCTTGGGAGAGGCTGGAGAGTGACGCAGGAAAACCCCCAGCGGCCGCTTGCCCCTGCCCCATCCCAGGGCAGCAGTTTTCCTTCGCCGTCCCCGGCTCTTCCCGGGGAAGCTGAGGGTTGATGCTGCTGCCTGGTGGTTTCTGGCTTGCCTTAAAGCCGCCCTCTGCTCCCTGTGCGTCCGCGGAGCCGCCGGTGTAACCTGCAGCAGGTATGGCGCAGGTACGGCCCTAGGGTGGCTGCGGCTGCTGAGTTACCCTGATGGGAGCGCGACCCCCCTTCTCCTCCAGGTGACTGGTCCGGGTTTGGAGGACGTACCTCCATTCCGTGGCTGCATCGCTGGAAACGCACCCAGGATGGGACGCTGTACGTCCCCCCTGCCCGCGTACCGGGTACCGCGGGCTCTGGGAGGGCGATGGAGGCAGATGTCTGGGCGGCGCCGGGAGTGGGGCCAGAGGGGGGACCAGTAGCCCTTCCCCAAAGAGCTGCCGGCAACGAGCGTTTCCAAAAGCCACGGCTCTTTACAGCGTGTTGCTCCCCAGCACCAGCCCCGATGACAGGTCTAATACAGCCCATTGCATTCTTGGCTCGCTTACCTCTGGCAAGCGCGCAGCCTGAGCGGGGCTGGCTCTCCAAACGCCCTTCCAGCCATTTCCCCCACAAAGCTCCTATTATCCCCCGCCAAGGCGGCTCGAATCCGCTCACCCTGGAGCGGCTCCATCCCCGACGACCCAGCGAGCCGTGTCCCTTGCGCTGCACCCAGCTGCTTCCACCTTCGCGCTGGAAACTGGAGCTTTATGATCAAACAACATTTTTGCCTGATTTTGCAGCTTGTGGGGCTTTGCAAAAATCTGTGCCTTGTTGTCCCAAACCGGGCCGTCCTCCTGGAGCTCGTCTTCTGGTGGGGATGGCAAAAGCAAGCAGCCTGTCCGGCCCGGAGCTGTGCTTGGCGTGGGCGCGTGTGCAGGGCTGTCCCTTTTCAGACCCAGCGGTTATGACAGAGCCAAGCTTCCCAATACACATGCATGGCCCAAAATTAAAAGAAATGGTTGTTTTACCGAGCCTAACCTATTGCCGGGGTGGGGATGGGGAGGGAGATGCTCTGCTCATAAGCATCTTGCCTATCAGGGATGTGCAGAAGTTCGTGGAGGGTTCGGACACGGCATCTGGAGTGATTTGTGCCGTGCGGGGGGGGCGGCAGAGCCCTTGCTCCCCCGCTGCCCTGCTGCTGCTCGGCCCCGTGTCCAGCCGGGATGGGGCGCGGGCGGCTGGGCGAGGGGCGCTCCCTGCCACAGCCTCCTGTGGCACAGCAAAACCAGTCGGTACCGGGACTTCAAAAATCCATTATTAATGTGCAGGCGGGGGAACTGTCCCCCGTTCTCCCCTCAAATATACGCTAGAGGTTAAAATAACCCTAACGAAGCTGTATAAGTTGATCCTTACAGCTGAGGCTGCCACTGTTTCTGGGCTCTCCGTGGAAGACGGATCAGAAATGCCGGCTTCACGAACTTGCTTGTTTTGCCTTCTTTGTCCTTTTCCATGTAAACGTTACCTGCTCCCGGGGCGAGAGCTCTCCGTCTGTGCCAGGCGGCTGCTTCCCTGTGCCGCAGTCCCCTGGCGCCTCCGGTTAACATCAAGGTGACTTTCCTGTTGTTGGTGGGGGGACGTGTCTCCTGGGCGATCCCTGGTCCCACCGAGGGCTGTGCGGCCGCAGTGGCTACCCCGGCAGCGAGTCCTTGGGAGAGGCAGCGCCTGGGAGCGGGAGACGGATTTCTGCAAGGCTGGGAGCCCTGAAGCCCAAGCCCTGAGTCTTGGTGGGACAGTGGTGGCCCAGCGCTGTCTCCCTGCCCAGCCTGGGGTGACGTGAGCAGTGCGATGGCCTCCGCAGCCCTGCACCAGGGTGGGAGATGCCCGTGGTGAAGGGTGCAGGTGGCATCATAGAATCCGAGAACGGTTTGGGTTGGAAGGGACCTTAAAGCCCCCCCAGCGCCACCCCCTGCCCTGGGCAGGGACACCTCCCACCAGCCCAGGTGGCTCCAAGCCCCGTCCAACCTGGCCTTGAACCCCTCCAGGGATGGGGCAGCCACAGCTTCTCTGGGCANCCGAGTCCCTCCACGTGTCCTGAGGAGGCAACTCCAGGCTGGTGGAAGGAGACACCAGTGGTGGTTCCTTCTCCCTGGGGCAGCGGGACTATCCCGCAGGAGGATCCTTCCCGGGCGAGAGGTAGCTGACCCGCAGGTAGTTATCTTGTCTATCCCGTGTGTTAACACTCGCTAATCTGCGCGCATGAAAGGGAACCCAAATCACAGCAAAGAATTTCTTCCTGAGATCTCATATGTAAGACTGTGTGGTTTTTGCTCTGTGCAGTTGCTGCCACCATCCTCGTGCAAAATCATCAGGTTACGTGCTCCCTTTGAAAACAAGGGAAAACGCTGCTTGTTTTCTTGCTTTCCAAGGCAGGATTTGCTCAGGCTGAGGTCCTTGTTGAATACGCAGAGACCCTGCACGCTGGATGCTTTCCAGGCATGGCACTCGTAACGCAGGAGGTCCTGGCGTGCTGCTGCCTGAGCCCCCTGGCTGCGTGCTGGGGGGGGCCCAGGCACTGCTGGGACCGAAAGCTGCCGATAATGGCCTGAGCGCGGTGTCTTTGTGTGAGGGGGCTCAGCCCCCGACACAAAGCCTGGAGGAGAACCTATTTCACACCCGGCCCCCTTGCTCTTCGTGCAGTGCTTAAATATCGCTGGAGGCAGAGAGCAAGCGTGCCTGGATTCCCTATCCATCTCCCCCGCTCGGGGAGCCGCTCCCCCCGGGGTTGCTGCCTTGTCCCGGAGGGGCTTCGCATCCCTAAATCCCCTCTCCCGAGTGTGCGGGGCCACCAGCCGCTCTGCGCTCACGCTGCTGTTCGGAAGCAGAGGCTGGTTCTTTCCATTGGGTCGTCATTTTACCTCCAGCCAAACGGCCGTTAACTCCCTGCTGTTGGTTTTCTCAGCTCCCAGTTTCCTTCTGGCAACTGGAGCTGGCCAAGCGCACTGGCAGCACAGGAGAAGGGTCTTTCGGGTATGAGGGGTGGTAAAATACGGGTGCTGCCTCCCCAGCACTGCAGTAAATCCACCCCCAAACCAGCTTCCCAGCCCCAACGCCGTAGCAGCTATTCCGGAGGGCACCCAAACCCCATCCCACAGAGCACACGTGGCTCCCTGGGGAGCCCCCATCCCTCCTCCACGCCTGCACCTCGCTTCGGAGGCCAAAGCCCCGCTAAAACATCTCGGAATAAACCTCCCCTCCGTTTTAATTTGAGAAAAATCTGCTTGCGTCTTACAGGGGAGCTGCCACCTCAGGGGAGACGAATCACGGTGGTCCCGATCCCTCTCCTGCCAGGGACACGCTCCGCCGGGCGCAGGGACCGCTCCATGGGAGCAGCGGATCAATACGGGGGCCTGCATGAGGACGCAGTGTTTAAATCACCGGAGAGACCGTTTAAATGGGAAATCAGTAAGTGAAGCATGAGGGGTTGATTTTAAATAATTTTTATGGACGGGGACTTCAAGCTGCTGTCGATATTTCTGCATAAATAATGAAAAACATTAAAAGGCGGGTGGGTGGGATCGACAGCGTGCCCAAGATAAACCTCGGGGTGTGTGGGGGGGTGTTGGAAGGTGTGGGGAGCGCTGCAAATCACGCTGCCGGCGGGCGAAGCCGCTCGCACACCGTTTATTTTCCCCTCGCTGACAGCGTCAGCCCCTTCCTCGCTGGCACTACCAGCAGCCAGGCGCTTATTAAACCAGCGCTGATTTAAAAGGAAAGGGGGATGGGGGGCGTAAAAAAAAAAAAAAAAAGAGGTTATGATAGGAAATGATGGGATATCCATCCACCCAGCTCATCCCTAAGTGGCATTTGTTGTCGGGGAGCATCCCGGGGATGTGGTCCTGCCGGCGGGGCGAGCACCGGCCGGGCCCCGGGGGACGGGGCTGGCGTCAGACAGCAGCGGGTGCCCGCGGGCAGGGGGGGCTGATGGCTCACCCGGGTGTTTTCACTTCTTACAGGGACCCTCCTGCCGTGGGGCTCCCCCTGAACCGCGGCCGGCGGGGGCTCTGGCTGCCTTCCCCGAGAGGCGTTTCGGCAGCACCCGCGGGTGCTGCCGCCCTCCCACCTTCCGTCCATAAGTCGTTTAGTTGTTTTTCCACTTGCGTGGTGGCGGCCAGGACGGTGCCCGCTCTCACCTCGTCCTGTCACAACGCTGCTGAAACAATAACCAGGCGGTAGCTGGCACCCGCTGGGGAAGCATCCATTACCTTGGTCTCTGCAATCAAAAGCCATTTATAGTAAATGTGTTTGCTTTGTACTGAATTACTCACGATGCTGCCAAGTACAACCACACCAGCTGTTAATTAGAGTTTAGCTTTTATTACCAAAAAGTCTGCTCTGTTGATATGGAAAATGGGAATAAAAAGTCATTTAACCTATTGTGATGTGAAAATAAACTATGACTTGTTGGTTTAATTAAATAGTCTATTTATCTAGCCGGCAAAGTGTTTGAACATACAGAGGATTATGAGCAACATTACCCTGGCTTGTCTCCTGTCGTCTGAATAATCCCTGGTGTTTGGAGTGACAGTTACCTGCTAAATGGCCCATTGAACTCGACGGGAATCTTTCAGCAGAAAAGTCCGATGCATCACTTTGCTTCCCATGCTCCCTGCCTTCCTTCTCCCTTCTCCCAGGACCTGCCATCTCCTTCCCACCCCGCTCCTGCAGTTATTCCCACTGCACAGCGAGGGGCGTCAGCGCCAGCCCCATCCCTGCATCCCTGCCTGGGTGCACATGTCCTCTGCTGCCCCAAAACATTCCCGCTGGGCTCATTTCGGGATGTATTGCATGGAAGGAATCTTACTGGGGGTTTCCAGCATGGGCTCTGCCTTCATCTTGTGCATCCTGCTCTTCAGGATGAAGCTGATAAAGGAGTTTCTTCGTGCTTGGATCTGATGGTCTTTTTGTTTTGTGCCTTTTCTTTGTCCCTGCAGCTCTGACTTGGATCATTGAGAAAAATCCGACAAACCAGGGAAGTGGGACACGGCTCGCGGTGAAGCCGGCACATCGGGACCTCCGACTGGCGAGGTTTGGATGGCAGGCGTGGGCAGCCTAAACGGAGCGGGTCCAGTGCTTCTCCCGGGGGAGAAATGAGGGTGAGGAGTTATTCAGATGTTGAAAGGGAAAAAATTATTTCAAGGGGAAATGTGGTGGTGGGAAGGGTAGGGAGGATTGCCCCTGTGCTCCCGGGAGGGCGAGCAGCTCGGCTCAGCACCGTGGCTCCAGGGTCAAAACGGCATCTGGGTGCTGGGACACTGAGCCAGGCAGGAATGTAAATCCCAGAGTTTCCAGGGCACAGCTCTCTATTAGGAAACGAGATGGGCAGCGAGGGAGCTGGTGCTGATGCGATTCGGATGATTCAGGAGCGGGCTCGGAGCAGAGCTGTCAGGCGGAGCGATGCAAGCCGCCCTGGCGGAGACGACGGCTCTTCTGGAGGGAGTTCAAGGATCTTTACTCATCTGTGGCAGAAATGGCTTTGTTATTGCTTCTTTTCCTTCTTCCTCTTAGAGAGTATTTCGCCATCTGCCAAAGCTGGAGGGAAGATTTCTTGCTTGCCAGGCTGGGGAGGAGAGCGGTGGGGTCCCACCAGGGCTGGGAGGGAGACGCACGCGTTTTTCTGTCTCAGGCGCCTGTTTTGTTTGATACAAACCAAACCAAACGGTGCCACAGAGAATGCATTCTGTCCCTGGGGACCGTGGGGTTGCGCTCCTGGCACAGGCCAGGGGCTTCCGCCTGTCCTTCCCACCTCCTCTCCTCCCGTCCATCGGTCCTCCGTCGGACTTGCCTGGCTCATCACGCCGCTGCTGGGCGGCGAAGGCGGTGGCCAGCCTTGGCAGCCGCTCTGCAGAGTGTGCCCGGGCACCTGGGCATTGCAGCTCTGCCATCGTGCTCCCGTGGGAGGGGGGGCTGTGCTGCCTGCCTTACCTCCTCCCCCCAGCCCCGTGCCAGCCTTGCTGCGCCCCACGGCCCGTGGCAGTGCCCTGCAGTGGTGGCAGGAGGCACCAGACAGAGATGGCTTCCCTGTCGCCCCGCTCCTGGTTTTGTCCCCAGCGAAGTCAAACTAGTGCTGGCAAGGTCAGGAGGAGGGTGTTTGCCTGGGTGGATTCCCGAGGAGAAGCTGGCCATCGACAGCAACGACGCTTTGGGCAGAAATCCCACTAATCTTGGTGTTGCAAGATTTTCCCTGGGGAGCTGGGAGAGGAGCCTGTTCTGCCTTGAGGTCGGTGCCCCGCTGCGTCCTGCGCCTTGTCCGTCAACAGTCTCCCCCAGGCCAACATGGGAGCGGCGTGCCCGTTGCCATCAGCCCTTCTAGCGAGCGGAGACGCTGCTGCCCCGCCGGCTTCTCCCTGCAAACCACCTGCAGCTGCTCTGGAGCCGGGACGAGCCGGGGGCTGTGACCCTGCGCAGTGCTGCCGGCTGAGGAACAGCTTGTTTGGTGCCAGCCCCACGCTTCCTCTTTAAATCCCGCGGCGGTGGCAGGGAGCACACGCGTCCCACACAGAACTGCGTCTCCACCGGAGCGCTAAACTTGTCACGGCTGTTTACTTACGCTTTTGCACTGTTTGTGTAGTCAGAAGTCTTGATCTCGTATTTATCTTCTCTTAAAACAGCTAGAGTTTATAGTTTAAACACATTAATCATTTCCAAGCCTTTAAAGGGCTTTTAAGTGGAGACACTGGTTTTGTTTGCCTTTTAATTTTTATTTCAAGTCTCCCTTCCGAATCAGAAGGCGAGTGCTTTAAAGGATGTTGAAGGAGCGCGGCCTCGTATAAACTGCAAGCCGATAAGCGCGTTCCCATGCTACAACCCCACGGCCGGGAGCCGTGCTTCGGAGGGACCCCTCGCGAGGGAGCCGCAGCCGGGTCCTCCTTGCCCGGGCTGCTTCGGCGTCTGGGCTGCATAGGGAAGAGTGTGGCCAGCAGGTCGAAGGAGGTCATTCTCCCCCTCTACTCTGCACTGGTGAGGCCACAACTGGAATACTGTGTCCAGTTTTGGGCTCCCCAGTTCAAGAGGGACAGGGAACTGCTGGAGCGAGTCCAGCGAAGGGCAATGAGGATGATGGAGGGACTGGAGCATCTCCCTGATGAGGAAAGGCTGAAGGAGCTGGGACTCTTTAGTCTGGAGAAGAGAAGGCTGAGGGGAGACCTGATTAATGTTTACAAGTCTCTAAAGGGTGGGCTGAAGGAGGATGGAGCCAGGCTCTTTTCAGTGGTTCCCAGTGACAGGACGAGGGGCAATGGGCACAAGTTGGAACACGGGAAGTTCCATTCAAATACACGGAAGAACTTCTTTACGGTGAGGGTGACAGAGCCCTGGCACAGGCTGCCCAGGGAGGGTGTGGAGTCCCTTCTCTGGAGACTTTCAGACCCGCCTGGACGCAGCCCTGAGTGATGTGCTCTGGGCAATCCTGCTTCATCAGGGCAGTGGGACTGGGTGATCTCTAGAGGTCCCTTCCAACTCTAAAGATTCCGTGATTCTGTGATTCCGTCTGCGGAGCGGTGCCCCGGGTGGCAGGTCCTCTACGGAGGGCACGGGGCTCCTCGGGGGGGACTTCGGGGTTCACGGTGCTGCATCTCCCGCCTGGGGCAGCCTTTGGGGCGGTGTGTGCGGCCGGCACCGCAGGGGCCGGGGAGAGGCTGCCAGCCGGGGTTTGTGCGGTCTGGCTGCGAGGGAGGTGCTAATGCATCCCGGGGTTGACGTGGCTGAGCTGCTCCAGGGCTCGAATGTGGATTTTTACGGTCCCCAGGTCTTACAAGTAGACATCGCAGTGTTTTAGCTGAAGGGTAGAGGTGATCAGAAGTGCTGGCAAAGCGCAGCCTGCCTCAGGAGACAAGTGATCACGAGCTGGGGTCTGCGTTGCCCTCTGCGTTATAACTCTCCCGTGCTCCTCTCGCCCCGTCGTGGGGTTTGAGCTAAAAACCTCTCCCAGGGTGTTGGAGGAAGAGAGAGGGGGCATCCCGGCTCAGCCCCACCGAGCCACGCTGGCCCTCCTTCAGGGACCTGCCGCAGCCCTGCCGGGGACACGGCGCTCAGGAACACGTTTGGGAAACACCGTCACACTTGTTTACTTTACAGGGACTAAATTCTGCCCAAAGTCAAGAAAACTAATGCAGCATCCATTTCGTATAGAAATCATAAGCGTTGTGATGGGCTTAATTGCTTCGGGGCATCGGTCAGGCACACAAAGCCTGCCGTTAGCGAGGGGTTGTGACCTCGAGTCATCGGAGTCTGGCTAAAATGCATGAAATGAGGCTGATGGTTTCTGCTGATCACCGACAGCCAGGTGTCACTGGATGGAGAGGCAGGATTTGCCTTCTCCAGCCCTTTCAGGCTGCACGGCGTCACCGTGGTGGCTGCCGAGCACTTCGTCGCCGGTCCTCGGGGGCTGCAGAGCTCGGCGTTGTTAATCCGGCACCTTGCAGAAGCAAAACCTGCGAAAAGCGAAGAGGGAGACGGGGCTGCTTGTCCCCCCGCCTCCCGAACCACTGGCCCAGCCGGCACATGAACACCATCCCTCGCGCGTCGTGTCCCCCATCCCGGGGGGCGCCGGAGGGAGGGATGCTGGAGACGTGCTCGGAAACAAGGGCACGTTTCCCACCGCTCCCTCATGGCAGCCGAGGTGTGAGGTGCTGCCGTTCAACGGGCGTGTTGATGTTTCTCCCGCGGCGGTGTGGCGGTGGGACCTGTTTTTCCCCCGCCGTGAGCGGCCGTAAAGGTGGATTTGCTGCAGCCCGTCTCCGTGCCACGATAAATTCCTGTTGTTATTCTTGGAGTCCCACCTCGGCGCTGCAAACAGCTCCAGATGTGTCAGCGCTGAGCCCAGCGGGGTCTGCCAGGAGGCCCAGACGAAGCAGAGTGTCACCGTGAAGGGACCGGCACTGGCGGGGGCTGGGATGTAGCTCCACATAGCCGGGGGGGAAAACTGGATGTGTTTTATTTTCTCCCGCCTTTCGGGATGGATGAGTGTCTGCATCCCACATTGCCAGGGCTGGAGCCGAGACCTGAGGGGGCTTGCCAGGTGTGGATGAACACGGATTTATCATCTCGTTGCCTCGGGAAAGGGAATCGTGGTGGTGCTGGAGGGGCTGCAGGGCTCCGGGTGTTACAGCAGCAGCTCATCATCTGCGTGACGAGGCATTCCTCCCCAAAACTCGGCAGCCTGCACCAAGCGGGTGTCCTGCCGGCCGTGCTGCAGCTGGAGGGCAGCAGGAGAGCTGCCCTCGTCCCTTGTTTTTTTTGGGAGCTCCATCACTTCCCAGGTGGTGAGCTGGACATGCAGAGCCCTTCCCCTTCGCAGCAGCCGGTGCAAAGTGGCGCGTGAAGGGCTGACCGCGTTTAAAGGACATCCCAAAAGAGGCAAAGTCCATGTGTGTTTCATGCAGGACCTGGAAATTCCCCAGCGATGGTCGGGAATCGGCCTCAAACCACCCCAAATCCACGAGGTGGATTTGCTGGTGAGCAGGGGGATGCTGGGGGGGGGGAAACGAGTGAGCAGCGATGCCGGCAGGGCGCCGGCACTGAGATCTGGCACTCTGGCAGACGATGTGGATTTGACACGCTCCCTGGAGGGCTGTGGGTTCCCCAACCAGCACATAAATGACAGCCAGGCTTCGCTAACCCGGCACTCACGTCTGCGACGTCAAACCAAAACCAGACCCTGAAATTCCCGGCGAGAACAGGATCCCGCGGAACCGAGGGCGAAACCCAGCAGAAACCCACGGTGTGGCGTTGGGCACAGCTCTGGCCACCCCAGCCAGCCACGAGCAAACTCTTTAAGCTTCTTATTAAAAATACGATCGGGTAATTATGCTTTTGCACCGGCTCCTTCGGTGCTCTGCAGGGAAGGTGGCCCGAGCTCTGAAGCCGTGGCTTGTGTCAGCCCCGCGGGAGGTGGGAGCAGCCTTTGCTCCCAGGGAGTGGGAGTCCCTCGAGAAAGCTTCATCCACATGGGAAGCTGAGAGCCGGTGAGTTTGTCCCAAGTATCCCCCCTTTTGGGCCAAAGCAGGGGCAAAGCCCAGATTTCTCACCGTCCTGTTTTGTACTGCTGTCGTGTGGCCGCCGTTTCTCAGGTTTTCTGCACATTTGTCTCTTTTTCTGTTGCTCTCCCTGCAGCTTGGGTGATGCTATGGATATCTTAAATAACTGCCTTACCATAAGCAACTCTTCTCCAAAGTGTTTACAGGCTCCTCAGGTTTTGGCCTGCAAGGTGAAACAGTGAAAGGAAAGGCAGGAGGCGGCTTGGGGAGTACGTCCGTGGAGGCTGGGAGCACCCGAGGGCTGCAGCGGCGATGGGCCGGTGGGGAGGAACAGCCGGTGGCCCAGGGAGATGCCGCATCCATGGAGCAAAGGGCCACCAAGACGCTGAGGGGACTGGAACACCTCTCTGATGAGGAAAGGCTGAGGGATTTGGGTCTTTTCCGTCTGGAAAAAAGACGACTGAGGGGGGATCTTACCAACGCTTATCAATACTGAAAGAGGGGGTGTCAGGAGGATGGGGNGGCAGCAACCTTATCTAAAGGACGCTTGTGATGGTGTTGGTTGTGGCCACAGCAGGTAACGGGGCAGGGGGGGAATGAATTCCCAGAAGTCATTTGCAAAAAAGAAAAAGAAAAAAAANCTGAAAGGGGGGGTGTCAGGAGGATGGGACCAGGCTCTTCTCAGTGGTGCCCGGGGACAGGACAAGGGGTAACGGGCACAAACTTGACCATGGGAAGTTCCACCTAAACCTGAGAAGGAACTTCTTTGCTGTGAGGGTGGCAGAGCCCTGGCACAGGCTGCCCAGAGAGGTGGGGGAGTCTCCGTCTCTGGAGACATCCCAACCCCGCCTGGACGCGTTCCTGTGCCACCTGCTGTGGGTGACCCTGCTCTGGCAGGGGGTTGGATGGGTGATCTCCAGAGGGCCCTTCCGACCCCCACCACTCTGGGATTCTGTGTGACATATGTCGTTTCCGTAGGTGACTTTCTGCCGGGAGAGCCCGCTGGGTGATTCCTCTGCCGGCAGACGGCACAGCCCCCTGCGGTCCCTCCACTGCCGAGCAGGGACGGATCACCCCCCACCGCAGCGATGCTCAGCGCCGAGGGAGCTGCCTACA
>VXBH01009094.1:302768-314236 GCA_013400035.1 Rynchops niger
GCTCATCCCCATCCCCAGGGCTTGTCCCTGCTCCCAGAGCTCATCCCCTCTCCCACAGCTCATCCCCATTCCCATGGCTTGTCCCTGCTCCCAGAGCTCATGCCCACTCCCACAGCCCCCACTTCCCGGCTGCTGGGCCGGGGCTTCGAGGTAAAAGGCATCAAAGGTTGTGAGTGTCAGGGCTGGCAGTAACGAGGGCTGGCTAAGCGGCTACGGCAGGGCTCCCCTGAGGGTGATGCATCCTCGTTTTATCTGCGAACTGGATGGCTGCTCTCTGTGATGTTTATTTTAAGCCATCTTGATAAATATTGTGAATTATTTCCGTTTACTCATGAGCGGGCGATGCTGAGAGCAATCTAAGAGGTTCAGATAAGGTTCCCCATAACTTGCAGGAAGATTATTTCTGCTCCCCTGCCAAAAAGAAAAAAAAAAATCTCCCGTGTATAAAATGTGAGGGGCAAACTGGGAGCCCGGTGGTGCTCAGGTCTCCCCTGCGCCGGCGACGCTGCGCGCACACGTTCTTCTTTTTAGAGAGGGAAGGACAAAGTGGCCGTTTGCCCGCGGGCTTTAGTGCACGGAAGGTCCATGTGCACATTGTTATCTTGTGCCTGGGAACTCAAGTTTCCCTCTTGCTTCCTTCATTAACTTCTAGCAAGTTCATTTTGTATCTTGCTGTAGAGGTCAGTGCACCGAAAGACTTTTTTTTTATTTTTTTTAATTTTTTTTTTTATAAAACCCTTGGAAACAAGCGAGGCTGGAGGTTAAGTGTTGGATTTGCAGCTAAAGACACTCTCCAGGCTGTGCCAAGCAGTGAGGGGACTCGAGGTCTCGCGTGTATTGCTTTCACTGCAGAAAAATGTAGTTGACTTTTATCCAAACAAGGAGAAACAGTTTCGTTAGGACACGGCAGGCAACAAAATGTGGGCCTTTCTATTGAAAACTTACACTGAAAAATCCGTCCTTTAAGCGCCTCCCCAGCTCCTGCAGCTCTGCAATTGTAACAAATGCTTTTTCCATAAGATGTCAGTGTGGCACAGGAGTTTAGATGCTTGTTTGTTAGTTGTGGGCGTAATCCATCACAGGCAGAGGCTGGAAAGCCATCTTCTGGACTGCCACCGAGTTTCGGCTCGTTTACAGCTCCCAGCATTAATTTTTCCACTGGCGGAGGGCGAACTGCTGCGCTGATCCGGTGCCACGAAGGGACGATCGCTCACCTCCGGCGGTAGAACGGGGGCGAGATGTGCCCAGCAGCGCCCGTCTCTCCTCCTGCCTCCGCCTGTGCCGCGCTTTCATCCTCCTGACTCCACTGGGCTTCTTTCACACCCCGAAAAATCCAGCCTCGAATGCTGCTTCCTCTGTTCCGTGCGTTTGAAACGATAGGCGGGAAAAAATGTCGGCGTGTTAATAATATTCTGGCTCTCTTTTATGTGCCAGACGTAACCAAAATCGGGGGCAAAAAAGCCCCCCACTTAGTGATGCTTTTGGCTGCCGTCTGACTTCAGTGGGGCGTGAGGAAGGGAAGGCAGGACTCCATAAATGTGGGTAAATGTGGATGCCTGGGCAATGTTTTCTCTAACCTTCTCGTGGTATATACTTCCTCCAGAAGCCAACCTGTGGGGAGAGCTGGAGATGGCCTCCCGTCGGGCCAGCCACGTGCTCGGAGCCAGGTGCTTCGCTGGCGGAGCCATTGGTGAGCCCAGAGGAAGAAATCAGACTTATTAGGAGAAATACCAACGAGAAAAACAGCCAGAGCTCCGAGCCACGAAACGCAAGGAACAACCCCGCAAGACTCGCGGCTCTAACGCAGCGGGGAGTTTTATTTAACTCGAGGCCGCGCCGTGCTGGTTTTGTGCTGGAGGTTTTTCGGTATCGAGATTTGGCTCCTAACGTGGGACTGAGCTCGTAGTTAGAGCCCTGCGCCAGCTCCTCCTGCTCGCCCTGGCCCCGTCCTCCCGCAGAGGTTCCGTGATGCTCTCCGTCATGCTCTCCCTGATCTCTCCGTGATGCTCTCCCTGATGCTCTGCACCGACGGTGGCTGCCAGCCCCGGGGCGAAGGGAGGAAGGATGCTTCTCCTCCCCAGCTTGCCCATCTGCAGGGAGGTGGGCTGATGGCGGCAGCAGCTCCTCAGCTCCCGGTGCGGACTTAATTGCCCCGCTGACGAAGCTGTGCTCGTCTAAGGGCTCTCAGTCTTGGATTTGCTAGGAAGGAGTGGCTCCAAAGGCTGCTGAAGCCCGTGGAAAGCCTCCTGTTGACCTCATTAAGGGCTGGCTCGATGCCTAATGGCAGACAAAGGGCTCTCCCTGCGCAGCGCTGGCTGCGAGCGCAGCCCTCCGGCCCCCGCTCTTCCAGCGGCAAGGACTTCAGGGGCCGAGGGGCTTTATTTGCTCGCTGGGTAATGGGCACGCTTGGATAGTTCAGATGTTGCATAGTCCTTTTCCTTCTCTAGTTTCAATTCGATATTTAAATCAAGTAATATGTGTAATAATCTGCATGTCTGGGATTAATATAATGTTATATGTTTCTTGAAAGCCTTGCTGATCCCGTAGTTAATTTAATCTTTTAGTAACATTAACTAGCTCATGTGGTGTCCAGCAAGCCTGGAGAGGACGCTTTCCAATACCAACAGATGACAAAGAGATGAAAATATAATAGCAGATGAATTCCTCCTTGACCACAAAAGCAGGAACGACAACAAGGCTCCGGCAAAGAGCCTTCTCCTGCTCGAAGAGTATTGTCTCACAGGCAGAGCACGTACTGTGCTGCTAACGGGAATTGCCAGGAAGTAATACTTACTGTCGAGGCTTTGAAATGGTAAAGGAAGAGATTATTGAAAGGCATATCTTTGGCCTAGGAACAGCCTGCACTTAACAGCTATCAATGCACAAGTGCCAAGAGGAAAATGTTAACCTCCCTGGTGCCAAAGAGACTCCGCGGATCCATTCTTTGGCTGCTGTGCAACATTATAAAACAGAAATAATGGCACGCTGGAAAATGGCCATTTCGCTGCTAGAAACGCTGCGCTTGTGCAAACGCCAAGGCTCTGCCTCTGGCAGAGGCACGGCTCTGCCGGGATCAGGAGCGTCGCCGCGGCGGCGTGACGGTCCCTGCCAGCCCGGCCGATGCGGGCAGCACCCGTCGCACCCCGCTGCAGTCTTGGGGGTGACGCCGGCACCCGTGGCCATCCCCGCAGCACCCGTCCCACCGCAGGCATCCGCTTCGGGTGCCCGGAGCCCAGCAGCCCCCGAGGGCTGCGGGTGCGTGGCGAGGAGGGGGTGCAGGAGCACGAGCGGGGCTGGAAGCGCCCCCCCCGACGTGGCACCCGCCCGCTGCAGGGGAGCTTGGAGAGATCCAGCAGTTTCATTAATTTCCAATTGAGATTTTGCCGGCGCGGCTCGCTCCTCTCCCTCAAAGCAAGCGGCTGGGCGCAGTTTGCTGTCTGTGACACATCCCCGTGCTGGGATAACGCTGGCATTGGATCCAGATGGGGAGAGGCTCTGCTCCGGCGCTGCAGAGGGAACCCATTAGCAGCACGCCGTATTCCAAGGAATTCCTTTTCAATTTCCTTCCCGATTATTCCGCTGATCCCCAAGCATGAACCCTCCCCTGGTCTCCCTTTGGTTTATCTCCGCTCTAACTCTCCTTGAACTTGCACATTTTCTTTGCGGTTCATCCTATTTTGGCAGTTTTGTTGGGGCTGCGCAGCCGGCAGGGCCCGCGCTGGTGGGGAGCGGCTCGGCACGGGGCCATCAGGTGCCTCTTCTGGGACGTGCTGGAAGACGGGCCACAGGCTCCGTGGATCAGGGGGGCCTTTGGGGGCTGATTTGTCTTCAGCGCAGAGCCCTACAGAAATACGGCACCCGTACGGTGCTCGCTTTTCATGGGAGACTTTTAGCTGCAGCTTCCCTGAGCCACTTCGGGTGGGATGAGGGAGATGCACTCCCCAGTCTGTGATGGGAAGTCCTTAATTTCTGTCTCTGCCAAGCCTCTGGAGATGACCGCGCTATTTTTAAGTGGTTCGGTGCAGCAGCAACCAGGCTTTGAGGAAGCCGGATGGCGTGGGGTGGTTCTGTTAGCCGTGGGAGCCTGGGGAAAGGCTCGGAGAGGGCTGTCCTTGCACGGAGCGGGGTGTGATCCTGCTCACCTTCTCCCGCCTGGCAGCAGGACCTGCCTGCGCCCCGTCCCCCTGGCGCCCAGCCCGACAGCTCCCCGGGGCTGGGCCACCTCTGTCTTTCTGTGGCAGCCGCACATCTGCCGGTCCTCATCCGAGATGCCGTGCCTGTAAGGAATAGAGCATCCCTCCGTGGTGCAGCCCCGCTGCGCCGGGACTAATCCTTCCCCAGCCCCAACGCGAGGTGACCTCTCGTTCCCCACAGGACGGGTGTCTCTTTACATATGTGTACATATATATCACACAAATACGATATTTGCTTCCTCTCCCATCCACAGGCCACTGGTGACTTGGGTTCAGCTGGTTATAACCCCAGATTCCTCCTTGCAAGTACTCGGCAGCATCCTATCGGACCCCGGCACGGGATGCTCATACATTTGCCTGCAGGATGTTCTCGCTCTGGGTTGCTCTGCCCTGGGCAGAGAGAACAATTCCGAGATCTCCCTTCCCCTTTTTTCCTTTCCCAGCGGCGGTTCGATGCCAGCCCGCGCGCTGTGTTTTGGGGACAGGACCTGTGTTTGCTCCACGCTGGGGTGACCGCAGCTGGTGAGTACCGCGGGTGACGGGTGGCTCTGCCCGAGCTGTGCCGCTCCTCGCGCCGGTGTCTGCAAGGGTGGGGGTTTAGAAACTGAGCCTGGGTGCAAATTTGGCTTTGAATATCCAGCGTGGGAATTTTCTTCTGCCTGCGCCCAGCCCTGCTTTTGCAGGTTGCCCAAAACCGAGCACCCTAAGGGATGAACCGAGGTGGAGTTTGGTCATAGAATCAGAGAATTGCCGGGGTTGGAAGGGACCTTCAAGATCATCGAGTCCCACCATCAACCTAACACTGACAAAACCATCACTAAACCATACCTCTAAGCACTAGGTCTGCCCGGCTTTTAAATCCCTCCCTGGGCAGCCTGTTCCAATGCTTAATAACCCTTTCAGTGTAAAAATTTTTCCTAAAATCCATCCCAAACCTTCCCTGGCGCAACTCGAGGCCGTTTCCTCTTGTCCCGTCGCCCGTTCCTTGGGAGACAGCCAGAGGCTGGCAAAAGGCTGGTTAAACCCCAGCTTTGCCAGAGCAACGCACCCAATTTGTACGCTGTGAAATCAGACCTTTACAGGCTGTAAATGCAGGGAAGCAGCAANTGAAAATGAAGGAAAAAAGAAAAAAAAAAAAAAAAAAAAAAAGAAAAAAAAAGAGGAGTAGGTATAAACAGGATGGTTAATGGGGTTTTCACTGGTTTAGTGCGAAGTTAGCAAATGAGGTGGGAAAGCCCAGGCTCTGTTTTCTGAGCTGTAAGCTACAGACAAAAGTAAACTTTGGGAAAGTGTGGTCTCCTCTGAGGTCTGCTCCATGGTGAACACGGTGGGGCTTTCCAAGCCTCAACTGTTTTTGCCGGGCTAATAAAAGTTATAAGAAGTGAAGGAAAAGACGTAGTGGAATCGGGCCATGCGAGAGCCAGGACCTGAGCTGAAAGTTCAGATGCGGGTCCAGCTTTAAGGGAAAAAAAAAAAAACAAAAAAACAAAAACCAAACCAAAGCAAAAAAAAAAACCCAAAACCAACAAAACAACCCACCAGACCAAAATCCAACTTGTGGCTCCAGACGGGGGCAAGATGCAGCGCAGCAAACGGTACGCTGTGAGGTCTGGGGCGTGCGAAGCTGCCAGACCCTGGGTACCTCCATCCCCTGCCAATTTCCCACAAGGTCTTTACATTTTTTTCAGGTATGGGTCTGGTTTTAATTTGTTAGGATTTTTTTTGGGTTTTTTTTTTTTTTTTGCTTTGCGAGAAGGTGCACCAGTGTGTGCTCGGGGAGGTGTAACGGGGGACGGCGGGGGGGGAACGGGAGGCGGGTTGCGGTGGTGAAGCAGAGGCGGAGGAGGCGGAAAAATCACAGTCTGGGAAAAAATTGGCTTTCGCGTACCTCTGGGGAAGGTTGCTAATTAGTGCAGAGTCACCACACCGGGGACCACCGCGCGAAAGGTAGAAATCGTCAGCACTGGGCTTCACGCCGGCGAGGGAATATTAATGAGAGCTGCCAAACTTCACCTTAAGACAAACCCACGTAGAAATTCGGGATTTAGTGCTGGAAAAAAAAAACCTCCCCGAGCAAGGCTCCCTCCCACCGCCCCCGGGGCCACCTTCTGCCCCGCGTGGATGCGGAGAGCGGTTGGTGACGGGGCAGGAGGGTCCCTCGCGGGAGCAGCGCGGGGCACGGCAGCCCTCCTGGGGCTGGACGGTCTGTGCAAAAACCATCCGGGTTTTATGGACATTTTACGGACATTTGAGCGCTTGGGGGGGGCAGCTGCCCCGCTGCCGGAGGAGCTGAGCCCGGCTGGGATGGAGTTTTCGTTGTGGGAGATGTTGCTGTGAATCAGAACTTTGGTGCGTCAAGAACTGGGGTTTGGGGAACTCTTGGGTGTCCCCGCGCGGGACCGACCCCCTCCCCAAACCCATCTTCAGGGTAAAGCTGCTTGGAAGGAGCTTTTCTAATCAGCAGCGTAATGGCTCTCACTCAGCTAGGTGTGTCGTTATCGCGCTCCGACAGGCGCCCTGTTGTGTCTTATTGTTTAATGGGTACTTGGCGTACCCTTGGTCTAAGCCTGCCTGGGACCCATTGGAGATAAACTCTTCCTCCATTAACATCAACTGGAAGTTTTTATGGGATTGACGAGGAACATACCTGGGACAAATCATTGTTTTATGTCTTAGAGAAGTAAGACCTAAGAGGCCTCCAGACGTGCAATGAGAGAACCATCAACCATTACTGTGAAGGTATAATTTGTCTCTCATCCTCCTTAACGTCGGGCTGAGGGATACTTTCTAGGTAAATACAACTCTCAGCTGTCTTCTTGGCACGGCGGATGAGGGCAAATCCACTTCCTCGGCAGATTATAATGATATACATTAGCCACCCAATTTAGTGAAAAATATTGTTTTCTCCTAATTAACCGAATTGTTGCAAGCTAGGTCGCTGACTCCTGGGGAAGTTACAGTTTCTGCCTTCTAGGCTTGCTGACAAGAGAATACATTTATCTCCAATTCAGATCACTGGAGAGGGTTCTTGGTATTTTATTACCACATGCAACTTTCTGGCTGTTACTAGGAGATTAATGAAGAAGGGAGGGCGGGGGCGAGGGGAGTTCAGCAACAGCCTGTGCATGACAAATATTAATTATATTTCATTTCATATGCAGATGATGCAATCAGCTGTGCAACACTGGAGGGAACGCTTTTGTCTGGGTTTGTTTTTTGACCTTGAGAGGGCCGTGCTTCCCCCCTTCCCTTCTTCCTGCGCATCAGAATTCACATCTTAATTACGCTCTGTGATTTGGGTTCCCTTTCATGCGCGCAGATTAGCGAGTGTTAACACACGGGATAGACAAGATAACTACCTGCGGGTCAGCTACCTCTCGCCCGGGAAGGATCCTCCTGCGGGATAGTCCCGCTGCCCCAGGGAGAAGGAACCACCACTGGTGTCTCCTTCCACCAGCCTGGAGTTGCCTCCTCAGGACACGTGGAGGGACTCGGTGGTCTCGCACGCGTCGGGGTGAGCGGTGGCACAAAGAGCCACAAGGATGATCCGAGGGCTGGAGCCCCTCTGCTGGGGGGACAGGCTGAGAGAGCTGGGGGGGTCAGCCTGGAGAAGAGAAGGCTCCGGGGAGACCTTCCAGCCCCTTCCAGTCCCTAAAGGGGCTCCAGGAAAGCTGGGGAGGGACTCTGGAGCAGGGAGGGGAGAGATGGGACGAGGGGGAACGGATTTAAACTGAAAGCGGGGAGATTGAGATGAGATATTGGGAAGAAATTCTTTGGAGTGAGGGGGGTGAGCCCCTGGCCCAGGTTGCCCAGAGAAGCTGTGGCTGCCCCATCCCTGGAGGGGTTCAAGGCCAGGTTGGACGGGGCTTGGAGCCACCTGGGCTGGTGGGAGGTGTCCCTGCCCAGGGCAGGGGGTGCCACTGGGGGGGCTGTAAGGTCCCTTCCGACCCGAACCACTCTGTGATTCTATGATTTACCTACTGCAGAGGTCCTGTCCCGAGGGGGTCCCTGCGCCCTGCGGAGCCTGCAGGCGTCACCTCCTGCACCGGAGAGCCTTCGTCGGTGGTGGGGATGGGGAAGGTGCCGGGGGTCAGCGTTAGTGCTGGTGCAGGGATGACTGAGCTGGGAGCCAGCGTGGCAGGGCTCAGGGATGCTGTTAATAGCACTTATAGCAGTTAGGGTAATTGTCTTCCCGAGCAGAGAGGAGTGAAGGAGGGTAACGGGCAGAACGGACTTTTAATGGTGTTTTATTAAGGTTTTGAGCTTTGGTGCACACCTGGGGTGCAGCTCAGCGTGGCCCCATGGCAGAGCCTTGCCTGCCCCCCTCAGGGGTGACCTCGTCTGTGGGATGCAGCCGGGGCGAGCCAGGCACGCTGTAACGAGCCCACCTTCAGGGCAAACCGCCGAGAGGATGGGGCTGGTGGCCCACGGGCGACTGGTGAGCGGCCACCAGTTGGGCACGGCATCCAACAGCGCCACTACGCAGAGAGTCTGAGGGGCCAGGAGGATTTATTGGGAAAGCATTGTGTCAGCAGGGCCGCCCTGTGTCCTGGGGTAAGGTTGAGAGAGATTCGGGTTGAATACAGAGTATTCAATGTGTGTATGTGTATATATGCGTGCCCTCCCTTCGTGTCTGTGCGTATATATGCACATATACACATATATGTATCTGTATGTATGCATATGCGTAATTAGAAGTGTCTTTAAGTGTCCCATAGCAAAAATGGAGCTAGTAAAGGGCGTGCAGCCGAGCAGCCCTTGGCTGGAATTCCAGCTTTTTTATTAAAATTTGCTTCAAAGCCTTCATCCACAGTAGTATTTTTTCTGTCTTTAAGATCTTAGTGCTTATAAATGTCATCACCCCTGGCTTTTATTTTGTTCCGTGAGCTCTCGCGGGCTCTGGGAAGCGGCGGCGGTTTATTGTTCCAAGGAGCCGCTCTGCGGGTCGGGAGCTGCCGGCCCTGGGTAGCGCCTGGCGAAGCCGCCCCGGTGTTAATGCGTTATAAATAATCATAATGTAAAGAGACGCTGTCAGCTTAAATACATCAGGCTTGTTTTCTCACAGAGTGGCAATTTGCTCTGTCATTTATAGTTATGCAAAGTAAGGGTAAAATAGTAATATCCTCATCTGCTAATAGCTTACAAGCGGCTGTCGGAGGGGGACGGCTGTGCGGAGCCGGGGAGAGGTGCGTCGGGCTGCAAGGAGCCTGGAAACCCCTCGTGTCTGGCACCCTGGGCTCTGAGAGCCCATCGGCTTTTAAGACTTCTCCACTCCAGCGTGTTTCCTTGCGGCTTGTGTTTCCCCAGCCTCTGGCATTTGTTTTTCCAGCCCTGTGCACCCCAGGCTCTTACTTTTTTCTTGCGCTCTTAAGTGACGTTATTATTCCCAGGGATAGTTTTCTACTAAAGTTTGTAAAAGCTGCTTTGCTTTAACGGAGGCATTTTGTCATAGAATCATAGAATTGCTGATGTTGGAAGAGACCCTTGAGATCTCCGAGTCCAGCCATCAACCCAACTCTGACAAAAACCATCACTAGACCATATCTCTACCCGTCTTTTAAATCCCTCCAGGGATGATGCCTCAACCCCTTCCCTGGGCAGCCTGTTGTATATATCCCGTCTATAGCTATTATTTTGCCAAAAATATTTGGCGTGCTTAAGACATAAGTGTTGAAGTTGTTATTTCCTCCTGCAGGAGCCCTCGGGGTCACCCGCCTGCTCTCAAACACGTGGAACCCCAACGCCACGGCGTGGGACCCATGTCTCTGAGCCTCTGCCAGGGGCCGGGGGAGGTTCTGCTCTTCACCCCCCCGGTCCTCGCGCGAGGCAGAGGTGCTGGGGGAGGGAAGGGAGGATTCCCAGATGAGCAAGGATTCCCAGACCGCACGGATCCTGCGCATCAGCCCAGCCGAGCAGCCGAACGCGGCTCTTTAGTAAGCGGCTCGTTAAGTAAGGAGGTGTTGGCGGGGTTGGCGTGGGCTGGTGGTGCTGCTGCCCGGCGCTGGGGGAGGAGGAGATGCCTGGGAAGGGGCGGCTTACGCTGAATTTCAGATTTATTCTTCTGACCTCCCCCCCAGGATCGCAGGCACTACACAGGCTGGATCTGGCCGCTTTTGGCTCTGCTCCCCGCCGTGCCGAGGGTTTCTTCCAGGTAAGTGGCGTTTGCTTGTCTCCAGGGTTAGCCGACCGCTGCTTCCTCTGGCTCCCTGCTGCCCGAGGGACCTGCGTGGGGTGATGTGGAGGGGCTTGTTTGAACCCTGCCGGCCACAGCTTGTGCGAGGGACCCCCCCGCCCCGATCCTGCCGCGTCCCCACAGGTGCTCAGCAGAACCGGAGGAGGACGTTGGCTCTTCTTGCTGGTCTCAAGGTCAGAGCGACCCTGGTTTGGGGGACAGCCAGGTCTGGGAGCGTGTGTTTCTGACAATATGGGACGGTCGAAGGCCACGCAGTGAATCCCCCCGGTGGTCGGTTTGCTTCAAAGTGGATCTATGGCGTGTGCTTGGCGTGCAGAGCCATCGTCACGGGGAAGCGGGATTTAACGTCCAACAAAAGCCATAAGAACCAGCGGCGCCAGCTCCCGCCTCCCCGCGGCGCAGGGGAGAGCCTGCGGTACAACAGCCCAATTCCAGCAAAAAGTGTTTTTCCACCGTTTCTCCCTGACGGATGTCTGGGTTGAGCATCTCCTGCCTGGCTCTGCCCTGGGTTTAGCCCCAAGCCGTGACCCCCGGGCATCCCCCAGCGGCTGAGCAGCATCCAGCCCCTCCCTCGGGGTGCTCCCCCCAGGCTGCTAATCCACTGAGTATTTAATTGATTCATCATTTTCTGCCTTCCCCTCATAGGTACGAGCGTTTTCCTAACCCTTCTGATTCATGCAGGTTTGGTTTTTTTCCACTGTGGGGCTTTCCCCCCCGCCT
The DNA here is from genome assembly GCA_013400035.1 of Rynchops niger. Taxonomy (NCBI): domain Eukaryota; kingdom Metazoa; phylum Chordata; class Aves; order Charadriiformes; family Laridae; genus Rynchops; species Rynchops niger. Next base: position 313,875 of record VXBH01009094.1, read on the forward strand.
TTTTCTTTTTCCAAAGAGACAAGATAGCTTAAGAGCTCTTATCTGCAAAGGGAAAAAAAAAAAAAGCCTTAATCCCCATTTAATAACGTAATATCAGCAGGTAACATGTTCAATATGGCAAAAGAACTCCAGCACCAGGTCAATAGGGTAGCTATAATTTTTAGCAATAAACAAAGCCTGCTTTTAATTACTTCTGTGAAATTGCTTGATCCGTGCATGATTAAATATTCATTCTGTGTAACTAGACAGTTTCTTTGTATATAGATCCATATTAAATTTAGCTGGCACCCTGCCCACACAACACATCTAATAAATTCCTTTTAATGTGCTGCAGCTTTGAAGACGTTTTCCCCCCCCCTCTT
>VXBH01009094.1:314428-326711 GCA_013400035.1 Rynchops niger
ATGTCTCTGCCTTACCTGGGTGACTGCGCGCTCGGGATACACATGGAATATTTTAGGAAGGGAAGTGACGGTATTTGGGGGAGACGTGGGAAAAATAAACCTTCTGATCGCTCGGTGATGGATCTGCTAGGGGAAAAAGTGACTCTCAGACCTTGTTTTTTCACTGGCTTGCCAGCTAACTACTTTGGCAGCGTGTGCAAGAGGAAAAAAAAATCCCTCTTTTTAAAGTAAAGCCAGGGCTGATGTAAATATTTATGTAATATTTTATTACAATCCGAATTTACTTCTTGATTGAAAACATTTCCTAGTAACCTTCTGGAAAATCAAATTAATATGCAATTTAAGTGTCTTGATTTTTTATTTTTTCTTTTTTATAGTGTTTTTACCAGGAATGCTGATGTCCGTAGGTAGGGCAGAGAGGTTGGGTCTCGAGGTCTGCGATCCGGGGGGGGGATGCCCGTGGGTGAGCAGCCCTCGCTGGGGCTTAGAGCTGCATCCTCGGGGACCCCTCGTCCTCCCCGGGGCTGGGGGCAGCAGCAAACCCCCGCTGCTTTTTCTGCCTCTCTTTAATGGCAGGAAGGCGCGTTGATCGATACAGCGCGATGTTGACCCGAGCCAAGCGAGCAAGCAGGCACGCGCGTCCCACCCGGGGGCTGCGGCAATTAATCGGCTCGGGCTGTTCACCTAAGCACGGCCAGCCCCAGCGTTTCTCCCCGTGGCCTGGCACGGGGATGGGGCTCCTGCCNCCCGGTGGGGCTTTCCCCCCCCGCCTTTTTCTTTTTCCAAAGAGACAAGATAGCTTAAGAGCTCTTATCTGCAAAGGGAAAAAAAAAAAAAGCCTTAATCCCCATTTAATAACGTAATATCAGCAGGTAACATGTTCAATATGGCAAAAGAACTCCAGCACCAGGTCAATAGGGTAGCTATAATTTTTAGCAATAAACAAAGCCTGCTTTTAATTACTTCTGTGAAATTGCTTGATCCGTGCATGATTAAATATTCATTCTGTGTAACTAGACAGTTTCTTTGTATATAGATCCATATTAAATTTAGCTGGCACCCTGCCCACACAACACATCTAATAAATTCCTTTTAATGTGCTGCAGCTTTGAAGACGTTTTCCCCCCCCCTCTTNGTAACCTTCTGGAAAATCAAATTAATATGCAATTTAAGTGTCTTGATTTTTTATTTTTTCTTTTTTATAGTGTTTTTACCAGGAATGCTGATGTCCGTAGGTAGGGCAGAGAGGTTGGGTCTCGAGGTCTGCGATCCGGGGGGGGGATGCCCGTGGGTGAGCAGCCCTCGCTGGGGCTTAGAGCTGCATCCTCGGGGACCCCTCGTCCTCCCCGGGGCTGGGGGCAGCAGCAAACCCCCGCTGCTTTTTCTGCCTCTCTTTAATGGCAGGAAGGCGCGTTGATCGATACAGCGCGATGTTGACCCGAGCCAAGCGAGCAAGCAGGCACGCGCGTCCCACCCGGGGGCTGCGGCAATTAATCGGCTCGGGCTGTTCACCTAAGCACGGCCAGCCCCAGCGTTTCTCCCCGTGGCCTGGCACGGGGATGGGGCTCCTGCCTCACACCGAGGGACGTTCCCCTCCCAGAGACGCCTTCAGCCCTCTGTCGGATGCGTGGGCTCTTGAGCGAGCTCCGTTTATGTCTGCTGCTGATGCCAGTCCGAGAAGTGTAAATGTTGGTACGGAAGAGGTGATGGGTGAGCTGCAAGCGGGTGAGATCCGGCCGCGGGCTGCCGAGGTGTGCGCAGGGGCACAGGGCAGCGCTGGGTGTCGCAGCATCTGTTGATGGTCAGAGGGCTGAATCTCACGTCCCCCACAGCCAGCCTTTCGGAGGGGCCAGATTCAAGAGTTGGACTTTGACTAAAAAACTGACAACTTTTCGTGTGGTCCAGACAATGCCTCTCGCCTGGGGCTGAAGGCAGCGGGCTGTGCCTGGGGCTGTTCCTGCCTGCGTCCCTGCCTGCGCCTGCCGTGGGGCTGCCTGCCCATGCCTGCACCTCACCGAGCATCCCGCTGGCTCTGATGGCACCAGGTGGTCCAGGCGTGGGAAGACTTCAAAGTTCTCCCCAGTGTCGGACTGGGTCCGGTTGTGAGTGTGAGCGGCTTTGTGATCTCTGCCTCAGCTGATGGGAATCACGGAGAACGATTTGCAGCCGAGGAGCGCTGGGCTCTCACAGGGTCCCTCTGGCACCAACTGGAGAGCAGGAAAGAGACCTGGGAGTCCTGGTGGACAACAGGATGACCATGAGCCATCGATGGGCCCTGGTGGCCAAGAAGGCCAATGGCATCCTGGGGTGCATCAAGAAGAGCGTGGCCAGCAGGTGGAGGGAGGTTCATCCTCCCCCTCTGCTCTGCCCTGGGGAGGCCGCATCTGGAGCTGTGGGTCCAGTTCTGGGCTCCCCGGTTCAAGAAGGACAGGGAACTGCTGGAGAGGGGACAGCAAAGGGCCACCAAGATGCTGAGGGCACTGGAACATCTCTCTGATGAGGAAAGGCTGAGNTGGACTGGGTGATCTCCAGAGGTCCCTTCCGACCCCCACCACTCTGGGATTGTGTGAGATGGCTGAACCAGCTCCAACACCAGCAATGCCTCCAAGTCACAGACTGGGGTCCCCCACCTGTGTCCAGTAACCGTGGCACTCGAGGGTCTCGGTGTCACCCACCTGCGGGTGCTCCAGCACCCATCGCTCCTGCCGTGGACGTCTCCGGGCCAAGCCTCTGTCCATTCATGTTTCCTTTTCCACCACAACCCTCTTCATCGATATTGCAAATTGAATGAAATAGCTAGCAGATTTTTAAAATTAATCATGAATTTGCTTCTGTCATCAAGACCGCATTGTTTAATGGAATATAATTCAGCAGAACGTAATTACTCAATGGGAAAAAAAAAAAAAAAATATCTCTTAAATAGTCAAATCTGCACCAATAGGGCTAAATCCAACCCTGCTCCCAGACAGCACTTTGGCTTGTACTTCGGGAGCTCTCGTGGCCCGCGGGATGGCGTTGGGGTGTGCGGGGGCCTGAGCCGTACATACAGATAAATTCCATCCAGTGGAATTTATCTTAGGAACGGTCCAGTTGCTGGCTGAGTTCACGCTATTAATTAGCGCGCCTGCGTTTCAGGCTGGAACTTGTTAGGCGTTATCTCCTGTGGCAGCAGCTTCTATAAAAGGCTTTCTCCGCTTCTCTCCCCCTTTCCTTTTAATCTCGCACGCAGGCTTTTCCAATCAAAACAAAAGGATGTTTCACCTAATGAGGATGCCACTAGTGTTTAGGAAGCATTATTTTTATTGTATGGTAGGAAAAAAAAAAAAAAAAAAGAAAGNTTTTTTAAAAAAAAAAAAAAAGAAAAAAAAAAAAGAAGAATTCCTTGGAGGCCCAATACTTAAGGCTGGAGTAACAGACTGCTTTTAAATTTGCTTATAAGGAAATACAGGAGCTGTAATGAGCAGGCAACTGAGCTAAATGACTGGCAAGCCAATTAGCTTGCTTTAAAACATTGTATTCATTAGAATGAAAATAAAGCCAAACTTTTTAAAGATAATTGCATCTTTTTAATATCAGTATTCTTGATCCGTGGTTGTCTCATAAATATGCATTATTATATAATCCTTAAAAAAAAAAGACATGCTCCCATTAATAGGAGCACCAAAAGTACCCTAAGTGTTTGAATTTATGGCATGAAATGAAACAAACAAACAAAGAAAGTAACGAAAGCAAAGAGATCTGACTTAAAAAGCTCAGCCTGGCCCTTAGGTGTCCCCTGGCGTGGCCGGGCGCCGGGGATGGAGTGAGCCCTGGCAGAGGAGGTCCCGCGGGGCCAGCGGAGGAAGGGACGGACCCTGCACCGCCCTGGGAGCCCTGGCCAAGGATGGACCCTGCGGCACCCGGCACCGGGATCAGCACCGGGAATCTCCCCCGGCTATCGCAGGTAAGAGACCGCCGGGCTTCGGCTTCTGCCGGCAGCACGGGGCGCCTCGGCTCCTGGCACCTCGCTGCCTGGTTTCAGTCCCCAGATACCCATGGGGGTCCCCTGTCCCCCTGTCCCCACCCCAGCGCCGAGGCGGGTGACCTCTGGCAGCATCCTTCTTGGGCTGAGCCTCTCCAGCCCGCCTTTGACCCGGGGTAACGCTGAGTCCTGAGCCTGAAGGTTCAATTAGCGTGTAATTAGCAGCCAGCATGTGCCGGGGGGACACACACCCGTCCACCGGGGTCGGGGCTGCCGGGCTACTCGGGGGTGACGGATGGCTGATGGTGGCTTCGCGTTCCCATGGCCTTCGCTGGGCTCCCCCGGGGACGGGGGGCAGGAGGCTGGGAGCAGACGGAGCATTTTCCAAAGCCCCCGCCGCACTCGAGGCAGCGGCTGTTGTCACCCGTGTCCCTGTGCCCCAGCCGGGATGTCCATGGCTGCACTGGGAAGCCCAGAAGCAGAAGCTTATGGTAAATTTGGGACAAAATCGTGGCTTTTATCTTGCCTGACCCGCCGTAGGGCCAGCCGCGGTGTTCCAGCTCTGCAATCACTCGAACAATTTCCTGATTTTATAACCCAAGAGAGAGCGCGTGATGAATTGCCTAAAGTGGGAGAAGTTTGAAAAAGTCTTGATTTTGCAGTTGTGCCCAAGTTCGCCACGTCTGGCGTGCCAGCAGAGTGAAGGTGGTCCCCAACCCCCTCTTAAAGCATCCCTGTGTGACAATTAGGATGAGCAGGAAATAATTGGGTGTTGCCTTATTTTTTATTTTTTTTTTTTAACGAGAAAACTTAAAGGGGGTTATATTCCTGGAAAGAGAGCGTAGGGTCTGTGTACGAGGATGATGAGGGGTTCCCCCGGTGAAAGAGAGTGGCTGCTTTTGAAGGGAAATATTTTTGGGGAGGGATTTCACATCACCTTGCGTCTGGAGGGGCCAATGTTGCATCAATCAGTGATGCCAAAAATGGAAGTGTTGAGAAGGTGAACAAAGACAGAAAGGTAAATTTAGCTTCTCTTTCCCCGCCTCGAGGTGGTAAGTGCTACCCACGCTCCAAGCTTTGCTGGACCATCGCGCTTTAAGACTAAAAGAATTTGCTAGCATGTGCAATTTGGAGCTTGCGCTGTAAAAATCTGACTCAGTTGTCCCCCATGGCTTTATTTATGGCTCAGGGAGAATAAACCTGTCCAACAAAGAGTGTCGCTGGAAGAAACAAGCCGAGGTTAGTGCCTTACCTGGGAAATGCCGAAACCGCTCTTGTATTTCAGCTGCTGACCTCTGCGCCGGTAGTGATGGGAGGGGATTAGCCCCCAAAACCCCCTGTGATTCTATGGTGACGTCATAGAATCCTAGAATGGTTTAGGCTGGAAGGGACCTTAAAGCCCCCCCAGTGGCACCCCCTGCCCTGGGCAGGGACACCTCCCACCAGCCCAGGTGGCTCCAAGCCCCGTCCAACCTGGCCTTGAACCCCTCCAGGGATGGGGCAGCCACAGCTTCTCTGGGCAACCTGGGCCAGGGGCTCACCCCCCTCACAGCAAACAATTTCTTCCCAATATCTCATCCCAATCTCCCCTCTTTCAGTGTAAAACCCTTCCCCCTCGTCCCACGGCTCCCCTCCCTGCTCCAGAGTCCCTCCCCAGCTTTCCTGGAGCCCCTTGAGGGACTGGAAGGGGCCGGAAGGTCTCCCCGGAGCCTTCTCTTCTCCAGGCTGACCCCCCCCAGCTCTCTCAGCCTGTCCTCCCAGCAGAGGGGCTCCAGCCCTCCCGGCATCTCTGTGGCCTCCTCTGGCTCCGCTCCAGCAGGTCCGTGTCCTTCTTGTGCCGAGGGCTCCAGAGCTGGAAGCAGGACTCAGCCCCGTCTGCTCCTGGTGCGGCGCTGGGGGCCAGTTTTCATGTCAAAGACGCACACGGCTGGATAACACCGTGAATGTCTTCAACCCCCCACCCTGCTGCTGGTGAAACGTGCGGTGTTGACTCCTCGTATTCCTAAGGACCATCCCCTCCGCTGGCTTCTTCTGCACCAGAAGGTCGCTTCCCTCCTGCTCTCTCTCTAATTACCTGCAAAATCAAGATTTAAAAGACTTATTTAGCTGCCAGACAAGGTGAGACACGAGTTAATTGATGTATGTATGATATTTTGAGAACATAAAGCACACACATTAATAAATTATTGTTCTGTTATGACTGAAGTGCTGTAGGTTCAACCTGACAACACGGCACAACGCCGACTAAGTGCAGCCTGACATGGAACCGGCAGCATACTCCTGCTGCTTATTTTTCCTCATTATTCCAGTAATAAGTTGTTGTTATATGATAAAACAGGATAATTACCAGCTACCTTTTGGAAGGCAGCTATAAGCAACAATTGCAGCCTATATGGTGGATTGAATTAATTTTCTGCCATTTTGCTTTCTTTGCCAACCTCTGTCAGGGTAAATAGGTTCCTGCGGCTCCTGCCATTTTCTATTCATTCCGGGCTTTGTTAAGAAAATGAAGGTTCGGAATTGAGCATCTTGTCTGTTTTGTGATTTGCGGGTGCTGTGTGTGCGGCTGGGAACACGCCGCCCCTGGGCACAAAGACGATGCTCGTCAGGCTGCGTCCGACACCAGCTTCGGGACCTGGATAAGGATAAGGTTCTTCTCTCTGGACTTGTGGTGTCTCCAAAAGTGAGGGCTTCTGCTGAGGGGCTGGAGGTGGGGCTGGAGCAGAGGAGAGCGTGGCATCGTCCATGGCACTGGGCACAGGCACATAGGACGGCTCCTGCCTCAAATTCACCGGGAATTAGCCCTCTGGTAGCAAAATACTTGTGCAATTGGCTGGTCAATCTGCATGCATAATCGGCTGCTGGCTAAATACGAGCCAGCAGTGTGCCCAGGTGGCCAAGAAGGCCAACAGCACCCTGGCTTTTATCTGCAATAAAAACTGGGGCAGTGATGGTCCCCCTGTCCTGGGCACTGGTGAGGCCCCACCTCGAGCGCTGTGTCCAGTTTTGGGCCCCTCACCACAAGACAGACACTGAGGTGCTGGAGCGTGTCCAGAGAAGGGCAACGGAGCTGGTGGGGGGTCTGGAGCACAAGTCTGGTGAGGAGGGGCTGAGGGAGCTGGGGGTGTTCAGCCTGGAGAAGAGGGGGCTGAGGGGAGACCTTCTCGCTCTCTACAGCTCCCTGAAAGGAGGGGGTAGCTGGGGGGGTCGGGCTCTTCTCCCAAGGAACAGGAGATGGGACAATAGAAAATGGCCTCAAGTTGTGCCAGGGGAGGTTTAGGATGGATATTAGGAAAAATTTCTGCACCAAAAGGGTTGTCAAGCCTTGGACCAGGCTGCCCAGGGCAGTGGTGGAGTCGCCATCCCTGGAGGGATTTAAAAGACATGTAGACGTGGTGCTGAGGGACATGCGTTAGTGGTGGTTTTGGCAGTGTTGGGTTGATGGTTGGACTCAACGATCTGAAAGGTCCCTTCCAACCCTGGCAGTTCTATGATTCTATGGTTCACGCGCAGTTACCAAAATCCCGTATGTAAATCGGGTAACCACGTGGAAAATCTCACCGGGATTCACCAGGTGCTGGCAATGACCCGATTTTGGTGCATCCATCACCTTCAGTGCTGGGCACGGCTGGGATTTGCCGCAGGGCAGGTCCTGCTCCAGCAGCTCTGCCTGTCCGGGAGGGCACCAGAGGGACGAGCGTGGCCATCCATGTGTCTCCGGAGTGGCCGGTGAAACCAGCAACCTTCCCAGGTCCTGCCGGCAACCCTGCCCTTGGTTTTCTCCAGCTGCATGAGGGACACAGGGTGGCATCCCTCCCACCCCAGGGGGACATGGCCAGATGGAGCAGAGCTGGGGGAGACGTTGGCACGTGACAGCGGCACTGGAAGCGGCCTGAACTCTCTGGAGGCTTTAAAGCTCCAAGTAAGCATTTAAATAATCTTACCGCTATTTATTTTTGTTACTGCAGGGCTGTTCCAGAAATGGCCAGAGAGATTTGAAATTGCTCCAGTTTAGGAAATGTTAGAGCACCGTCCAGTGCAGCAGACATTGTTTTTCTGTCTGTCTTAGTTATACACTAAACCCGTGGAAATTGGATTTATAATAGAAATGCTGGGACAACTTCTGCTCCCGTGTTGGTACCGGCTGCTGCCGCGGTGTGTTTCTAGTGCGTCTTTTCTCTCGTCTCTCCACCAGCGATGGTGCTGTGCTTCACCTGGCATCTCCCCGGTCGGAGCGTGTTTAAAACCTCACAGCCCTCTAATAAAACCCACCCTGCCCCGGCAGGCACCCCAGGCTCCCTGACTCACCTCCCGGGGTGTCCCCACCTCGCTCCCACTTCAAATCAAGGATATTTCCCTTCTCCTCCCCTCCGAGAGGTGCTGCCCAGCCTGCAGGGTTCTTCCTTGGTGCCCAAAGGATGGCTCCTGGTGCCTGCATCCCTAAGGATCAGCCAAGGCATGGGCAGCCCTGTGAGCTCGCCCCGTACCATGGGACATACCAGGAGCAAGGAAGACCACACACGCATTGTGAGTCCCGCTAGGTTTTTTTCCATGGCTGGAGCTGGATTTGGGTGGCTCCTCATTTTTGCTTTGCCCATCTGTGGTGGCCATGCCCTGCTGAGCTCGTTTCCATGGGGAGTGAGACATCCCAAACCTCTCTTGGCCGTTTCATGCTGACAAAACTCTTTGGCTCGCTGTAGGGTTTCACCAGGGACGTTGGGAAGGAGGTGTCCCCATGATGCGGCTCTGAGGAACATGTGCTCCTGGCCATTTCTCCACGCTTCTCCTCCCACCTCTTGGTTTTGCAAAATGCTCACCTGTTTTGAGCCGTTTGGCTCAAAACTTTTATCATCTGTGGTTTGAAACTCCCAGAAAGTGACTCCCTGAGAGGAAAATAGCTCCAACAGTTTAGATCCCAGGTGATGAGGTCTCTTCCCCAGACATCGGGGCTCCTGAGGCAGAGCTCGCTCTGCCCGTGGCTGCAGGAGCATCGGCGCAGGGACGGGCCCGGGTTAGCCCAGCAAGGGCTTTAGCACACGACAAAATACCTTACTGGTGCTTTAATAGCAAATGATCTTGTTCTTGCCTCCTGTTGCTGAGGGAGATAGTGGGGCAGATGCATTATCAGGTTGCCTTCCAGAGGCGTTTTGCTTTATGGTTGGTTTCACAAGCTGGTGTGACTGGAGCAGCCCACTGCGTTGCTGAGCGCTACCTAAGTAGGGCCCGGCATTAAAGAATAATGCTAATTTTTCTTAAGAGTTGGCAGTGCTAATGGCTTTTTTGATTACCCTACGTTATTTGTTCTTCTGCTTGGCCAGCAAAGAGCAGACACTTCCAAAGGAGACGTGCGGCACTCCAAGGGGAGGAGGAGAAGGGGCTGGGATGCCCTCGCCCATCGCCCTGCCATGGCTGCGGTGGCATGGCATTGGCGAATTACAAGGATGGGTCACCCCTACTCACATAGTGCCATAAGTCTCACTTGCACGGCGTCGTCAACAAACTGGGCCTGTCTCATTTTTTTTCCCTGGGGTCGCTGGGAAGTTCCCCGGTGACTGGAGGGAGCTGGATGCCACCAAGGGCGGCGCACGGCAGGGAGCAGAGCTGCTGGGAGCAGAGGGTGGGCAACGCTCTGGGCACGGAAACCCTCCCAAAACGCGAGGGCTGGGCACGCTGTGGGCCCCGCCAGCTCTTCCTGGTTTTTTTTTTTTGCAATTGGAAACATACGCTACTCGGGTTTAATAATTAATCGTGGCTTTATTTAAGTCCATCGCTACACTGTACTGCAGTAATGATTCATCAGATACGTTCTTATAATGTGTACACTGTAATTTTTATTAGAAAGCACTTCTTAAGCAAAAAGCTGGTCGTTACCTGTTTGTCTTCAGTCCCGTCATTAGTTACTATGTATTGTGGGTCAATACGCAGGCATAAACCAATTTTTTTTCTTCTCTTTCAATGATTAACCCATCTATCAACAGCGTCGGTTTAATATCTCTCACTATAAACAGTCGTTATTTGCAAGTATAGCCAGATGGGCAGATAATTTAAAACATAACTTAGAATCTATTTTAGTTTTTAGAGGCCTAACTTAAAAAAAAAAAATAAAAATAATATCATAGAAATGCCCATGCAATCACACGCCCAATTTGTGTGCGTAATTACCTTGATTACATGTGTGCTTGTGGTAATTGTCACCACAGATGGTATTTGGATGCACGAACGGTCGCTTGTGCATGCAAAGCCCCTCGGCAGACCGCACCAGGGTAATTGCACATGCAAATGGAGTGTGGGGCTCGTGGGCGCTGCGCCGCAGAGCGTGGCATGCAGCGCCGGAGCCAGGGCTGCCGCCGCGGGCGGCCCCGCCAAACCGGCGGCCGTTTCTTTGGGAAAAAGTGCGGAGAGCTGGCGGGGGGGCTGCAGGAGTGTCCGTAAGGCACCGCACCCCGGCGCGGATACAAACACCACACCCCGGCTGCGGGTCCTGGCTGGGAAATGCCGGGGGCAGCTGGCAGCAAGCGGGCGGTGACGCCTTCTGTGCCCTTGTTGATGCTGGTGGGGGATCACCCCGTCTGCCCTTTTCCGCACGGCAAATCCATCTTCAAACACCTTTTTCAAGGCAGTTTCTTCTGCAGCACACACAGGATGGGTGCGGAGAGCCGTGGCTTGGCATGCCCCCCTAGGAGAGCACAGCCCTGGCCTGCCCTGGAGAGTGCTGCCGTGCCAGGGGCTGGGCACGCGGCCTCTGAGAGGTGGGGTTTGCCCCAGGTTGTGCCACCCCAACAGTGCATCCCTGTGCCACGCTGTTAGTGCATCCCTGTGCCACCCCGACAGTGCATCCCTGTGCCACGCTGTTAGTGCATCCCTGTGCCACCCCGACAGTGCATCCCTGTGCCACGCTATTAGTGCATCCCTGTGCCACCCCAACAGTGCATCCCTGTGCCACGCTGTTAGTGCACCCTTGTGCCACCCCAACAGTGCATCCCTGTGCCACTCTGTTAGTGCATCCCTGTGCCACCCTGTTAGTGCATCCCTGTGCCATGCTGTTAGTGCACCCTTGTGCCACCCTATTAATGCATCCCTGTGCCACCCCGTTAGCGCATCCCTGTGCCACCTCATTAGTGCATCCATGTGCCACTCCATTAGTGCATCCACATGCCACCCTGTTGCTGCATCCTTGAGCCACCCCAACAGTGCATCCCTGTGCCGCCCCGTTAGTGCATCCGCATGCCACCCTGTTAGTGCGTCCCTGTGCCACCCCGTTAGCACATCCACATGCCACTCCATTAGTGCATCCCTGTGACGCCCCGTCAGAGCGTCCCCGTGCCACCCTGTTAGTGCACCCGTGGGCCGGCAGCCCTCAGGGCCACAGCTCCTGCTCGCTGCAAGCCCCCGCCTCGGCTTAGGAGAATTAAAGATGCCTGATGCTGTACTTACCAGGGGAGGAGAGAGAGACTTGGGAGGCAGTCTATCTAAAAGTTATTATTAATTTTTATTGCTGCATGGATTTAGAGATTTGGAAGAAGATAAATTCCAAACAGACATCCATTACCAAACCGACAGTGTAGCTTAAAGATAACATTTACATTCTGACGGTGTTTATATATATCTGATCCCACTCAATCTGCTCCCTGTTCAAACTTTTTGCCACCTTCAGAAGGATCAATACCTACATCAAAGGTTATATGAAGGTGGCCAGATTCTTTTAAGCTGTTTGCATAGCCCTCAGTTTACTGTGCTAACACAGGCCGGTACTTCTTCCAATAACTCTGTTTGCCTTGTATTAGGGCTGTTTGCTGAAACACCTAGCAGAATCCAATAGAGGACAGACTTTCTAAACATTTGGTCACATCTGTCAATCAATAACACCAATCGGTTTCCTGATACAAACAGCAAACTCTGCCAAATCTAATATTTGCCCAAACTTTTACTGACTCTTGCTGGTTTTAAACAGTAAAAGGCAACTGAGCAGACATTAGCGCAGAAAGGTTCTCGCTAATATTTAACTCCGGGCAAACAGAGAATAATTCCAGCAATGAAAGGAGCAAAAACAAACAGTGTAATTATTGTCCCCTTTTTATTTGAGATAATTTGCTTAAATGTACAGCTATTATCTGTTAATACGGAGAGGGATAATTAGAAGGGCCCAGCCCGGGGTTTGGCTGGGACTCCCGGGCGGGCGCACAGCGGGGCAGATTTCAACTCTTGAACCTTGGCCCTTGGGCTGAGAGCGTGTTTGTGCAGGTGATGGTGGAGCAAACAGGGCGATGTTATCGGGGTGGAAAACACCTGACTCAAAAACAGCACACGCACACACACACAAAA
>VXBH01009094.1:326721-336982 GCA_013400035.1 Rynchops niger
AAAAAAAAAAAAAAAAAGAAAAAAAAAGAAGGGGAAAAGAAAAAGTACTGGGAGGACTCCAGGCAAATCTGAATTCCTCATTCAACCAAAAAGGAACAATAGAGGCCAACTGTTTTTCTGGAGCGGCTGCCAGGCTGGGCTGGCCAGCCAAAAATTGGCCCAAGTCTTTTCCATAAAGCCGGGAGATGCTTTTCATCCGCAGCCGAAAGAAATCGGAGCGGGGCCAGCAGCGACACCCCAGACGTGAGCGGGGCCAGCCCATGGAGGGGTGCCAGGCACCCACGCGGGGACCCGGGGATGGAGACACCTTCACGCCGGTTCCTGGTAAGGGGTCCCCAAAAAGTGACACCACCCCCTACCCTGCTGGCTCCTCTCGCTGGTGCCCGCAGGGAGGTGGATTGTAACGGCGCGGTTCGTCTTTAATTCATGGTGTTGTGGAAGGAGAATAAGTGGGACAGGTAACGATCTGCAGAGTTTTCCTTTTGGGTAACCAAATACCTCCTTGTGATAAGTGACAATAATTCTAAAAGCTCCTCTTCGCAAGACAGGCATTCCAGCTCCCCTGCCTCGAAGCGTCGTTTTCCCTGGAAAAGGAACCTAATTGGGCTCTATTCGAGAGCAGAAAATATCTAAAAGATGCAGAGAACAATATTTTACCCAGCTAACAGCCTTTTCATTTCAAATGCATAGAGTAACAATACACGCGACGTGTAGTCGCATCGCTAGCGCTTTGTTTATTGCGGTGTGCTGCTAAATATTAGATAATGGCAGTTAGAGAACACTTTTTGTAGGGGAAAACAACCGAAGCAGAAGGGAGGCTTGCTGCCCGGCGTGGAGAGGCGATCGCGCCGCAGGTGATGACGACGATGGTCCCCGATGCGTGTAAAGGGGTGTGAACCGCAGCCCCTCCGCCCCCTTGGGGTTCACGAGCAGCTCCCACTCCTCTCGCCTCGAGTCCCCGGGACCGTTCGCTCGACTCCTGCTGAGATTTGGGCTAACCCAGCCCATGCTGAGGCCCGGCGTGCTGGGAGCCGGCGCCGTTCGGCCAAAGCGGGAGCCCCAGGTAGGCAGGACGGGTGGCCAGGAAGAGCTGCAGGGCCACCACGATCACCTGCAGCTTGCCGTCTCCCACGGCCGGCAGCTTTTGTCTGGCAGTTTTGTCAGGATCTGGTAACTTATGGAAATGGTATAGATCAAACCTCCGAGCTGGAAGGTATAAACCAGCAGCTTATGCAAAAAGCTTTTGAAGCAGACCCAACAGCCGCTGGGCTACTGAGGCTTTCATGCTTCCCGGTGCCGCACTGTGACGGTGGAGGAAGGATGAGCGCTCTCACTATCAACTAGGGAACAAATTCTCTTTTTTTCACTCATAAGTGCACAATATTAAGAGATATGGGTTATAAGTTGTAAAATCTTATGGCCAGAATAGTGAAGAAGCGTGTTCACGTGATAGACTAATGCGGGCAAAAGGGGACGGAGCCCGTTTGCTGTGTTTCTTTGTTTTATTTCTTAATGAGCTCATGAAGCTTAAATCACAGAGTACATTAGCCTGTAAATTTGAGGGGTCCGAGCGGACTGTGGCAGCCCCGTGGTGGGATGAGCCCCCATCCTGCCCTGCAGCAGAGGTGCGAGGGTGCAAGCATCACCTCCCGTCTCACGGCTGCCGCCGCCGCGCTGTGGGTGAGCTCTGTGTTGAAATGGCTTCGGGGCGTTCATGTTTTGGACCCCGTCCCCTTCCCCCTGCAGACATCGTGCGGGTTCAAGCTCAGCTCTTGGCTCCGTGCGCGAAGGAGCAGCGGCCGCCCGCCTTCCTCCGTGGGAGCCTGCGCTTCGTGTGGCTGCGAGCCCTGAGCATCCCTGCCCTCGGAACGCCCTTCTGCAGGCGGGTGTCAGTCTGGGCCAGAGACGTGCCAGTGCGTAGGTGGAGAGTTGCCGCGTGCGAACACCCGCCCGTGCCACGCAGGGCAGAGGTGCACTCGTAGGGACCCAAAACTCATGCCGTTTCAAGGAGCCAAAGCTGCGGAGAAGCCCCAGCCAGCGCGGCACGCAGCAGCAGATGGCAGTGGCACCGTGTGGCTGCCGGCCCGCACAGCCCCTGGCAGCCGATTAACATATTAAGTGCTCAGAGAGTTGCAAGATTTGGGGCTTTGGGGACCTGAAATGAACTCTCTCCTTTCTTGTTCAATGTCAGGTGGAAGAATCCGCATGTAGTGGCATAGCTCCCGGCCTTGAGATTCGACCCGAGCCCCGCAGCCGAGAGATGGGAATCACTTCGACAGCTGCCAAGCCCACCCTGCGGCCCCCGCTGACGGGGTTTGGCTCCAGGGGGACATCTGGCCTTTCTCCTACACCAGGCATGTGGCAGCTGGAGGGATGCTCGGGCTGGGCTGCAGCTGCTTTGGAAGCCACAGTGATGCCCTGTGCTCCCCCAGGGTGGGTCCTGGGTGGCACTGGAGTCCCAGGGAGGAGCAAGAAGTGGTGCCCAAGGCCATGGCACATGGCAATGGTCACACACGGTGCCCCAAACCACAGGTCAGAGGCCTCCCGTGGCTGAGTATGGAAGAAATACTCACGGAGACCCCTGACCTGAGCCCCAGACATGCCAATGAGAACTTTGTTATCAAGGGTGGGCTGAAGGAGGATGGAGCCAGGCTCTTTTCAGTGGTTCCCAGTGACAGGACGAGGGGCAATGGGCACAAGCTGGAACACGGGAAGTTCTGTTCAAATACACGGAAGAACTTCTTTACGGTGAGGGTGACAGAGCCCTGGCACAGGCTGCCCAGGGAGGGTGTGGAGTCCCTTCTCTGGAGACTTTCAGACCCGCCTGGACGCAGCCCTGAGTGATGTGCTCTGGGCAATCCTGCTTCAGCAGGGGAGTGGGACTGGGTGATCTCTAGAGGTCCCTTCCAGCTCTGAAGATTCTGTGATTCTGTTTATATCACAGAATCACAGAATCGTAGGGTCAGAAGGGACCTCTGGAGATCACCCATCCAACCCCCGGCCACAGCAGGGTCACCCACAGCAGGGGGCACAGGAACGCGTCCAGGCGGGGTTGGGATGTCTCCAGAGACGGAGACTCCCCCACCTCTCTGGGCAGCCTGTGCCAGGGCTCTGCCACCCTCACAGCAAACAAGTTCCTCCTCAGGTTTAGGTGGAACTTCCCATGCTCAAGTTTGTGCCCGTTACCCCTTGTCCTGTCCCTGGGCACCACTGAGAAGAGCCTGGCCCCATCCTCCTGACACCCCCCCTTTCAGTATTGATAAGCGTTGGTAAGATCCCCCCTCAGTCGTCCTTTTTCCAGACAAAAAAGACCCAAATCCCTCAGCCTTTCCTCATCAGAGAGGTGTTCCAGTGCCCTGGTCATCTTCATAGCCCTTCGCTATCCAGACTGCTCTGATTGGCAGGTTGAAAATTATCTACATTGGACCCAATTTTCCTTACCAGCTTGTTGTGGTGATATTTTCCTAGGAACCAAGATGAATCAGAGCATTGCATCTTCTTCCGTACTGCCTAGAATATATTTCCTGAAGAACTTTGGGAGTTTTTTGCTATTGAGCAATTAACCTGGCTGCTCTGGGTTAGGAGCTGCTGAGCATCCATCCATCAGGAGAAACCCCAGCCGGACGGAGCAGGGGGGGCCGCCGGGCCCCTGCGAGAGCAAAGCAGGTCTCCTCGCCGTGCCTGCGCGGGCAGAGGGGAGGCCTTGGGCAGGAAGCCACGCAACGATTTCTTCCTCGAATTTGGCGGGGATGCAGCTGGCACAAGAGGACGAGAGGTGACTCCACTGGCAGATCCCGCGGGAGCTGCATCCCGCCATCCTCCCCCAGCCCCTCGCATCCAGCGGGAATAGCGTTGCTCCATCTCCGCGTCCAGCCTGCATTCCCCAGGTGAGGAGCATCGGCGTTGCCCCAACCTGCTCTTTCGGAGTGTTGCACAACAGAGCGGCTGCTAATTAGCTGCCGCCCGAACCTCTCGAGACGAGGGCCAGCCGCTGTCCTGCCGCCTTCGCCGTGAAACCCCGGTCCTGCCAAAGTCGGTTGTGAAACACTTTAATTAAGCCGGACCGAGGTCTTGTCCTGCCCCGCTGCTCCCTGCCGTGCCCTGACATGTGCCGGCTCCTGGCTGTGCCGGGACGGGCTCCGGAGCAGCCCAGGCAGGGACGGATCCCGCTCGCATCCGCTGTGTTTGCCCCGAGCGACGCTTGCGCTGAGGTGTGGACCAGGCGAGAGAGGAAGGTTACCTGGGGCGACCTGCGCCACAGCGGGAAGGGGATGCTGCGGAGGAGCCGGCTCCCGCGGCCACGGCCCCTGTTCGCCAGCGCCAGGGGCGGGAGGGCTTTGGGGGAGACCAGGCTGCAAATGCCGGTGTGTGAAATACACGCATTCCTTCTGTATCTTTGAAATTATATCTTAGCGCTGTCCAGAAATGATAGGAGAAAAATATGAATTCTTCATGAAAATGTCTTTTTCTGCTTTAAATTATATATAAAAATCTTGAGAAGTGCACGGTCTGGAAATAGTGGTTATGGGGGTGACAGCTCCCACCAGCTGGCACGTTTTTTTCCAACCTATGAGCGATTTTGCTGCTCCAGAGCTCTTCCCTATCCCAAAGCCAAGTTAGTTCACTGAGAAACGTCCATGAACTGCAAAGGCATAGAATCAGAGAATCGAAGTCAGCGTTAAATATTTTGTCTTCTTCTGAAGATGGCTGGTCAAAAGGTTTCATTTCTATATTTCCTGTGCAACCTGCTCTGGGTGACCCTGCTCTGGCAGGGGGTTGGACTAGATGATCTCCAGAGGTCCCTTCCAACCCCTGTGATTCTATGATTAACTTCTAAATGTGTTGAAACCTTATTTCTGTCTGCCAGGATATAGCTTCAAAGATCAAAGACCGAACGAGTGTATTTCACCCCGGCTCTTGCTGGTGTCGGGGCACACGAAGTCGCTGCCGTGCAGATTTACCTCCCAAAACATGGCCCATGCGGGGGGACCTGGTGCAGGCAGCCGAGATGCTTTTGTCTCCCAGGGGAGACAGGGACGGGGACGTAGGTGCCACCACCGCCTTCTCACCGACTAGGGGCTCAGCGCGGGAGGAGCCGGGTTATCGTCACACACCATCTCTCAAAGGTTTCTGTGGATTAAGGAGATAAGCAGAAAACTATTTTCCTAATGCTCTTCCTGCTCTTTGCCTCACGTAACTTGGAGCAAACTCCCAAGCGATGATGTACGATACCCCGACGGTCTCGGTAGTCCAAATGCCGCCGCTCCGCTGGGATGACTCCCTGCTCCGCGCACCGAGGAGTGCGGTGAGTGACCGCTTGTGATGGAGAGGACATTCGGTCACCCCCACGCAGGTATTGTGGAGGAAAAGCGGAAGGGAAAGGCCTTGGGTTTCACAAGTGGGAGATGGGTAGGGAAGGCTGGGGTGGGAAGGGCCGTTACCACCAACCCAAGCTGCGGCGCGCAGCCATGCCCGCACGCGCCCGTGCCCCTCCTGCCCCCTCCGGTTTGGGGACATCTGTCCCCATTTGCCCCGAATTACGCTACAAGGCTGCACAGACAGCCGTGAGATTTCTGAGCCTGTAAATGCCCCTGCAAGGCAACCTGCAGTACTGCCGTTTATTCAGGGTGCGACGCTGACCCCGATCCCGCAGGATCTTCCCCACAGGAGCCAGCCCTTGCGTGGCCGACGAGCAGAGGCAGCTGGCGTGGGTGAGAACATGCCGGCAGGGATGTGCATGATGACAGAAAACCCCCTGGTAGTTAACGATAGGAGCTGATTGCTCTTCTGTGGGTGATCCGAGCTCAGAAACAGGGAAGGCACCAGAATCCAGAGGCGATGGCTGTGCCAGACCTTGGCTTGAAGTGCTGGAGGTCATGGACGGTACCCACCAGTCAACACTGTGGGTGCAGAAAGCTGAGCTGGCCGGGAGCAGAAGGTGAAGAGCAACCCCAGGATGTCCCAGAGCAACCCCCCGGGAGAGAGGAGCGATGCAGGGGGGGCGGTTCGTGGGGATGGGGAAACCCAGGCACTCAGACAAGCCAAGGTGAAGGCCACGCCATCTCTCCCGGTGGAGTGCTGCCAGCAGCCTCTTGTAGATAAAACCCTTGCTGAGGCTTCCAAACCACAGCAGGCTAATTCTAACTAATTATGAAATGTAATTGTTTGAACGCGGCGCGGAGCTTTGACCTGAATAATAAGGAGGGACACAGCATCCCTCCTGCGTCCCCCCGCACGCTGGCGGCGGGGGAGGCAGGACCTGGGGGCAGCGGGGTTTTCCTGCTCGTATGTTGGTACAAGTGGTGGCTGGGAATGAACCCCACGAGAGCACTCGGCGTTTTCGTCTTTGGGCAGAACAGAAACCTGCAGCAGGCACGGAAAGTTTCCCCTGTGATGGTGCAGAGAGAAAACACTCTGGGCGGGGAGCAGGGCGGCGGGGAGGGGGTTCATTTCTCCGATCATTAAAGGCGATGGTGCAAAATGCAATGGGAGAGGGATGGGAGGAAAGACGGGTCCAGCCCCAGCAGCCATCAGTCCGCCTGGCCAGCTGCTCCTTGCAGACCCATTCCTCCCCTCTGCCCACATGCCTTCACTTCACCCCAGCAAACGTGTTTATTAAAAACACCAGAGGAACCCCCCAGATTAAAGCACTTTGCATATTTCCCTGCATACAATTGCTGTCTTTGTGGCAGGCAGGCACTGGAGGCACCAAGGCTGGGATTGCCTCTTCCCCTCCCACCACCCTTAATTCTTTTTTTTTTTTTTTTGCCTTTTGTAAAAATTCCAACATTGGTTTAATGTTTGTAAAGCAGCATGAGACCTGAAATGAAAGGTGCTACGTAAGCACAGAGCATAATTGAGAGCCTGTGTGATGGGCGCTATAGAAATGCGCGTATAATAATAATGACATTAATAACAGGCTGTTATTTGTCACTGAGCAGACCCGAAGCCCGGGCATGCCCAGAGCAGGCTAATAAAGAGCAGGGAGCTTCAGTCTGCATACTGGTTTAAAATAATATCATATAATAATGCCAAAATTGCTCTCCAAACCCTGACATGCTTCTGCTCAGGGCTCCTATGCAGCCAGCAAAGTTTCCCTGGGCCTTTTCCCGGGACGCAAACAGCTGCAAACATGGGTTCACGAAACTAGAGACCTGTTTTTCTACAGCTTTTGTTAATAAACTAGTGCTTTTATGAGTCGTTTACTGCCTAACTGTTGGTTTGGGGGTTTTTTAATCCTTTTTTTCTACCCAAAAAAGGGAGGCATCTGTCTTCTCTGCCACGTGAGGACACCTGGAGCAGAAGGTCGTTCCAATGCCCAGCCTCCATCATGTGCTGGAGGCATATGTCCCCCTCCTGGGTAGCAACTCCTCACTGAAGTACCGATGGTTCCCCAAAACAGAGTGCTAACTTCATCAAAAAATATTAATTTACTGTGGCAATGTCCCGCCATCGCTGCATCTGCTGCATCATCTGCTGCATCTGCTGCATCTGCTGCATCATCTGCTCCCTGCCCGTGCAGGTTCGTGCGTGTGGAAATGAAGCTGCTGTTGCTCCCTGTGTTGGGGAGGTCATGGAGAAAACCTCTCAGCTGGGCTCTGCTGCCTCGTCCCGGAGCGGGGCACGTGAAAGCATCCACGAAAACGCTGCGGGAGGGACCTGGGAGACACGGGTCAGGTAAGGGGCCAGCACTTGGCCCTGTCTCCTGAGCTCGCCTGAGCCGCGTGGCCCTTGCCAGGGCTGGGGGGGGGATGATAAAAGCTGGCTGGGAAGTTTGTGAACACAGACTCGGCCAGTTCGGCTGCCCGGGGGGGGCCGCAGCGCCAGATGCGCTGTAAGAGCAAAGGAGGGTGCAGCCACCTCCGCTCCCTCAGCACAGCCCGCGTCCTTCGCTTGCGCATGACCCAGCGCCAGTAAATACGCAACGCGAGGACGCTGGGGTCGCTGTGCCGAGCTCCTGCGATGGAAGGACCCTCCAAAAAACCACCGCCGGCAGCCCAGCCCTTCGCAGGGCAGGCGCCTCCCTCGAACCGTGCGCTGACGGAGAGGACTGGGCTGCGACGGCTTCGCTGCTGGGTTGCCTGGGCTCGCGGGGACCGGCCATAAGGCAGCGGAGCTGGCGGGGGAAGCACCGTGCTGGGGGTCTGCCTGCCCTGCCTGCACGGCGGGGGGGGTTTCTGNGTGTTTCTGCAGTACATACCCCCCGCCTCGGAGCCCCGGCGGCCGTCCCCTGCGGGAGGCGAGCTCCCCTCGGCGCGTCAAGCCCTGGGCGCAGGTGCCTGGGTGCCTCTCGGTGCCGATGATTCAGCCAAAGCAAACAGGCAGTGGGTGCCCTGCCCGGAGAGCAGCTGAGCAATGATAATTACCTCTTTGTTTCCTTCTTTTGGAGTTATTTGCGGCGGAAAGCACGTTTGCCTTTTGCTGTTGATTCACATGGTCAGTTCTCAAGTGCTTGCTCTTCATGCCTTCTGTTCATGGCCACAGGACGAGGAAGATGAGGGTCTCTCCCTTCTGCTTTCCTCCCTGAGCAGTGTTACGGGCTGTCGAGGGTTCCCTCCGCCCACCCAGTTGCACCAGTTTGGGCTTTACTGGGAAAGGAGCCAGCTGATGAGCGGCTGCTAGCCAGGGGCTGCTCTCTGCCTCTGTGTGCATCTGATATGCGCGCAGATATATTTTATATAAACTAGTGGACGCACGTGGGAGGTAAACAAGGCGATCGGTCTGGCTCTGCAATCTGGAGGGGAAAGAAAATACGTCTGTGAAGCGAGCGCTACCCGAGGCGCCTGCGGGACGCGGCCGCCGAGGCGGGGGAGCGCAGGGCAGCGGGTCCCCGCGGACTCCGAGCCACGGGTGCCACCCCGCTGGGGTGGGCAGCGCGGGGTGCTGGCACCGCTCCTCTCCCTCGCAGGGTGCTGCGCTGACCCACCCGACTAGCTAAAATCCCCGGGCAGCCATCCTTGCCCCTTCCACTGCTGCCCTCGCCCCCCTTCCCATCGCGGAGGGGTCTCCTCCCTCCGTCCGTCTGTCCGTCCGTGGACGGGCGCGATGCCAGGAGGTGGGAGGGTGCCTGGGCATGGGGCAGCGGTCACTGACCCCAGCCTGACACAAACCCCTTCGGGTCCCACCCAAGGTGACAAGCAGAAACGGAGCCTTTCCATAGTGTTTGCTCTGCGCGAGTACACAGTAACGCTGTAACCTTGGGTTGTTTGAACTAGCCAGGAGTGTCATTGCCAGCATTATATTCAACAGTTGTACTTGACTGAATAAGCAGACGGGGTTTTTCGCTCCCCCCGCTCTCCCCCCCCAGCCCCGTCATAATGGCACTATCCCACGGAGGGGTGATGGATTGCTTTTTCGGTTACACATGCTGTTATCGCCGCGCTGTTCTAATGCTAGTCAAACATTATTGTGAATAGCCAAACTCAATAGCAGCAGTGTTAGGCTGGAAAGTCAATATTAGCTGAGCAAACAAAGCAAATAAAGAGTTGCTATTTGCGTAGCTATGAGTATTTGTATGCTCTGCTGCTGAACAGGGTACTTCGAAATAATAATAAAAAAAAATAAATGTTTTTTTCTTCAAGGCAGGGAATGATTTTAATTTAGGGTAGAAGAGTCGGCTTTTATCAAAGTTCACATTTGCTTCCTTAAAAGCTGTGGGGCCGGTGGCGCAGGCACGGCCACCCCTCAGGGAGCAAAGCCGGGCGCACGGGGCGCTGCCATCGCTCACGCTGGCACTGCCACGTCCCCTGACCTCCAATGCTGCAAGAAAAAGTGTGGGAATCCTCCGGCGCAGGCGCGTGCTGAAGCAGCAGATGAGACTGAGTTATCCGTTAAAAGGCAGGTGTCCTTCCGGAGGAGCAGCTCCGTGTTTCGGCGGTGTCTCCCGGCAGACCTGCAATCCCTCCTGGGCGGCACCTCCATCCCGGGGATGCTGCTGTGCCGCGGGGACCGGGGCCGTGAGTGGGAGCTCCTCTCCCCTCCCGCTTCCATCCGCCATTCCCTGCTTCTTGTTAAGTTTCTGGCACTTTTCGCGGCTCGCTGCGTGACCTTCTGAGCGACACACGCCTATTTATAACCTGTGGCCCGGTGCCACTGCGAGAAGCCCTGGGAACGAAATCCAACAAATCCTTTCCTTCATTAATACTGTAGAGCCCAACACATGCACCCAACGTGCGCGCCAAAGAGGGGATGCCGTGGCCCGTCTTCATCCCAGGCTTGTTCCCTTGTAGAAAGCACTGTCAGATACAGCCCCCTGAGCTGC
>VXBH01009095.1:0-38173 GCA_013400035.1 Rynchops niger
CGCCTCGCCTCGTCTCTCCTCACCTCTCCTCGCCTCTCCTCATCTCCCTCTCCTCTTTGGTCTGGGGTCTCTTAGAAGCCTTTCAGCTCTGTTTTACATCATAAATTTACGAGTAAATTTACATCATAGCAACTGATGTAGGACTAGCTCCAAACTTCTAGGCCATGACAGATGCTAAGGAGATAAACAACTGTGGGTTGGGAGGAAATGGGTAATATGTCCAGACTGCTCTGTGTGTTTGTGGAAGGAGTTAGAGGAACAGTAGATAGAGGTTTCCTGTTAAGCCGGACAAGGGGGAAGCTGTGATGTTTCTCAGCTATGGCTGCGATTGGACTCAAGCTCAACAGCACTCTGACTGTGGGTTTGCTGTTTCTCCATCCCCCATGAGAAGCTCAGGTTGTCTTAAAAATCTGGATATTGCTAAAAGTCAGGGAGACTTAACCTCCCAAATCATTTAGGTACTTCAAAATTGCTCTCCACTGGGTGCTGCAGTGGAAAAAGGGTTTCATAGTCTCCCTCTGCTGCAGATTGTGAAGCAATGCCTGAATCAGCTCTGAGCTTTGAAATTAGAATACGCCAATACATGTCCTTTTTGTTAAACACTTCTCCACTGATCAACTTATGGGTTATGACAAATGGAGTTTGTGAGGAGCTAACAAATGCCTGCCTGCATGTGCATGCTAAACAGAGGGTGGTCCTGATTTTTAGAGGTGACTGGATGCGCAGAATTCAGATATGGAGCTTGTGACAGTGGTCTGATTTCTCAGTGATCAGTGTTTTCCAGGATGATCTGTTTTCTGATAATTTCGTTTCATTAGTGTCTAAAGATGGAGAGCCACAAAACATTAGTTGCTTTTGTAAAAAATCTTTTGTTGATGGACAAATGTTAAAATAATTGGTAGGCATATTGAAATGAGTGGAAGAGTTTAGAGAAATTCAAGCAGTATTTGAATTAATTAAATAATTAACTTAATTAATTAAAGCACATTGGATTATTCTTTTCTATACCTCAGCCAGAAATGAAGGCCTTGATGGAAGAATTTCTGTGGTCTGAGTTATGTAGGTTTCTCCTGTTTATAATTGTCAGTTTTGGGCTATTTATGAAAATTTAGTCTAAAGTGGTGCTATTGGAGACCATTTAATTCAACAACTATTATTTTGAAAGCCTTTTCTCTTGAAGCTCTGCCAGCAACGTGTTGGCTTGGGTGCTTTGTTGATCTATCCATGTTAAGAAAACGGTTGCAATTTGATATAAGATAGGGATACGAAGCACGATGATTGTGACTGACCGAAGATTGTGATCTTGACTTTGTTTCCAGCGAGTATCAAATGTCAGATTACTCATTCAAGAGAGTGTTAAAATAATTTTAAAACGCCCTTTTACACTCAGCAGCCTTGCTGAAGTGTTCAGGGTTTAAGGAAGCCGCACCTGAGTGGATTGCCATATTGGCATTTCTCCTCTGGAGGCATGACAATACCTGCACCAGAAACCCAACTAAACCTCAGCTTGGAGTTTCCTTCTGCAGCACAGTTCCTTTCTCATTTTGGAGATAAACTTCAGGACAGGAATAGGGACTCCTAAATTCAGTAGTTTTAAATCACAACTGTGGTGTCCTTGCAGAGCAGAGCTAGGAAGTTCAGCTAGGGTGCTATTCCTGATGTAATGTCTTTTACATATAGAAAATTCTTTAGCCTGAAAGTCTGTCCTATTTTTGTCCTCATCTTTCTGAGAAACTGGAATTTTTTTAAAATAATCTCTCCTTCTTTTTGAGTCAGACGTTGCAGAAAGCCAGTGAAATCTAGGTTTTTCTCTTAGCATTGTGTCCAAAGACCCAAGGAAACAGTATACAACTTTGCAATCATTGGATGCCTCTTCTTTGAGGCATCCAATGTCAGGGATGACTTGTTGTAGCACTAATATGGTTAAGGTTAGACTCTGTTCAGGGAAGGGAAGGAGGGCTTGTTTTTTCTGAGGTAAAAGCAAGGAAACAGCAGGCATTAAAAATGGCCAAGGAAGTGAGGAAAGACAAGAATTATTTTAAAAATGTGGACTGAACTGAGTTTGCAGACTTCCAAAATGATTCAGATCTCTGAGTGTTTGAGAGTCTCCCAGCATCATTTGGGGTTTCTTGCCATTTCAGCAGAGGTCTGGTTGGCTGAGGGGGACTCCAGGTCCCTGTAGCAAAGCATTGGCTGCAATACACGATAGGAAAGAATTAATTTTGTCCTGATATTTTTCTTTTCAGGAGCTACCTGGTATGTCTGCATTCAGAGGGTTTCTTTAGGATTTATGTAGAACAATTTATGCCTCTTCCCCAGAAGGTGTAGATTAGGATTTCCTTTCATTGGACTGTTAAGCACACTGTAACCAGGTAAACATCAGTTTACATTGCAAAACCTTCTGGCAATATTTCTACAACCCAAAAAAAAAAAAAACCAACTTAATAGCCTTGGTGGATAATTCTGGAAAAATAAACACGCACTCAGGACTAACATGATCTAAAGCAGACTGCACGAGGATTACCTTCTTTGCACAGTCCCAAGAGAGATCATCTACTTTTTATCACTCATAATGCGATGACTACCTTTGATCTGCTTTAGTCCCCTGGGGGGGGGGGGGTTCTGTCCAGTAAGGGGGACACAAAGGACTCTGCTCTGCAATTTGCTTTCTGAGTAAGCAGGATAATAAAATCGTCGTGAAATATTCCTTCTCAAGTGCTGAAATTGGAAGGTTCCTCTCTATTTCATCCTCCGGCCTCTTCTCAAAAGAGGAGACTAAGAGTGCGTAGCCTGGGCACAGCACCCATAGGCACCTCCCCAAACCTAAACACAGCTGCTTGGTCTAATTTTAGATCTACTGACCCTTTGACAGCTGGGGAACTATTGACACTTGCGTAAAATAGCACCCAAGACATCATCATGGTAGCTAAACAGTCCCTGGTAAAAGTCCCCGTGTCCGTCTTGCTGACAGCGAAGGCACAACGCATTAAATGTTCACGTGGGTGGACTTACGAGGGCCTGATCCTGAGCCAGGGTAGCTCTGTGCCATTCCAGGGACAACATTAAAGACATGTAAGCAGCTCACTGAGCTGGAGCGTGAAAAGGGGAAGGTTTGCAAGGGGCTAAATTTGCATTCAGGGCAAGGCAAATTTAGGTGCTCTGAAGCAATATACAAAACAGTTCTCCTCCTTGCCCGTTCCTGTGCCCCTCCCGCCCCCCCGCGCTGTACAGCGAGACTGGGACCTCTGTCCTCCTCTTCCTGCCTCAGACCCAAGGACGCTTCATTGCTCCCAAGCGGGAGCTTTCTCCTGCGGGGTAACGACTGCTGTCTTCAGCTGGTGCAGGTCTGACCAATACCATCTGTATGTGTTCAGATTTCATATGGTTTTCTCTTGGTCAGTCAGGCTTAAAATTCCCCCTCTAACTACAGTTCACATCATTTGTGTATTACTGATCACCTTAAGCGTGTAGCTGTGCTTTACTCACTGCATTTCTGCATTTGCAAAGCCCTTTACTTTGGCTAGGGATCCCCACAGTAACCCCCAGGTTTGCAGCAGGGTAAGGACAACTTCCAGCCATGACAGCATGGCTTCATGCAAGAACCTGCCTGTCTCTCCCATCTGTCAGGAGTTCCTTTGGTCTCCCTGTTAACTCTCAACATAGTCGCTCCTCTTCTCCAAAACACTAATCTTTGCGGGTGCACACTCTTTTCACATTTTCCCAGGCTATTGCCTGCCATTAGCCAGAATTTTGTTGGGTTACTTGAGGGCAGGTTAACACCCATGAATTTCACCAAAGCATGCTTTGTGGAAGGATTAGAGAAGGGGGATGCCTTATAAATGTTAGATTATCGTATGTCTGAGACTGCTTCTCTTGGGTAACTGTTGCTGTGTGGGAAGCGCATAAGCCACAACTTGTGCCTATACGCATTTCTGAAGAAGGTGCGTTTCTTCACAGGTGCCAGACTCGGCACATAAACATGTATATCCACACAGTGGATACCCATGTGAGCCAGGAATGTTTTCATATATGGTAGTGTCTTTACCTCACTATTGTGTATTGTTACTTGAGGTTACTTTGCTTTTTAAAACTTTCTTGCTAAATGCCCTTTTGTTACTTCCTCATTCTTTAATGCCCGCATTAAAAAAAAAGTCTGATGGAAGCAGAAGAGACAAAGACGTTGAGGATGAGAAGCTCTGTTCTTGCCATCATTTGTCAGCAAACCTTTCCCTCCTGTTTGAAAATCTTCCCAGCTTACTTCTCAAAACAGAAAAGTGTCGATAAAGTCTGTTACCAGCAAGCCTGCAGCAGTTCCCTTAGCTTCTCCATCACGCAGCCAGCAAAAGACGCAGAGCACTTCATATAGAGGAAGCATGGGTTACACATACATGTGGAACTTGAGAAATAGGTTTAGCATAGCTTTTCTTGATAGTGCTCTTTCTCTTGCCTTTAAAACTTAGTTTTACTGGTAATTCAGATGAGGAACGTCAAGCAGCCGAGTAGTTAACAGTCCTTTGAAAAAACAACGTGAATCCAGTACAAAATGTACCAGTGAGTAGCACAACAAAGACAGTAACTATGAACTAGATCAGCCTCTTGGCTTGGTTACAGATCGTTTCCTGCTGAAGCACAAATTCAGAAAGACACATAAAAGGCACCTAGCTTCAAGTGTGTGTGGAGATTTCCAGGGCATTATTTGAATCTCTCTTTAACCTGTCCATCTTTACTGTTGCACTAGAGTTTTCCCATAGGTAACCAGCGGGAGGTTACTGGGAGTCTGCACCATGGAGCAAGAGCAACTTTTTGTACCCAGAGAGGACATGCTTCATGGGTTGTTTTGTTCACTTGTGTGCACTCCCTACGGTTTGATCTCATTGCAGCCCCCGGAAAACCATGCTGATGTGTTTTGCAATGCATTGAGCACAGCTCCCTGCTGCTGCAGCCGAGCCGTGCATGCTGGCGGGGGCTGGCATGGGCGCTGGCACGCTGGGGACCTCCCCGTGGGCGGCAGCGGGAGGAAATGGCAGTGGCGGGCGATGACATGGGTGGAGCTGCTCACACTGGTTGTCCCGTGGGAGATAGCTTATCTGGGGACGCCTGTGTTTCTGGAATAATATTCATTTGATTGAAAGCCAAAATTAGAGTAGGGAAGAAATTGGCTGCCAAGGGCTGATTGGCACTTGGAGTCAAAGGAGGGGCCATACGGACCCCATGGGGAGGATCTCCTTATCCGTCGGCACCAGTCTGCTCTCCCTGCAGGTGTGCCCCAGTGGTTCCTCCTACTACTCTTCTTTCTGTTATTTTTGTTTCCCTTTAAAAAGCCAGCTGAGAGCCTCTCATTAAGAAGCCTTCGTTTTTATCTGTCGCCCCCTCTTCGCCATGTTGCAGCCTGTGGTAGAGCCTTGCTCTCCTGTGGAGAGCCTTCAGCTCTCTTGAGCAAAACAGTAAGGTGCCAGCATCACGTTGCTGGGCTGCCTTGCTGGCTTCGGACATTCGCCTCCCACTGTGCTAGTGATGTCTCTGTCCTGTGACACAGGGAATGCTGGGTCCTGTCTTAACAGAAGGCCTGTGTAACAGCTTGTGCAACATGGGCTGCATAGAGCCCCTTTTATTTATTGATGTATTTCTGTTTGTCCATAGCAATTAAGCTGCATTGTAGGCTCTAACTTTTTAGGCAATGCTGAGCTGCCTCTAACTTTCAGCATTTTAGACATGCAGACACCGCAATTGCTTGACTCACTGGGCAATGCAGTGCTCTAGGTAAAAAGGAAGAGGCAAAGCAGTCATTTTTAAGAGCGCTTGGATGCACCTGCTTTCTCTATAGCTACATAACCAGTTAGTTTGAATCAGTCCCACCTACACTGTGTTGTGTCTTCTGAATTTTACTGGAGAAGGGCTGAGGCCGTTGCATAACTAATTATGGTTACTCTGCCCAGAACTTTTGTTGGCCTTATTTAGACCTACATGATTCTCCATGTCACTTCAGAAGCTCTTAAGGGAAAGCCATTATTAATGGAAACATAATTTAAATTAAAATATCGATCTTTGTTCTTGTGAAGCCTAACCAGTGAATACTGACTCCTTAAATATACTGTGGACAAACAACGTGCGTGCCTCACATGTCTGAGAACGGCATCCTCCATCCGCAGTGCTCTTAGGTAGTGAGAACAGAACTGATGCTAGAGTAAACGACCATGATATAAAAAGAAAAGGGGGAAGGTTTGGATTTCAGGTCATAGCCAAGTGCTAGAATTTGGTGCACTGTAACAAAACAGAATAGCTGTTATGTCTTACACCAGAAATAACAGGTGGAATTGCTGGCAATATTCTTTTCTCTGGTTTTTGCACCTATATAAACAGGAAGAGATCCTGGCTGCTTTTGTTGACACATGTTAGCATGCTGAGGTGATTTATTTTGGCCTGATGGGCTTTTTTTCATCTTATTCAGCCTTTTTAGCAACATTTACTATAACTTGTTACAAAGGATGATGTTTAAGGTTTTCTCCTCCTCACCATAACAGGGCTAATCCACAGTTCATATCAGCCAGGCATTGTTGCAGCTTCATCTGTCCACTGCTTGAATAGTTACGGTGCCTTCATGAAAAACTCTTCTTGGGCTTTAAAACCACCATTTAAACATCAACTAACAACAACAGAGTCCTTCTGACTTGTCTTGGAATAACAAACGAGCCATTCAAACAAAAAATTACATGCACTCACATTATTTGAAGCAACTTGAAGAAAGGTCTTCTCTTTGCTGTTGGCTATGTAGTACAAGCAAGGCATTGCATGGACCAAAAATCAGACTATCGTGGTTATTTTCAACGAAAGGCTAAAGGACAACTTCTTAAAGGCAGGTGTATGCCACAAGATGCAGTTAAGTACCTATTGGAATACAAGTACTAAAGATGCTCAAATCCCATTAAAAATCAAAGGGAGTTAGGGAACCTGATTTGTTAAAATGCCCCAGAAGCTTCAGTGTGATTTATCTTTCTCTGTTACACTCTAAATTCCTTTGATAGTGAGGTCTTATGCTTTTTTCTTCTTTAAAAATCACATTGGAGAAGACTATGACTTGGAAGGTAGATGTCCCCTTCCAAGTGGGATTTTGGCCCATGTACTTAAACTTGTGCTGGTAACGAAGTCTCACAAAACTGAAAGGATTTTACATCTGGGAGGGAGCCCCATAGCTATGAGGAGATAAATTGGCAATGGATTGAAAACAAATTGCTAATTCTTCACCTCCCTTTTTTTCCAGCTGCTTATTTCTCTGTCCTTTAAAAGCCTCCTCCACATCCTGTTTCCCAGGAGGTCCATTTGGTTTCTGCTTTCTCCCCACCACCGACTCTTTCACTCTGCAAAACGCCTCCCTTCCCTTGCCACATTGCTCAACTCTTTCCAGGGAAGTGTGACTGTCACCTCGCCCTCCATCCTGCCTTCTCGACTGTCCCAGCCCGAGTCTTGTGCTCAGCCAGCTACGCTGCTCTTCAGTGATAAATCATATCATCGCCCCTTTCCCCTTTGACATGTCACTTCTTTTTCTTTTTTTATCCAAAGACTTGCATAAACCACCTTTAAGCACAGAATACAGAATAGTCTTTGTAACGTAAATTTCAAATGCTCTTCAGAGAATCCTGAGTGAAGCCCCCAGTAAACATCAGAAAGCACAAGAGATCCACCCAGTGCCCTGCTTTTGAGTAACTTTTCCACACTCTGGGTAGGTAAAAAGGGAGCAGAAGAGAGCTGTCAGTTCAGCGACACTGGTGCACTCCACACTCCTTGCACACAAAAAAAGGGTTTGGATTAAGTTCCCCTGAATTGCAATAATGTGTACAAAGAGAGTAAAATACAGAGCCTTTTAAGGTCATCTCCAACCAAACTGAAGTAAATTCACTAATGAGTAACACCTTAATGGTGTTAGAAGAGCCAATGAGAAATTCTTACCATGAACTATTGTAGAGCTAATTAATGTTTGCATGTGTGTGTACATAGACATGGATGTACACAGAAATTATTTTTACAAAGACTGTTTCAAGCAACTGGGTGAGAAACCTGTACAAATGCTGAGTGTGTTCTTGATCAGTGCATCTGAGAAGTCTGATTCCCAGGTATTTGTCACATCATCAGTGCTCCAAGAGTGATTTTCCCTTCTACAGCAAGGGAGGGACAGGTACCTCTCTCACAAAAGAAATAGAAAACACTGTTGATTTTTATTTTCAGTCTAAGTTTCCAGAAAAAAAATAATTGTATAGCCTGCCTTCTCATTTCTCATTCAGATTTAATAAAAATCCTTAGTATTTCTACTGGAGCAATTTCTCACTCCTGTTGTGTCTCCTACATCAGTGGGTCTTTTTTTCACCAGTTTTTATTTGGAAAACAGGATTGCAAAATGTGCTATGTTTGAACATGTAGAGGTTTTGTTTGTTAATTAGACCTATAGAATCTCCATGAGGACACAGGGTCAAGCAGGTGGCCTCACTGTCCATCAGCTATCACTGGCAAAGTGATCTCCGCACCCGAACCAAGCCTCTGCCCTGAGCTGCACTGACGAATGGATGCACTTGTAAGGGCATCCTGGATGCTCAGGCTGGTCTGCTTGGGGACATTCACTGAGACGCACAGCTACAGCAGTCCAGGGGCATAGCTGTTGAGAGCTTTAGTGAAGATTGACTGGATCAATATCCCTATCATTGCTTAGGTCAAGTGATGAACTCCATCATTACTTGTATCAGTGTGCCCCATGGCATGTTAATTTGCACTTGGCTACTCATAATATGCAGGGTACAGTGTGTTTGTGCAGCCACTTTTGTGTAGATACATTGTGAGGACACGCCTCAGAAATACAAACAAAAAGTATGCCAAAACGTATGCACAATAATAGATATATAAAATTGAACTCCCACTTCTTCCATTGTATAAGACCATCAGGCATGAAAAGAAAAACAATGCAATTTCACTTTTTATGACTGCAGTGACTAGAAACAAGGACATGTAAAGAAGAGATCTCTGGTACACAAAGAGGGCGTGTTGGCAAAAAATAAATCCTGATAGGAAGCTTGCACTGTAGGGACCCGCAGTTTCCTTAAGGGCAGGAGAAGGCTGGGTTAGGTGCTCCGCTCCTGTTGACCTTTTGTATACACTTTAGCAAAAGTTCCTCTTGACTTCAGCAGGAGTTAACCTGCAAGCAAGGGGAATACCCAAGAGACCTTATGTATTTAGAAAACATGTTAAAACTTGTGGGATGCTTTGGAAGAAAAGGGCATTTTTACAAATGGGAATTGTTCTGGGCAGGTCAGGATTCCCCTGCCAACTGTCCTGCTGCTGTTCCTGCTTCATCCTAAACTGCTTGTGTTGCTTCTGTGATGATAGTTCTGTCTTTCTCCTGGGTGTTTCTCTTATAGCAATAATGCCCTCTTCTTTTACATTTACTGCTAGCAGTACCACAAACCAGCATCCTGTTTGCCTTCTTTATTGCAGCTGCATACGGGGCAGAAGGCTTTAGGGACTTTCATGCAATAATTCCCAAATCTTTTTCCCGTAAGTATACTGCAAACTCACTATTTCCATCTAGTTCCTACTTTTATGATTTTTGTTCGTGTCATTTCACTTCTCAGTAACGTATGTTTGTCTGCATACGCTACCAAAAGGCTTAAGTAGCCTGATCTTTTTGCTTCGTTCGCATGTATTTTGTTTTAACTTAACATGAAGCCTACTTCAAAAACCACCTTCTCCAAATCCCTGGCAGGCAAGGAACCTGTAATTGTTTTGTATAAATATATTTACATTCAAATTATTATTCTTATAATTAAGAGAAAAACTTGGTGTGTGAATTCTGGAAAATCTCTCATATGCTCAAGCCAAATAGTCCTACTGCTTCTGTTCACCACGGTGAAAAGTAGCAGTACAGGGTTGTGGTCCACTAAATTTGCAGAATAGCGTAGATCAATTCTGTTTAGCCAGTCATACCATCTTTGTAAATCACTGTTTGGCCATTGATTTTTTTTCCCCCATATCTCTAAATTATTCCCCTTTTTAGGGCATAGGTTTTAAAGGAAAAACTGCTATTTATGATGTGCAGTCATTCTGTCTTGCATATGATTTCTATTAAAAATGCAATATTTGAAAAATCATTAAAATGCCTAGATTGGTAGACTTTGTAACAGGTGTCCAGTCAAGCAGTGTTCAGAAATATGAACACCTTTTCACTCAAGATGTTTCCCAGTAGGATTTTGAGTCAGATACTCTTGTCAGTCACATCCATGCAATCCGCCTGGGACGCCTGGGAGGTTGCAGGGTGTAGCAGAGAAGAGTTTGTCAAACTTTTCAATTTCAAATTATGGTCAAGTTCTTTCGTCTCGTGAGGTAATCATTGCCCATAGCTTTCTTATGTCATTGCTACATCACCACTTATGAGTAAGGCTACCACGAAACTACTGTTCCACAAAAGAAAAAGACCTGGTCTTTATTGGGTGAAACAGACCCCTTGTGTGCTCAGCCACTAAAGTAAATGCTTTCCTTTTTGGGGTGGGGTGAAGGAAGGGGTTTTTCACTGAAAGGAAAGTAAGATTTGGGGCAATTAAATGGTGGTTTTCAGCCTAATGAAGAACTATTTTTTTCACCAAAATCATCAGATTACAAAAGAGGGAAATAACTGTAAAGATTATTTATTCAATGCAAAATGTCATACAGTCCTGTGGAGAGACGAGGAATGAATACTGACATTAACTGATCTGAATCTTGGCCCTTTTCCATAACATTTAGATTTGCTGTGTTCTTATCAGATCAAACTTACCAACCTATGTGTTATCACATGTAGCAAGGCTATGTCAAATTTATACCTGAATTAGTCTTCTAGCTGCAAGCAGTTGTCACCTATGGGATTATAACACAAAGGATTTATCCAGCAAACTCAAAACAATTTTTCCACCCACCTTTGTTGATTTGGCCATTTTTTAATAGTAACTCATGGCTACAGAGATCCTGTCCTCATACTCAGTGACCCTAATCCTGCTGTCCTGAAAACACAATTATCGTTCGTATAATTCCATGTAATGATAGTTCTTGATCTTAAAATCTTTTTTCCATCCTTCTCCACCCTGGTTTCTTTATCAGTGTTTGTACTCTTTGCATTCCCATTGTCCTTGGTTAGCCCGTAGAACTGCAAACCAAATATTTGGATTCAGTGCAACCCTCAGGAATCTTCCTGCCAAGTGGAGAATGTTGCATTTTTAATTCATTTTCATCCGTTGTCTTTGATGAGTTACTTTCACAATTGTTTTGGTCAAATCCATGTGCAGCGGATTCATTCTAAGTTTCATTCCTATTAGCCTGAATTGCCAAAATGAATGTTACAAATGCAAGGATCTCCAAGCGACCTAGGAACAGACTTGTAATGTTGTTTGGGTTCCCAGCTCCCTGGATGCCTTGTATTTGTCTTACTGATATTCCCTGTTCATTGCTCCATGTGTTGTGAAGTCATCTCACTGCCAATAGAAATGTAGTTGTGTTTATAGCTTTTGTTATTTAGGTATATTGTACATGCTGTTTAGAAGTTATCTCCTTTGATGTGATTGTTTCTTTGCCACCATATTTATTCTGTAACAAAACTGAGTGGCATCCTGTATTGTTTTTTTCAGCCGGTAATATTAAAATAGAGACTCAGAGTGATGAAGAGAATGGGCGTGCCTGTGAAATGAATGGGGAAGAATGTGCGGAGGATTTACGAATGCTTGATACCTCGGGAGAGAAAATGAATGGCTCACACAATGGCCCAGGCAGCAAGGCTATGTCAGGAGTTGGAGGCATTCGACTTCCTAACGGAAAGCTAAAGTGTGATATCTGTGGGATAATTTGCATCGGTCCCAATGTGCTCATGGTTCACAAACGAAGCCACACTGGTAAGGCCTGACATAGTTTTTCCTTTAGTTGACAAGAATTGGCCACGTATTAGGAACTAAGACTTATTTTCTGTATCATGCACGTGTTCCCTCTTGTAAGATAATGCAGCATCGGTGGGCATTTGGAACTCGGTTACTTTGTTACGCCATTTCGGACAGCACAGGAACTGAGATTTCTTCTTGATGGTAGTCCATCTATTGGGCTAGAAATTGTGCAGTTTATTTCGTTTGAAGCTACATCAAAAATTCAAATTGAAAAAAAAAGCAAAGAAGCCTTGTTTAATTTCCAAGAAATTTCTAATTGCTGAAGAAAAACTCATTTGTGGCTAACTCTGAAATTGACCCAGTTCTAATGTTTCCAACAATGCAACAAAGCTCATTATGGATCAGTGATTATGAAAGTGATTGGCAAAATAAATTTTAAGGGAACTGTACCGGCAGTCTTAGTGAAAAAGGGGTTAATTTTATGTCAAATGTTTCATGAAGTAAAAACAAGTATTGTCACTGGTCAAATCTGGACTAAAGGGTTTCCACTGGGACACTAAAAGAGAAGTGTAAAGATGTTGTGCTCCATAGGGATGGCTTTTAATTATACAGTGCTGTGAATCTTCTTGCCTCAATTTTTTAATTCTAAGTAGCCTCAAAGAGCGCAAAAAATGAAGAGGCTGAAACAAATGAAGAAGTAAAGACCGGGGTGAGTCTCATCTTACCTGATATAAGCTGTCTAAAAATTGGGCTTCCAATCTAAACTCTAAGGTCATCCATAGTCAAAGGAGAAGAACTGAACTGTACTGTTGTGCTACACAAGTTACTTTGAAAATAAATAAAGTATTTTGGCATGACTACTCAAATGTGAAGGAATCTTAAAATATTTCTAAGGTAAGAACAACCTCTCCGATGGTTGGATTCCGCTGAAAGTTGTGCTACTGAATGAAGAGATACTTTCTTCCTCTGCATCCTCATAATCATGCTTAAATGATTTCCCCAGAATTACTAAGGAGTGCGATTAGCAAAGTGTTTTCAGAGTTTAACAGAGAGGATCCATGAAAATATCCGGAGTGTTGTCCATCTCCCCGCATGCTAATGTCCATCATTATGGCTGTGGCTGTTCATGCTCTGGAGGGGTGTGATCTGTTCCTGTGAGGTGGGTTAGCCACGGCCAGAAGCAGCGCTGGTGATAGTTAGCCATGCTGTTACATTGCCTACTTCAAAGTGCTCTTCAATTCAATATGATAAATCCCTCTGTCAGGGAAGAACAGGTAATTATCGTTATTGGAAAAGCCACAACTAGTTCTCAGAAGTGAGGCTACAGCCTGCTTCCTAGATATAATAAAGTGCTTGTTGGTTGATTGTTTCCTTTTTTTTTTTTTTAATTAAATGTTAATGTGATCCTTCAAAAGTTGATAAAATGTATATGGAAAATAACTTAGACATGAGGCCTTTTAAACAGACCCATAGGCTTGAAGTGGTTGCTGTAGTAGTTGAAATAACGTGTTGAAACTTAAAATGCATTTAGAGGCAGAAGTCTTTGTGCCTGTTTAAGGAGGCTGCTGTTTTACTAACAGTATGCTGTTGCTGCTTCAGAGGAGCTGTTTTGGGTCCCTGAGGGTCAGAGGCACCAGGGACACACCTGATTTTAGGGAGGCGGTGGGCAGCGCTGCCTTTGTTTCTGGCGCACCGGCTGGTACCCGGCCGGCTGAGTCTCCGGAGGATGAGCTGGGCTGCCCGTTCCCTCTGGCAGCGTCCCTGGGGACCGGTTTCCCTGGCACAGACTTCCAGCTGCCCGAACTCCCTGCCTGGCAGAGGGACTTTTGTGCCTGCCAAGGGTGCTCGAGGTGCTGCCACGCAAGGGCTGGCACTCCGACACTTCCCCGCCCTTTGCAGAGCCCTCCCCTTGCCAACGGGACCCTCTTTTTAATCAGGGAACGTGGTTAAAATCTGCAGTGGAAGCACCCCATGAGCTGCACGTTGCCCAGCAGGGACCCCCTTCTGTTACACTTAATAAAACTAATGGGTGTGAAGGTGCACCCCTGAGTCCTTCCACGGAAAGACAGCCTTTGCTTTCCCTCCCACCTCTCCCTCGGCTCCTCTCCTGAGCAGCCTCTGCATGTGAGCTCAGGCGGGTTTTCAGGGGCTGGCAAGGGAGTGGAGGCTCAGAGCTGGGAGTTTAAATTAAAGGGACGTCATGAGGAAACAGTGGTGACTGCTTTTCCTTTCAGCTGCGCTGTGAAAATTAAAGTAGAAATGGAATATACTATTACAGACATCTAACTGACTACACCGAAGCCCATTTCAATACATGCCTGGTGAAGGAATAAGACTCGCAAATGAATTACTTTGCTGCTAATTCATGTAAAACCTGCATATGCAGTGAGGTTTCCTTAAATAAATATTTGATAAGTGAACAAAACTCTAGCACACTAAAGTGCCAAAATAAAATGACTGTCTGACCTGATAAAAGGCATAATTACTTTTAGTGAATACACCTGCCAAGTGCAGATATGCAGCGCGGCACCTGATATTCCTGCCGCCTCCTGCCTGCAAGCAGCTGTACAGCACTGGCTGCTTCCTAGCGCCTTACCTGTTGCTCCCGTCTGCGGAGTGAATCCCACTCACAGATGCCCGACTCCCCTCACCCTCCTTCCACAAGGCTTTCAGTGCGTTGGTTTTCTCCAGCTTGCTGCTCCCTTGCTTGGTGTTTAAGAAAAAGGAGATCGAGAAAGGAGAGAGAAACCCCCTCCTGCTCCCTTGTGCTGAGACCTCAGGGTATAGAGTCAGGCTTCGCTTGCTCAGTTGTGCACATGTGTGTGCGCATGTGTGCCTATGTATATACGTGCAAATATATATGTGTGTGTATAAGTGTATATATTCCCTCCTTAAATGTACACTCCTTTAACGAAAGTCACCAGTTAGTTCACTTTTGTCTTGTTTGTTGGGTCTGAATGTCTCAAATTTATTTAGAAAACTAATGCCCACAGAAGAATGAGCTTAAAAATATAAGAGGAGAGCTATGCACGCCTCTGAGTATTAGCTGGTTTTGTCATTATATTGTTTAAGAAATGAGAAAGATTTCAATTAAGATGATAAATATTCTTCAATGAATAAGTAGTCCAGTGCCCATGCTCCCACTAAGGCTTGCAAATCACTGCAATGGTGGTTGATTCGGTTGAGGGTCCCATTGCAGTTTTTGCTCCTGGGCCCATATTCGTCCATAGCTACAGACTGTGCGATGAAATCCGCCCAGAATAGACAGAACCGATGAGAAAATAACACACAGAGCCGACTGTTTAAACAAAAGATGCATTATGTATTTTTTCTCTGCATCCTGTCCCTTCCCCATTTTGGGGGGGATAGTGCCACAACCCAGTAACTTTCCATCAGCGACCGTCTCCATCCTAGCAGAGCTGGGAGCTTTGCTGGGCTCACAAGGCAGGCGCTCCCCACCCCGGTAGTTGCAGCGTGGACAACCAAGGGCCGGCCAAGCTACACGTAGTTTCAGGGTCTTTCAGTGGTGGTGCCGTTTCTCTTGTACAGCAACGTGAGTGCAAGTTCCCTTACATTTGGTTGTAAGTTTTGTAGAAATGTTTGGAATGCAGCAGGCCCATTTGAAATGCTCCATCCGTCTGTCTTCTCCACCCAGTGCAAGACTTCGCCCTGTCATTGTGAGAGCTGTAGGCTGGAGATACATTTCATTCTTACTTTGCTTTACATTTCATTCCTGGAGTACTTTTACAATCCTCATTTTCTCCTTTTACGCTTCTCTGAGTAAAAATAACAGAAATGAGTGCTAGAAAAGCTGTTTAGTAAGAATTAACCATTTCTTCTGAATTTGTGTCCCCCATGACAAACTGACTTCTTCATTACTGTTTCAGTCCATTTCTGAAAAATACCTTCCACGCTGAGTAACTGCCCTAAAGATTAAGAGGTAAAGCAGACAGACTCTTACCCATTTTCTTTTTTCCCCTAACAATTCCTGTGCATGGCTTACGAAGTACATTGCAAAATCCTGTAAGGCTAATGCTGGCATTTCTGTGGGCCACCCCAGTTGAACCAGTTGCAGATATAATTAAGATGACTGCAGCTACTTGATGGACAAAGAAAGTGAGCTCGTTTGGCTTGACGGGGACTCTGCTGACCTGCTTGAAGCTGTTTGACCAATGAAAATATCTTGCCATAAAGTAGATTAATTTTACTATTTGCTGAATGCTAAAGCTGCCAGCCCTGATGGTCGAGTTTGCAGATTTTTGGGTTGGGATTGTGCTGCTGTCTCATTGATTTTCAGGTGTTCTACTGCATTACCCAGAAGTCAAAAATGATCATGCTGCACATCTGCACACACATATGGACATACAGCTTGGCCCTAGATGTGCAAAATAATACATGATGGTTAAGTAAGAGAGAACGAAGAAATTGTTTAACTTGGTTTTATTTTTTTTTTACATTTTTAACGTCAGCACTGAAATTTCCAATTCAGTATTATTGTTATATAAAGAAAATCAAAACTGAGAACAGAACATCTCTGGGCTGTTTCTAATATTGTAGATGCATTATAATTACTAGAGAAGATTACATTGATGCCTCAGAGAAACAGAATTCAGCAAATGGGTTTCAAAGGCTGATTTGACTTAGTCGAGGGCTAGGGAGAAACGGGCATGGAGGAGCAGTTCCTGCTGATGGAGTGCTCTCATGTATAAATTTTCCTCCAGTCCTACCTGGTACAACTGGAAACATATTTTCTTTCCCACTGACTTAAGAAAAGTCCTCACCTATCTTAAATTTTTTAAAAATAGCTAAGCCAATAAATAAGCGTATTGATTTTAAACAGCACTAAAGAGCAAATAACAGCCGTATTAATGTTTGCAAAGGCTGGTTGATTTGCTTCCTTGATAACAGGCACCAGTTCAGACAAATCAAGGCTGTGTCTCCTCAAGTTTTTCCCTGTGTCCGTCCAAAGTGTAGTCCGGCAGCGCCCGTTTGTGCAGCTCCTCTGTTCATACCTTACCTAGAGAAGGGTTGGGACTTTGGCATGGAAGTACAGGGCTTCCTTTGCACTGTCTTAACTTATGTGATTTTAGTCTCTCTCTTTCTCTCTATTTCTCTGTCTCTTTCCTGATTTGGCTGCTTAGGGACAGACAGGTAATGGAGAAGAAATTGAAAGGGAAAATACAGGGAAAATGTAAATGAAAAGAAGTTATTATAACTGTTATAATGAAGTGCCTTTCATTTAAATATAAGAATGTAACGCTGAAATGAACTTGTGATCCTGAAATGCATTTTTAATGAGTTTCCTTTTTATTTTGCTGCTTCAGTGGCATATTTTAAAGACCCTTTGAAAAAAGCCACATTAAAAACCCCACCAAATGCCACAACATGCAAAATTGGATATTGGTTTATTCCAAAACTGCTGATCAGGAAGAGTGGCTCTTCAACACAAAATGTTGCAGTCACTTTATTTAAATGAGTTTGAATTTGCATTGTGATGTGCCATTCTGATTTAGAAAAAAAAATTAGATTTTCAGATCAAATTGACCCAGCCAGTGAAGCATTAAGAAACTGGCAGGTTTAGTCTGAAAGCCTCATGTTATATCAAACCTGCAGCCGGTGGAAGTCACAGAGCAGCAGTGAGAAAACAACTTTCTCACTGAAATCTTTCTCTTGTTACCACATAAGATTTTTTGTTCTCACATATTTTCTCCTTCTCCCTGTAGGAGAACGCCCTTTCCAGTGCAATCAGTGCGGAGCCTCCTTTACACAGAAGGGCAACCTTCTGCGCCACATAAAGTTGCACTCGGGTGAAAAGCCCTTCAAGTGTCACCTGTGTAACTACGCCTGCCGTCGCAGGGATGCCCTCACGGGACACCTGAGGACGCACTCGGGTAAGTGAAGATGCAGGACCATCCAGGGGTGCTTGTCACCGCACCCCTTGAGGAGATGGAGGCGTTAACAGCCACCAAGCTTGACAGGTCTTCTCAC
Organism: Rynchops niger; assembly: GCA_013400035.1. Lineage (NCBI taxonomy): Eukaryota > Metazoa > Chordata > Aves > Charadriiformes > Laridae > Rynchops > Rynchops niger. The sequence goes on from VXBH01009095.1 coordinate 17,871, forward strand.
GCTGGGGAGGTGAGAAGCCCCGTGTTGGGTTTAACCAAGCTGTGAGCTGGCCGCAGTGTTTTAGCAGGAAAGAAATGACTAAACTCATGTCATGCTCATGATCCTACACCAGAAGAACTGTGTTTTTTTCCCATACGTCTTGGCTGATTAAAAGTTTCTGTATTAGGGTTTCATCTTACAAGCCTCATGTGAGTAATTCATTTCAAGGAACTTTGAACCTGAATTAAAGCTGATGAATGTTTTAGGGTTTGGATGGCATTTAGCCGCACATAGAGATAATATAAGTTCTATACACAGTAGGTTTTAAGTTACAAAGTCTCAAAAACCTCCAGTTTGGTAGTCATTCTTGACCTGAGGAGTGAATAGCACCTACAGCATTTAGCAGCAGTTATTTGTTGCACCTTGTTATTACAAGTACTTTGAAAGACAAAGGGTGGGAAGGAGGGAGAGGGTGGTAGAGAGAAAGATAATTATCTTCAAAAAAAGATGATTCTGCTAGAGTTTTTCGGGTTTTTGTCTCAAGAGTAATATGGAGATCTGAATAAATGTTCTTGAATAGCTGCACTTTTCCATTACCACGGACATCTCATTGTTTGACAAAAGCCATGGTCAAATACCTTCTGTGAAGCAAAACCAATTTAGCACCTTTAAAGTGCCTTTAAAAGCAGAGTGTTGTCTCATCTAGTTTCCCAAGCTAAAATGGAAATGCAAATTGCTATTTGGCTAGGAGACCTCCAAAACATATTGCTGGAACTGACACTGGTAGCTTTACTTGCCAAAGTTGGCTTTGGGACCAAGTTCTGAATAGCAGAAGGGGAGCTCTCAAAGGGACATTTTTGTGTTGCAGAAAATTAAGGAAATTCTTCTCTAGCACACACATTAAATAATAAGATGCCTAGTGTTGGTCCCAGATGTGCAAAATAACTTCTACTTCTCCCGTTCAGTCCTGGCCCAATTCAAGAAAGCACGTATTTAGAATACTATTTTCCTCCCTCTCCCTTACTGATAATCATGGCTGCACAATTTTAAACATAATTTTTTGTATACACATGAACTATACCTAGGCACTTTTGGCAAACTCTGGGGATTGCGTAGCTAAAGAAACAATGCACAAACTGTAGATTTTCATTAGTTCCTGCCATTGGCAAACTGACATCAATGCATTACAAAACAAGTTGGATGCCTGAGTCTGATTTTCACCCGAGAATTTGTAAATAAAATTCAAAAGTTAAGCTGTGTAACCATCTAAAATTGTAAAATGACATATGAGGTGACAGTCTTGTCATGCTAATACAGAAAATTCAGGTCCAGAAGTCCATGAAACCGTATTGTTACTGCAAAATTCCTGGAACTACCTACATCTGGATTGGTGTAATACAGGCAAAAAATTTGTCATGCCATTTCTCTTGAATTTCCGCAAGCAGAAAACACATGAAATCTAACATTGTCCTAAAAGGGTTACGCTGGTTCTGGTTACATCAGAACTGACATCCAGCCGTGGGCAGGTGTCTCTACCGACACCACCAGTTCCCCCGTTGGCAGTCTCCGCGGAAGCCAGGCACTAAAGCAACTACGATCAGACCTCTGAAGGTGTCTCAGTTTCTAACTTCTGTAGATGCCGTTTTTGAAGATTTAGTGTCGCAGTCCTTATCTGATGTGAATAATCTGAAACCGGCTTGCAGCACCCACAGAATTGGCCTGTTGATGTAAAGATATAAAACTAGTTTTCCATTGGTTTGTTTTGTTTTGTTTTTAAAATCAACAAAATATTTCTTCTGTTCACCACAGTGTGAGTTTATTTTGGGGGTGGACTTTTTTCCTGTTGTTCTTACCATTATTAATATGCTGTTGAATACCTCATCTGAATCTCTCAATTAATTGTGTTTTCTCCAGTTGGCAAACCGCATAAGTGTGGATACTGTGGTCGCAGCTACAAGCAGCGCAGCTCTTTGGAAGAACACAAAGAACGCTGTCATAACTACCTGCAAACCATGAATATCTCAAGCAGCCTTTATTCAGGTAATAAACGTATCCATTTGGGGATTAACACTGTCACGTACAAAGAAAAAGGAGTGCAAAAGGAACAGTAGTACCGTTTGTGGCCTCTTTTGCATTGGGGAGGCACACACATACCCCATATGTATGATATTGCATCTGGACTTATTCTATATTTGATACATATTTGGCTGTTATCTCGTTTTGTTTAGCTCAACCAAAAAGCTGAAGTAAAACACACGCATGTAGCAAAACACTTGCAAGACCTGGAAAATTTCAGTTCATCATCTCAAGACAGTATGAGTACATCATCTCACCACCTTTCCCTTTTGCTTGGAGTCCTATATCACAGTACTCTTGTGGATGTATTCTTAAAAAAGACTTAACATCAGGGTTCGAGGTAGGGCTGCAGAATCTTCTGCATTGCACATCTCCTGCCCTTCCCATGCGCAGTTTAAGGGCCTTACTTGACCATTAGGACCAACTCATCTAACAAGGATGAGCCACCTGGCTTTGATCTCACTCTTCCAAGCAAGAGGACGTAAAGCCAAAGGCATTTAATTTAACCAGTTTGATTGAGACAGTCCAGAAAGAAATTTGTTGCCAGCCTTCTTCCCAACCTCCCCTTTAAAAGAAAACTGGGGGGAGGTGAGGAGCTGTTGTGCTTCTCTGAGGGACTGGTCTTCTGATGAAGGTAAAATCCATTTCTTGGAGAATATCAAATCTGAAGCTATGCCTAGAAATAAAGCAGGAGGATATTGGGGTTTGGACTTTTTTTAACAAGATCCTAAAGGTCTATATGGGATTGATCGCAGCAAATAGCCATCCAAAATCCCCTTGCATGTGCAGATTTAGATAGAGAATATAAGATTCAGCTTCTGTGGTGGAGTTTAAGCCCATCCACTGAGTTAAATTTCTGGCATACCTTTTTGATCCTGTCAGTGTATGTTATTTAGTTTGTCAAATGACAAAAATGGAAGGTTCTCTCTGACTTATTTGCAATGATGCCTAACTTAATATTTTATATCTGGACAGAACCTGAAGATGTTTTTACATGCTATCAAATAATGTAAAGTATATGCAGATAATGATAGCAGTGAATACAGCTGAGATGCTTCTGGGCAGACAGCATGTTAGAGCAGCGCCCCTTATAATTTTATTGAGGGGCTGGAGAATGTATAAATAGAAAAGCTCAACGTAATATACAGTAGGCAGCAATACCTATTCCTCAAAGAGCTGATGGGATTGAGAAGCAAATATTCTGGTTTGGGATTTGAATTTTCAGTGTCTGGCACGTGAATTTGAATGCCTGTCTGCAGAACGTGAAAATCTGCGTGAATGAGTAGCTGAACCACTACTAAAGTTTTAGTAAGCAAAAATGTCCAGATGAAACTGGATATAAGGAATCATGAACTTTAATAAGAAATAATACAATTTTAGAGATGGACTTCTGTTTATAGAAAATCATGACAGGAGAGTTTGCACTAGCTTAGGACTGAATAGCTAATACCTCCGTGGGATGGAAACTTGAGGAATCCATGAATGCTTGGAAGAATGAATTCTTCCTTGCATATGCTGAAAGTATCATATATATCCATATTTGATATAATAGGAGTGCTTTTGCAAATTAGAAAAAAGAATTAAAGGAATAGCTTCTGGCTTTAGACCTTGTATCCTGCCGAAAAATTCACTCTTAAAATAAAACATTTTAGTACTCAGTTAATAAATCAATTCCTTATGTTTCTAAAAGTAAACCTTTCCTGCCTTTTTCCTAGTTTCTTGCATTCTAAACAATCTATTTTGCTTCATTGCAAACATATCATTTTGCCATGCTTACATTATTTATTTCCCTCATACACTCAAAGATGAAAATGTGCAACGAAATAGTTGAGAGCGAATGAGTGTCCTTCTTGGATTTTTAGTGCATTCTACATTACAGCTAGAAAAATACCACTGTTCTTATAATATTCCATAGTGTGATATGGAGCTGTTAGAGACATAATTCTGGCCCTTTTTTTCCCCCCAGACTCAAAAAAGTTGGTACAAAATTCTGCCAGGACATCCAATTTGACATTCTGCTACAGTGGCATTGGTTTTTACAGCAGTTTTAAAATACTTCATTCTGTATACATACAAAGAATGTCAGTATAAGGGACCTAAACTGATAAAAGCTTTCCATCAGCTTGTAAATCTAACAAATATAATCAGGAAAGTACTTAAATAAGAGAAAGATCCAGCACAGAGGAGTAAGGAGGGGAACAAGAGGTTGTATTTATATTTTAGCTTTTGTTTGCTTTCTTTAAAAGAAGGAGATTCAGCATGAAATTAGGAACCTGCTGAATCTAATTGGCCAAATTCTGATTTTAGAGGACTAGAATCTCACCATTCATGTGAAGTTCTTATTTTAGAGGTATTAATTGGAGTTTTGCATTTGAGTTGAGTGGAAGTGTGCTGAAGTCTTATCAGCCAGGCCTCTATAAAATAACAATAGAAATAGTTTCTGAAGTTTAGAAAGCGTCGATTATAATTTCTTCTGTCACTTGTGGATTTTCATTTGGAAAGATAAATAATTTTTTTTCAGTTCGCAGACAGCAAATTACAGAAAAATAGTTATCAGATTGGTGGGAAATTGCAGGGGGTGTCATTTGCCAAGGCTGTAAATCAGTACATAATTCAATTTGGCCAGTTTGGGGGTGTTTTTTTATAGCTGTTTTAAAAGTTGCCATATTAGAAGTTTGGCAGTTGAATACATAGCTTACCCTCTCTTGAACTGACCAGAAACAGAATGTTGTTATATCCTAAACAGATATTTCTTGATCATTTCAACTTTTAATTAAAAATTTGGTCTTTGTTTCCCTGTTGATGAACAGGCTGCTTTAAAACATTCCCTGTCAGTCTCTTCCCAACGCAGTACCTGGAAGCCTTAGCCAGCACAAGACGCTTGCTAGTGTGTGCTGGTTCGATGGTGACTAGATACCATCAATGCCCTTTACTCTCCTGCATCTTCATGACCAAATTCTGGCCATATCTTGCACTGCTGACAATCTTTAGTGTCTTATGGGACTGGGGTATAATTCCAGGAGGCTCCTTGTCACTGTCACGGTCACTGTCACTGCAGTATGTGCTGCTGCAGCAGGGGCTCAAGAACCGTCTGTTTCCTCTTCCGCTTGGTATTGCAGGTTGTTGCTGTCTAGGACACTTCACCTGTTCTTTCCAGTTGTCCACCAGACCCTGACTTTGCATCTTTCAGGAGCAATGAAACTTTCACAATCATCCTTTTATAATAGCAGTATGTTGAAAAAAAAAAAAAAAAAACAAAAAACATTCCATAGGAACCGGCGTGCTCTCAACTATTGAGAAATACCCAGGTATCAGACTAATGGGTTCTGTGAACCCATCTCATAGCTAAAAGGAGTAAATCCAGCAATAAAACAAATTCTCAGCAGGCAGAGAAGGCAAAACGTAGTGGAGTGACGCACCTAATTGAAAAAGCTTGCAGAACCAAAATCTAAAAAACTCATCTTTTCCTTCTCCCTTTAATAGTAACTCACAACCTCAGGAAAAATATCCATAGCCTAGTAGCAGGCAAAAGTCAAATTAACCTCTTTCTCTCCCGTCTCTGACCCACCTTGCAAAGAAAAAAGAAAGAAAAAAGAAAAATACAAAAAAACAAAAAACCAGTTGCGCTGTGATCTCACTGCATATCACCTTTAGATGCTAGAAGTCAGAAATACCTTTCCATACATTTTTCATAGTCATTGCTTTGACAGCGCATTTTCATACATCCTTTCTGTTTCTGCAGGAGAATACTGAAGTGAAATGTGGCAAAAGTGAAATAGCCTCCCTTTCCTAGAGCTTCATAGTTAAGCTCCTTTCTACTCCTACAGTGTCTCAGCAGCAGCAGGAAGTTGGGAAACATGTCTGAGTGCTGGAAGTCAGTGCTCCACTATAAATGTGACTTTAGCTACTAGGTTAAATTGCCGTTTAAAGTCTAAACTTGCGTCAAGGACGTATAGCGATATTTACTAAGGGAGAAGGGGAGAAGGGTTGGTGTGGCTTGCAAATACATCTTGCGCTGCTGGAGTTAAGACGTTTGGCCATTGTTCCTGCTAAAGAAGCAATGGTCATTCAGGTGGTTCCACTGGGAGAGGTGCAGAGGGACGGGTGGGGTGACAGCGGGAGGGTGGAAAGATGAACTGCTTCAGGTCCAGCATACTGTTAGGATGTCATTTATTCACGGCAAAGCAGAGTGGCTGTAGAACACGGGTGGAGTGATTACATTACATACAGGCAGGTGCCTTCCAGTTGCAATCTCGTTTTGGTATCCTAAACGAGGGAAACGTGAACATGTGCATGGATTCGTCAGTGTGAGGGATTTTGTTACCAGAATCCTCCTGTGCCTGCAGTGGTGAGCTCCTCCTTCCAGCTGGTTGGGAGCTAAAAGACATTAGCTGAGAAACAATAACCTGAAGACAATAGTTCCATTAAAATGGAACGAGCATGCCTAACCCTTCTGATGTCATTTGATTTCAGTCATAAAAGAGGAAACTAACCAGAGTGAAATGGCTGAAGACCTGTGCAAGATAGGGTCAGAAAGATCCCTCGTGCTGGATAGACTAGCAAGTAACGTCGCCAAACGTAAGAGCTCTATGCCTCAGAAATTTGTTGGTAAGAGTTAAACGTTTGCTGTCTCCTAAAAAATAAAACAAAACAAACCCCAAAAAAAGGTCTCACAGGATTTTTACATTTGCTTCATGATTTTACTTGTTTAAATTACCAATATCTGTCTCTGTAGAAGCAGATACAGTGATGTGTTGGGGGAAAAAAAAAACCAACCAAATTTCTCCAGCATACATGTCTGCATGTTTAATTTGCCACATCTGGAGACTGAGTTTAAGCCTTCTTCCTGTCTTTTTCTAATGCTTATGAACCAGATTGTTACAAGATCTGGACAGGCTCTTGAAGTTGCCGTAAGAACCTAAAGATAGGAATAAGAGTTTCCTATTGGAAAAGCATTTGACCACGCTTTCAGAGTTATTTTATTAATATCTTGGATGACAAACAGATCTGGGCATATCCGTGTTTGTGAAAGCATTTGTGAATAGTTGAGCGTAGGCTGGATAATATTCTTCACCCCTTTATAAAGTCTGTATACTTTTACAGTCCAGAATGGTCATGGAAATAAATGTACAAAGGTCTGAGAACACTACCTAAATGAAAACATCTTTGGGTACATTCTATAAACGATGCAAAAACTTCATGCCCATTGCACCTAGTAGGCATGTTTTTGTTTTAACAATGAAAAAATGGAGGCTACGCTTAACATTGTTCTATTTGGTGAGCCTGTACCAAGTAGGGGTTAGAATCATTTCTGTAATAGTGAGACCCACAGACAATGTTTTTTTGGCTATGTAGAGTTAGTCTTAAATGAATAAAAACATGGGAGATCAGAGGACAGCATATACTCGTATGTAGTTAGGTTCTTTTATAATTCTCCGCACATTCATTTATAATATTAGTCTGTAGGAGACAAGCAGAGAAAACTGAAGTCTGAAAAAAAACCCCACACTAAGAAGGTCTTCAGTTAAAAGTCAAGGCAAAAAAGACCAGTTTACGGGACAGAAATTCCAAATATACATTCTTCAGTGAGGACACACGGGTGAAAGGAAAGTTAGTATTTCTGAGACAAGGAAAGGGGAGTCTCAGGCTACATCAGGAGGTGCAACAAAAGGTTTGAAATGAAAGTCCAAGATTGTCTTCAAGTCCAAGGGCAACAATTCCAGGAGGTAGTCAAGGATAAGAAATGCTTGTGCTTATAAAGGGACAAAAGTTGTATTAGAGGTAGTTACTAAGAAAATATCAACTATGTGAGGCACACCTGGTTCGTTTAGAAATTCTAGCAACTGATTGCATTAGGCAAAATACGAATTCTGTGAAAGTTCCAGCAAGACCAGAAGTGTTAAAATTTTAAAAGTACTATCAAGTATCCTATATGAGCTGTATCCATGGGTGTGAACTAGCTTTTTCGTTCCCCTTTTCTCTCTTCATCCTGAGAATAACAATGAGTTTTAGGAGGGCAGAGTTTCCTGTCAGTTAGTTATTCAGGGTGAGATGTAGGAAGACAACTTACCGACAGCAGATATTTATGGAAATTTGCTAATCTTCAAAAGGATGAACTTTTCTGACAAGAAAATGCCCCCAAATCCTTTCCTTTCCAGTCCTCACCTGCTGCTTCATGTAATAGGTAAATTCCTGATTAACACAAGCTTGGGCCAGCTGGTCAGGAGAGCTTTTGGGTAATAAAACATATTTATTGCTCCTGTAGATTACCGTGTCATCCCAATCCCCGTGCTGAATTCCAGGGAGAAGGAGCAAATGGCATCCTTCACATAAGGGGGAGACTCTCTGCTGTTTCACTCGTCCGTCATTCTCAAGGCTAAATTCATTACCTTTCAAAAGTGAGATTGTTCACCAAATTAAGCCAGTTATCTGTAAAATTCTCTATTTTTTCCAAACTGGAATAGCTCCCAGACCCGAGAGCAGAACTGGGCCATCCAAACTAGAGAGTGAGAACTTCAGGCGAGGTTGACACATGTTTATCATGTTAAAACAATAGGCAGCAAAAAAAAGAGAGGGGTTTAAAAAAAAAAAAAAAAAAAAAGGAAAAGAAAAAGCTGCCCACGTGCACTAAGTGTATTTTTACTATTTAGGTACCTGCTGCAGAACCCTGGGCAGTGCGAAGCCTGAAGTGCATCAAACCATTAGCAGTTTAATTTACTTATGCTTTAATAACCACAGAAATGAGCTATTATTTTTAATGAGTGCAAGTATTATCTGCGTTGGACAGATACAGGAATGATACCTGCCTACCTTAAGTTTGTGTCTGTTTCAGACAGTTCTGCTTGGAACCAAATTTCTCTTATGAGCACTTGATCATCTCAGTCCACCTACCAACTGGCTATGCTACATAAAGCAAATATTACCCAAGAAACAGCTATTAAAATCGTGCTTTCTGGATGCCCAAAATTTTGTGAATAATGAAGACCGGTCCAACTTTTCGGTGATAGGCAATGCGCATGGAATACAACCTACTGTGACCTAATTTTTTCCTCCTTGGGTTAAGGGTATACATTTATATTAGGACAGTTTTTCTATATGTCGTTCAAGAGTCTTTCACAATGCCTATTTGGAATCTTAAGCCTCAAACTCTGCCTGAAAACTCTATAGCATTAGAATGGGCAAACCTGAAAAAAAATAAAATGCACCCCAGCAGAGGGGAGCTCAAATTGGCAGAATAACGGGGAAAGGAAAGAAGAGGAAGACGAAGCTTGTGCAGCGCAGCTAGAAGGTGTCTGTGCCCTACATAGGAACTTATAGGAACTTATGCAACGCCCAGAGTGTTCTTCGCTTGCAGAGCATGGACAAACTGGTGTGAAACCAGACCTTGTGGGAAATGTAGGCAGCACGGCTTTCTACACTTCAGCCCCGTCATTGCAATAGTGACACGCTAGAAGTTTTCTGGGCTCTTCAGTGACTCGGAGCAGTCAATTTGAGTAGAAACTGGGTGGGAAATTGTTGATAAATTAACGTGCAGATCTTCTGGTAAATTTTCCATGCTCCTATTAGCCTTTCTTTTAGTCAGATTAGGACTTTCCAAGGCCTACCAGCAAATGTCACATTGATTAGAAAAGGGTGACAGCACCTCACAGAGATGTTTGTGGCTTTCAATGAATTTCCCAAGATCTGCAGAGCTACAAAATCCATCCGGACTGTAAACAATGTGTTATTGGTAGTCCCTAAGAATCTGGGGGAATTTTTTACCCTTTTGCCTTTGCACAAATTTATTAGGAGCCTGATAATATCAGCGATGGTTTACACTGTTTGAGGAGGCTGTTCAAGTTCATAACTTCAGCGTCTGTGCTTTTAAATAGTTTGTCCCCCTCCTATCTTTTACCTTCTATGTTTTGCTTAGACGTATCTGTCCAGGAATTGTGAGAAACTGTAGTGAAACTCAGCATTCAATACTGGGGTATCCAGATAGAGATACATTAGTGCAGCCTGATTTTTAAAAAATTAAGAGTCCCCCCTTTACTTCTGGCATCCCAAATCAGAGTGGAAGTTACAAGTAAAAAGTAATCTTGCTCTATACAGGGCTTTTTACCTCGCAGGAAAAATATATTCCAGCTACAAATACAGTGAAATTTTTTCCATGGTTCTTGACTGCTCCTGTAGATGATAACTTTTTGACGTAAAATTTCTAGGAACATGAGTAGCTTCTGGTAATGTGCCTAACAGGGCTTAATTTAAAAAAGAAGGTGTTGGGGGGGAGGTGGCAGTATGAAAAGTTAAGGTTTTGTTGATTTTTCTTCAAAATGACAAATGACCACGTTGCTGATGTGGGTTATTTTTAAGGAATTGAAGGTCTGAAACGAAAAGATACAATTCCCAGTCTAAAATTGTAATACTTTAGGGAAAAATATTGATAATAGGCTTCATGCTGTGAAACGTGAAGGCCAGGCTCATGGTAACCGTGCTGGAACACCGTCTTCACTAACCACAAAGACGTGCCTCAGGTCACTGTAGGAGGCTGATGAGGGAGTCTGGTTAGAAAGGAGAAAGAGAGGAGGAAGCACTTGGTCTGTAGCTCCCACGTGTCCCCGTATAATTATTTCCAGAATCTGTTTTCATCCATTTGCTTTTCCAAAGACCTCAAATTATTTTGCAGGTTAAAAAAAAAAAAAAAACCAAAACACCAACCAACCAACCGTTTTTCTGACCAGCTGTATTTATTAAAGAGCTATGAATACCTCGGGTGAATTTCAGAGGTGGATTTGATCAACTCTTTTCTTCCATGTTGCTGTTTTATTAATCCATGATGTTTGGTTCCTTAATTATGTAGAAATCAGCCCTCTAACTCCTGACTGTTTTTCACTGCAGGTGAGAAATGTCTGCCCGATCTTCCGTACGACGCCACCACCAACTATGAGAAGGAGAATGAGATAATGCAGACGCACGTTATAGACCAGGCCATTAATAACGCCATCAGTTATCTGGGGGCAGAGTCCTTGCGCCCCCTTGTCCAGACACCACCAGGTGGTTCTGAGGTGGTGCCCGTCATCAGCCCCATGTATCAGCTCCACAAATCTCTCGGGGACAATCAGGCTCGCTCCAACCACACAGCTCAGGACAGCGCAGTGGAAAACTTGTTGCTGCTTTCCAAAGCCAAATCCGTCTCCTCCGAACGAGATGCCTCTCCCAGCAACAGCTGCCAAGACTCAACAGATACAGAGAGCAATAACGAGGAACGCAGTGGTTTAATTTACCTGACAAACCACATAGGTCCCCATGCAAGAAATGGCATCTCTATAAAAGAAGAAAACAGGCAATACGACGTCTTGAGGGCAGGTACTGACAATTCCCAGGATGCTTTCAAAGTGATCAGCAGCAATGGGGAGCAAGTGAAAGTTTACAAGTGCGAACACTGTCGAGTCCTTTTCTTGGATCACGTGATGTACACGATCCATATGGGCTGCCACGGGTTCCGCGATCCTTTTGAATGCAACATGTGCGGCTACCACAGCCAGGACAGGTACGAATTCTCTTCCCACATAACTCGAGGGGAGCACCGTTTCCACATGAGTTAAAACTCCTCCGGCACAGCCCTAGCCTCCACAGCTGCGTTACTGGAGCTGCACGAGCCATGACAGCAACAAAGCACAAGTCAGCTGGACAGTAAAAGTAACAAGAGAATCAAAAGTTCAGCTATCTTCTCCCACAAGAAAAGATTTTTTTTTTTTTTCCTATTGGTAGCATGCATTGCAACTCAGTTTTCTAAAATGAGTACTGAAGTTTTTACTGAAAATGTTTGATCACCAAAAACCTTTAGTAATGTAAGTAGGAGCTTTTGTAGTCACATAGCTGAAAGCCCTTCCCTTAACTGATGCTTCTTGCAAACCTCCCTTGCCAAAACTGTTAACCATGCACAGGATGCACCACGCGGACGAGGACGGGACAGGCAGGAGTGGCCAAGTTTTCCCTCTTAACACCCGAGCGCAGGGCTCTTACAACAGGTCTGTGTTTTTTGACTTCCTGGTATTATCTGACTCTTTTGGGAAGATTAAACTCAACCAAAGATGGAGGGGCCCATCCCAGACGACTTTGCAGGCAGCTGGGGTGGGACGGGACCCCCAGCCAGAGGGTCCCGAGTTGCTTTGGTGGTAAAGAGTAGAACGTTTCCACCTGCCAGGGTGCTGCTGGTATTGACGTCGCAGCATGCCTTGTTTGTGTCACTAGGTGGGCGAGCAGGTATGTGAAAGAGATAAGAAACGCCCTTGTAATATACTCTGTGAAGTATGAATTGCATTTAATGTATAGAAAAAGGGTATTGTTGGCTCTTCTTTGAATAAATGTTTTCTCACCCTGTCCAATATAAACCCCACTTTTCATTACGAAACCCCTCTTCTCTCTGCGTAAACAAGTTACGATGTATTTAATTTTTCTTTCCTTCTTTTTAAAGCTCTAGTTATTTAGAAAAGTATGATGTACAGTCGAGAAAAGCACTAGCTAGAAACACATGCGAGGAAGGTCTCCCTATGCACATTTTTCATCTTTTTAAACTGCCTGGAAAATATCCAAGTGTCCCCCTCTCTTACATATGAAAAAACGATCCCATTTTGCTTGCACAGAAGATGTCCTCTTGTCGATTTTGTGGCTCTACTTGTAAGTGTTGCACTTTTAATTATTTTTAAAGCACGGAGCTGAATTAAACCAAACAGTCGAAATCTGTAGCCTTCCTCCTTTTTCCTGGCACTTGCTATTTGGGTGGACCAAGCCCGGCAAAGGTGCTGAGAACCCTGGCTTCCTATTCAACAAATCGTTTCACCATATGCTTTAAGTTGCTTTTACTTCAGCGGAACTAATCTTCAGGTTAAAAAAAACCCGGTGTTTTGCTGGATTGAGATCAGAGACTGCAGCACTTCGCAGAGCGCAGCAAAATCCACGAAGAGCTTACTCCGTGGCAGGTTCTGCTGCAGATGCTGTAGCTTCAGTTGGAATAAAAACTTCTATGAAGAATAGATTTTAACCCCAAACACAGCTGATATTAAAAAAATATTTTTTTAAGAAATCTTCTCCTTAACTTCCTCTTCCAAATAGTTCATTCGTCTCCCTGAACACCCTCATACTTTTAAGACTGGGCAGAAAAGACATTCTTGCAGCTGCATAAAAATCTATCATCGGTGCTGCAATACTTCCTGGGCAACATTCATAAAAATAACCCATCTTATTGAGTTAATGTATAAATGCTTCCACTCTGCATAAGAAATGGCTGTTCTCCAACAAACACAATCATTCGACCACCAAGACTAGCCGGCTTGGCATACAGTTACACGGTCTCCATTCAGAAGGGCATGCAAGCACATGTATTTATTATAAAAGAGACTCGATGGAACCACGAGTGCTGAACCAATTTGGCCTGATACGTGTAGCTATATTTGATACACATTTCCTATATACATGTACTATTACAGGCACGCAGAGTTCCTCCTTCTGCTTTCACTTTTGCAGGTGTAAGACAAGAGCAACAACGCTGAAGTTAGAGGAAAGGTACTGGTGAAATAATGAATTACAAGTATATGCTTTTTCAATTTCACGTCTTAACTTTTCACGCCAGCTGTAAGAAAGCCATTTACTTCACGTGACACGTGGGCACAGCGGTGTTTTTACACAGAAAGTGCCTGCGTGCGTGCCCATTTTGTAGCTTTGCCACCAAATGCGAATGCTGTGTATGACGGTCCGTAGCCTGATGCGTGTAACCCACGGCAGTGGAAACAAATCCCCAGTAGGTGTTTGGTGGGATGGTACGTACAGGGTAGCCCATGACCCGCCTCCAAAAAATGAGGAGTGTAAACCGCGGGCCCAAAGGTCATCTCCCTACCTCCCGCATTATAACTTAGTTGCCCTAAGAGACCTTACTGCTTGTTACCTTCCAGCCCGCGGCACCGCACAGCAGGTGGGCACAAGGAATCGCCGGACACCTTCATGCCGCGACTATAGTTTTGTTATCAATGCCTGACACACGTCCAGCTTCAAGACAGACGGTACATGGCAACGAGGTGCTACCAGTTAATTATTGTGTGCAGGAATGACCCGAAGAGGTCCTTCAAGGGAGGAGCTTGAAGTGATGACTTTCCTTTTTTTCTTTTTTTTTAAATAAAGTTGAAAGGGGTTTGTTTTTTCGTAGCTGGTGGGGATACATTCAGCTGGTTTTACCCCTTGTCCTTTATCCTTCCTCCTCCTCGGAGCGAGAGGTGGGGGAGAGCATCTGTCATCTGTCATTGGCCGACCCAGCCTAAGCCACGCCACCCCGCTCCACTTTCGACTGATACCAATCCAGAAGGGACGAAGTAACTCCCCAGCCCTGCTTCAGTGTCCTAGGAGTAGTCAGATATTGGCTGTACAGAAATATTCTGGGTTTACTGCTCTTACACCTCTTTCCTGCTGTTCTTAGAGTTAGGCCACTCTACACCCCATACCACAATTTTTTTTTTAACCCTTCATTGTAAGACACCCCAAGCTATAAAAGGGGAGGGCAGAAGCTTACTCAGGTGGTTTTCTTTCTTTGCATTTACTAAAAATCCAACACAAATAAAGCCCCGTCCATTACCCATGTAAAGAAGGATCGCTCCGGTGGAGTTTAAGGCTCCTTTGAACTTAACTTTTACATGTCATTTCCGGGCAGGGTCACCACCTCGGCAACTTCTCTGTGCACGCGCGCACGTGGATGAATGTCTTCTCGACGTGCACGTGCCCGATCTGTGGGTTTGTGTATCGTGTATATTTTATATACATATGTATGTGTGTACATATAGATCTCGCAAATGGTTCGTGTGGCATGACGATGCACTGTCAGCCACTGTCAGTGGGTTTGTTTCCTGGGTCTGGAGTTTTCTTATACTATAAGAAAATATGTCGATGTTGTATATGAAGCAGTACAGTAGCGTAAGTATATTAAGACACAGTGTATCAGAGGCCGTAGTCTAAAGGCAGGAGCAAACAGCATTCCCTGGTCACCAAGAGGCTTGTTAGGTTTGCTTTTTTCCGGTGTTTTGTTTTTTTTTTTTTTCTTTTTTGCACAAATTCGTCTTTGGTTTTTTTTAGAAACAAGTGTTTCATTAATTTTATTTATGAACATATGCAAGAAAATAGGATGTTGTATATGTGTACATCGAAAAAAACTGTGCCCTCAAAAAACTAGTTTAGTGTAATCTCCCTTTTTCTCTTTTTTTAATTTGTTTTTTTTTTTTGCTGTGGTGCAATGCCCTGATATGGTTTAGCTGAACCCTAAAATGAGTAAATATGGTGAATAGCTTTACGTTTATATCTTTTTTAAAAAGGTAAAAAGTAACCACTTCCCAGCGCTTCCCCAGGACATTGCCTTTTCTAATAGAAAAGTTGCATTTACACACTTTTTTTTTTGCCGTGATTTTATATTGTAACTTCATTTTTCTTCGAGAACACTGTATTTAAAAAAAACCAAAACCAACAAGCAAACTTCATAAAAATTGGAAATGTTATTAAATTACGTCTGCAAAGTGAGATGTGTCTTTTAAGACAAAAGAACATGGTACAGAAAATCCGAACTCAAACCCCAGAACAACTCTCCTAGTGGGTGACGAAGTTGTCGGGTACACCTGGAGGCCCTGGGGGGGGTGGGAGGGGTGTGACTGCGTGTGCGGGCGGGCAGCGTATGGTGCCATGCAGGTAGGCAGCTCCGTGGGCAGGGAGGGAGCGCTGAGCATCCTGCGTGGCCTCAGCCCCAGCTGCCACAACTGTAGCCCACACCGTGTTGAGTTCGTCCTTGCTGTCCTCACCACCCATCTTCTGTGGCCAAAACAAAAGTCACGCTGTGTCCACCACCCTGTGCTCACCACCTATGTGAAGCTGCCTTGCTAAGCCAGCTCCAGCTGAAGATCAAGTCCTAAAGTGGCCACCTCCCATCCAGAGAGTGGCCCTGGCCACAAAGCTCCCACAGCTACTTCGAGCCGCTGACTTGGAGAAGGTTGCCTCCCCTCCAGCCCTCTCCTCTTACCCTTCCCTCCCACCAGCCAGGGGAAGTCATTACAGAACACAATCACTTCGGCATGTAGAGTCATGGTAATTCAAAATAAAACACTGAGAAATTGTTTCTACTATTTGTCGTAACAAAGGTGATTTCTCTGCAGGTGCCCCCCTTTCCTTCAGATTCCAGCACAGTAAATGTCACATCACATATTTAATGCAAACAAGAATCACTGTTTTGCTTAGAAAAAGCACCATTTATAAAGTTTTAGAAATATTTCCATTTGTAAAACTGTATTATTATGAACACAATGAGATTTAAAAAAAAAAACCCACAAACTCTAATGGTATTGCAATGAATGCTTTTACAGGCTCCCAAAAATCTAGATTTTTCCTTAAGTTCCCGTGGTAGGGTTTCATCATAAAACTATGATTACTTTTCTATAAGAAGGAACCTTTTAACATCCTAATTCTTCTGTTCACCCTCATAGCTAGTTCTCAGTAACTGAAATTATCTACGAATTTCTGTTTCAGGGGTGACTCTTCTGCAAAGTAAATATGGTCTGTTACATAATAATCATCATCACAAAAATTGACCAAATGTAATGTTGTTAATCAATGTTCATAAATCCTTGAGCTTAAGTAGAGACACCCACAGATATAAATGAAAGTTTGTGTAGCTAAAAATCTAGTCTGGGTAGCGATTACATTTCAAGGACTTTTTTTTTTCAAACCATCATATTTATATCTTTCTTTTTCCTGCTCCCATAGCTCCGTTAAATTGCATCAGAAGCTGCTGTAGGTGCAAAGATACAAATTGTTGTACAAACACATGACGGCCAGGGGTGAGTATTTTCAGCCTCGAGTCCCCAGAAAGGCTTCCCAATCCATACACAAGCACCTAAACAGTGTTAAGATGAGCTCAGCAGCCAACATTTCCCACTCAGTTTTTAAAATCAAGAAATGCACTGAAGCACATGAGATTCTTTTAGTAGATACCAAAACGAGAACTCGGGAGCCAGACCTGGAGCACGCAGATCTGATAATGTAACAATTTCCTATTTTTTTCAGGGCCGGGGGGGGGACGGTGGGCAGGATCATTCAACTTCTTATTTGGGGAAAAGGGGTTAGAAACTCCCCTGACTTTGCCACGAGACTGAGGATATTGCACTGGTTTTGTCAGCTTGTGAGAGGGCCAAAAATAAAGGAGAAGCTTTCACTGAAAGCTTCGAGTTCCAGCAGCAGCAAGTTGAAAGCTGAAGATGTTGCAACTCGAAAACCAAAATGTTTGATTTCTGAAAAAAACCTGTTCCTGCCTGTCTTGTGGGTCAGAGCTCCAGGGCATCCTTCCTTGCTGCCGGTCAGCCAGGTTGCATCCACCATCAGGAAACATGGTCTTGTCTGGAAGGAAAACGGTGCATGAGAACAAATTCGGATCTGAATGCATCGGGAAAGACAAAAAGTTCTCTCAGACCTGGCCTATGGAAGGTCTTAATCTCAACAGGAGGTCCATCATCCCGATTTCCCTTTGATTCATCTTTTTTTTTGGCTCCACAGGCTTTGAATTTCCAGGGCTGCTGAACGTGCAATTCTCATGAAAGTCACTGGCAGCTGCAGACATGCAGCGTTTCTGAAAAGTCATTGCCAGAAGATGGGCATTCAGAAAAGAGGAGGGCCAAAAATTTGCAGAGTTTCAGGGAAAATGGGATAGATGGGAGCCAGAAATCCAAAACTGGGCATCAGACGGCAGGAATTCATCACATTTAAACAAAAAAAGGATGCAGCGAGCACGGCTGAAACCCCGCTCTTGCTAAATGAACAGATCCCGGTTAATTGCAGCGAGACTTTTGCAGCATTTATTTATTTATTTATTTTCATTTAAGGTAAGGTCTCGCTGCTTTAAAGCCCGTCCCAGGACATGGAACAATTCCCAGTTTTATCTGTCCCAACCACACATATGAAACGTGTGAGTGATAGAGGGCAGCTGCTGCTGCCGCCGCCGGGGGTGGCTGCAAATCACACAAACCAACGCCTTCCTGTCCCTTGGGAGAGAAGAAGTGAAGGTTCTGGTTTATAAGCAGTTAGAGGGGAAAAAAAAAAAANCAAAAAAAAAAAAAAAAAAAAAAAAAGAGAGAGAGAGAGAAAGAAAAAAGAAAAAAATCTACACCTTGCAGCAGACAGTGAGCCTGGGGCTGGCGGGGTGAGGAAGTTAATCAGCACCGAGCAGGCTGTTCGGGATGAGGCCAAACAGATGGCTCGTCTCTGAAACGGCAAAACGGGAAGCAGATGTGGCCACCGCTTCTCCCCATGCATAACTGGGAACCAGCCGGTTGGTGAGGAAATTTGCATAACAAGGATAAATTGGTATCAAAACTGTCCCTAGAAGTGATCTGAATGGATCTGGGTACAGTTGACAGTTTTCACTTCTTGTTTCCCACTCAATGTTCGACCAGATTAAATTTAAATTTTGAAGCTGCTGTTTTGCCCGAGGTTGCTCTCGGCTCTCTTCTAGGGAAACCTGCGAGGCAGACGGCAGGGCTCCGCCGAAGCTTTTGGGGCCTGATCTCTGTTCAGTCAGTTAACATTTTAGTGACTAATTTTGGCGGGCTCTGATTTTCAATTTCAAGTCCACAAACTTCACATCATCCTACCAACAGCCAGCAAAACCGAGCCTGAACTCATGTCCTCTGTGTTCAGGCACTGACACTCACAGAGCCAAGAGCCCCAGCCGAGCGCAGCACCTCTCCCCCCTGCAGCCCTGGGGGAGTTTAACACATAGATATGATGCATTACAAGTAAAGCAGGGGTTTCTTTTTTTCTGTTCCTCCCTATTTTGTTTCAAAGGACAGAGCGATGTCTATCTGACGACAGCTTTTACTTTATAGGGTTCCTCTTGCATCGACGAGGACTAAATATACTGTAGCCTTAATGCATCATATAAATGAAAACAGAGATCGAAAGAGCTCTTAACATTTAGGGAGGTTCAAATCTGGATTCAAACACTCTGGTTTTGCTTCACTGATAGTTGCAGTATACAAAAAAGTACCTTTATCGTCTTAGGGAGATTCCTGCGTGTAGCCACGGGAGAGAATATAGGCTCATTCTCGATTGTGTTGGAGAAAAAGAAGAGGGGGTAAATACTGCCTGAAAACACATATTTGCAGGCACTGATAGAAGCGTTGTTATGTGAATTTTACTTTTCTTTTTTTTTTTTTTTTTAGCACAGCACATGTGCGATTTACCTCCCCACCTCAGAAGTCCTACTCTGAAACATTCACAAACTCTTTTTATTTTTGCATCGCATCCAGTCACTTAGTTCTAGTCTAATTATATATATAGTATTTTATTTGCATAGTCTAGCAAATGCACATGGGAAGCGCGCTTAACACACACACATGTATGTAGGGGTTTTTTTTGGACTCATTAAATATTGGTACAAATTAGAATGATTACTTCTGCTTTGGAAACATCTGTCTCGCCATCCCTTTGTAAAATTAAGCTGTCTGAGACACAAACCAGTTTCCTAAGGCCTAATGCCGATAACACGGTCGTCCGTGACAGGAGAACTCCTACTGCAGTAACCAGAGTAAACCTGAATAAATGGAAATCCTCAGGCTGCTGAAGAGCACCCAGGTCTACCAGACCCCGCCGTTCGTGCCCGTACAGCACGCTGCTGCGCCCCGAGTCACAGCTGCCTTGCATCTAACCCACCTGTAAACAAAGATTGGATCCCCATCAGCTGCGAGACTGGAAATACACAAGAAAAGCCAGGGGTGGTTTCAGGAAGACAATGAAACGCAAGTGTTAATAGGCTAAGGGGTCTAAAATTGAGGATTTTCAACAAAATTCCAAAGGTCTAAACCAGGAGAAGGGGACCACAGGCATCTGCCCGAGTTTCATTAAACGGTTCTTGAGAGCTGAATCACAATTTGGTCATCGGAGGCAGGGGCAAATGTACCAGAAGCGATAGGAAGACCAGAGGGGAAATGAAGGGTGGGAGAAGATTGGGTGGAAAAATTAACACATCAAGTTCAGCAGCGAAGAAATTACTCTCTACCACAAGGGTTATTACCACAGAATTAAGAAAAGCCAAAACCTGTGTGTTTCAGGAAAAAAAAATATTATTCTACCATTCTTAACAGTTGCATGTCTTTTATACTATGGAACAGTTGGCCTTTTCTCTTGATTATCCTTAAACGTAAAATCAGTTTGTGAACTAAAAATATTTCCTGTTCGGATTTTAGCAACTT
>VXBH01009095.1:43962-56236 GCA_013400035.1 Rynchops niger
TGATGCGTACGGGATGGAATACCCTGTCGGTCAGTTTTGGGTCACCTGTCCCGTCTGCTCCTCCCTATAGGTGGGACCCCTCTACGCTTCTCCGCTTCCGACCCTCTAGCGGGGCAAAACAGCAAAGTTGGCTGACTTTGGTTGTTATAGCAATAAGTCTAAGCAAGAGCCTCTGTGCGTACCCTTCCTTGGTATAATCAGGTTTTATCACTCAGAGTGAACAGTGTCTGAACGATATGCTGTTAATTTCAGACTTCAGGCAGTTAGAAGAGGCCCAGCTAAAAAGTAAAATTACAAATCAGAAAATTGGTTCTGTTTTACCTCAAACCAGGACACGTTTATTTGAATCTTTACATATAATCAATTTCCCCACAACACTTTTCAGTTTTCTCTTTTGATTCTTTTTGAATTTTCTTCCTTTTTTCTAGTTTGATGCCAAGTTACAGCATTCTTGGGGTAGCTGACACCAGGATAGCTTGCAGAAACCAGCTTCCAGAGTTCATGCCCTCTCTGGAAAAAAATTCCCCATAATTTAAGAAAAATCAGGAGTCTCTATAGTTCTACTTACATGGCTATATCCTTTACTATATTCTGTAGTGTAAATAATTGGTATGCAAGAAATATAATATATCAAGAGCATTCAAACACCTTATGTTAATATCTCACACCTCTTCTTATTTCTTTCAATATTTGCAAAAAAAAATAATTCATAGGTGAAATAATAATGAAGGCCAAAGTTGTCCTTCTTCAGAATATCGAATTAAGTATATATGAGTACAAGCTATTTCATGAAAGCTCTTACAAGAAATTATATTGGTTACATCAGATCTGCAAGGATAAGCAGTCACTAGTTGTAACTGGCACAAAATAAAATTATTTATTTGGAAAAGGAGAAAACAGAGATGTAGGTCTTAATCACCACTGAGTAACATTTCTAACTGGTGATGCCTATTAATCAAAATGATTTTGTGTAACAGGTTTAACTGGAAGGACCATCCCAACTGACAGAGACACCCTTTCCTCGAGCTGTAGGTAAAAAGGTATCAAAAGGCAGTTTTACTAATGTCAGTAAATAGAGAAAAAAATCATAGAAGCTAGCCTACATTTAAAAGCAGAAATCTAGGCAATTTCATCCCTCATTACATTTTAACCCACAGTACAGAACTCCAAACCTGTAAGAATTGGGTAGGAATTTTCACAAGCCACTGCCTGGAATTTTATGATCTACTTCTAAAAAACAAGCCACTATTATAAATAAATATCCTGACTGCAAATACACAATAAATGGTCTTACAGTCATTTAGTTTCATGTGCCCAGATGTTTCCACTTTACAAAACCCAGTGAGAATTTCAGATTGCAATATTCCACTTCCAAGAGTGGGCAAGCTAATCTGAAACTGGAATTTTCTATCAGCACAATGTAAGGAAAGCCTCAGCTCCTGGAAGGCTTCCTCACATGGCTTTGCTGAAAAGCCTCAGAAGAGCCCGGCTGTATTTCTAGCATGGACGTTTGACCATGCTGCATACACCAGTAGCCGAAGGAAATTGTGATATGTTCGGAAGTATGAGAGAACATAAGATGCCACCCTGCCCATGAAGTCTACAAACTAACTCAGCTCAAGTAGAGGGGCACTCTTAGGCTTAGGGTGTTGTGAGGGAACCTGAGAAACCATCTAAGCCACGCACATCCAAGTCAGGATGAACTAGGTGGTTGTGATGCTACAACCACGTCCACAGCAGCAGCAGCCTTGCCCCTCCTTGAGCTTGCATAGCTGAAGGTTCCCCTTTTCTGGTCCCCTCTTCCCTGACCAGTTAATGGCTCCAGTCATGCCTGGGTGGAGAAATGGCAGTTGTTCCCCTTCTCCCCCGCCACCTACACTGAGGAAGCACTCCATCACCCCTCTGACAGCCAAAAAGCAGATTCGGTATCTTTTCAGCATCCCTGCAGCTGTTATTCACTTTCCTCGACCCTCAGCTTCTGACAGAGAGCAATATTGCCTTTTGCTTGCTGCTGCATCTTCCTCCGCCACAAGAAAGCAACCTAATATTCCTCCAGAACAGGTAATGTGCCCTGGAAATACAGGAATATGTACACAGGACATAGCTTACCTGCTGTGAGTCTTCTACAACTCTTGCATGGTATTCCCCTAAGATAGAAAATATTAAATTATTGTAATACCAGTGCACAGTTAATTGTGAAACCATATTCAAAGTGCAGTTATAGACAAAGGGCAAGGCCATATAAAAAAAGATTTCATATGGGTCTTTCCTGCAGCAGTGATAATGTTTTTCTTAGTGACTTAAGTGATGGAAGAGGGGCGCTCCATTGCACAACTTTGCTGTTGAAACAGAGTTGGGAAAGATAGAAAAACACAGCAATCTCAGAACAACTTTGCTCAAAATTACCTACAAACTGACAAGAAAAAACAAGCAGAATGCCCCAATGAAAACTTCACCTATCTTCCACCCTGGTACCCATGTTCAGTCATACTCTGCTCCAGTTTCATCCCTTTTCACTAACGAGCACTATCCAGTTTGGGGGATCACAACACAGGAGAGACATGAACCCACAGGAGTGATCAGAAGTCTAATCAACAAGGCATTATTAAAAAGAGTAGAAGAGTGACATTTATTTAGTCTCGGTAGTTTTGTAATGCTAAAGGACAACAGATCTCAATTGTTTTAATTACCTGCTACAAAGGGGATGATTAAACATTTCCCCATATCATCTGGGAGCAATAAGGACAGGATAAGGCACAAAATGTTTGCAATGAGGCATTGGGGAGGCATTTTGCCCGTCTTCAATCTTGCTAAAGAAGAATCCAGGCAAGAAAGCCATTTTACTAATGGTTACCATTAAGTATTTATCCTGTCAATATCAGTGTTTGCATAGCAGCATATACTGCATACAGGAAGTCCTGAGTGTGCTCATATCATCCCTGGTATGGGTATGAATATTCAATAGTAAAAATGGTTTAAGTCCAAAAAGAGACCAAAGATTTTTAAGTACTGAATGTTTCAAAGAGCAAACTAGGCAAAACATGCACTAGGAATCACAAAAATTAATTCACCCTACATGAAGGGAGAATTGGATGGTTTCTTAGAGTCCTTTCCAGACCCGTAACTTTGTGATAATGCAATTTTGGCTTCATGTGTATGAGCCAAGATTATATGAAGTTTCTGATCTAATGGGATAAAAACAAGTGCTAGAGATCTATTAGTACTGCGACTGCTTATAGCTACATGACTGCTTTTCTGCAGATAAGGTAAAGAATGGTAATAAAATGTTAAAAGGTAAGGCTAAGAAATCTAGCCTTTGGGAATTTTACGTCAGTATCTCCACTAAGCACTGCAGTTATGTGATTTGCTCTGCTGAAGGCATCTATGTTGAGCATAGGAGTTAAGGTTTCGGAAGGCGGGGGCTGCAGTGGTGGCCTCTGTGGGAAGAGGCCAGGAGCTGCCCCATGCTGGACACAGCTGGTTTCAACGGACTCGCTGTAGAGCAGTTATCCAGAGTTTTTTTCCAGTGACATGTTGGCTTGGGAGTAGTTCCATAATTTCTATTAGAAAAACTGAAATTGCCTTCTTTCAATAGGATAATCTTACCGATGTTGTTAGAGGCTGGTCTGGTTTTCATCCACTTGCCATTAGCAGGTGATGACCATTGCTGCTTCATCAGCTTTTTACCTACTTGTGTTGGCAGCAGTTTTCTATAAATGAAAACTCATCTGGGGATTTCATACTGCTCAGAGACAATTTAGCTAGCTCAAATACAAGATGCACTGAGAAAATGAAAAGAGTTTGAATTGCCTTGATTATTAATAAGACCTCACCTTTCCAGGACGGCAATTATTTACCTTTATTTAAGAGAAACTAAGAGATTGGGCACCAAATGTTACTGAACCACAAAACCAGAGAAGAGTCTTCCATTTCTTCTAACGAAGTTCAGCCAGCCAAAAAGAATAAATAATGAAGTACAGAGGGTTCTGCATACACTAAACAGATCCATTAAAGTGGATTTATCTGCACCATTTCCCTGAAATTGCAATCATGCCCCATTTCTGTGCAATTTTCTACATTTTGTGAAATTATGTTACCGGCAATCCAATCTCTTGTTTGGTGGCACTGTTATAGCAGGTTATGAAATGTATATTCGGCTAATATTGGAAGTCCTACTGACTTGTGAGTCCTGCAGCAAAGCCTGAATATTGCTAGATGGCTGAAGAGATAGCCATGTTACCTGCATCATTACTAAAAAAGAAAAAGAATTAACTTTACCTAATGTTCCCTTTCACTATCTCTATGTGCTTTCTAAAACAAAAGAATGCTCACGTAATTCAAGAGAGTGCTAAGTAATGAATAACGTAAGTAGGAGAAAGAATATTCCTGCCTGGTGCTGTGGTTGTACCTTTTATCTCCTTCAGAAGTTCCACTTTGCAGAAGACACAGTGGCACAGCATTTCTCTCCCAGTCCCTGTTGTCTTAGGAGGCACTTTATTCTCTATCACCATGTGCATTCTCACTGGTCCTGTCAGTAGAGCCATTTCCATTAAAATACGAATATACAGATGAGCACAGGATACACACATAGCATACCAGAGTAACTCCCAGCATAAAAAAGGCAATTATTTAATCATACATAAGGGGTTTAGTACCCTTGAGCAACCTTTAGGTTTTACTAAACAATTAACATTCTCTGGGGTTTTCATTCACTTGCCTGAGAAAAGATTTTAAAGAACATTCATTTCCTTTGGGCTGGGGAGAGCAACAAACTTACCTAGTACATGTTTATAGCTCTCAAACACTAAACTTGTCAGAGTAGATTTAATCTCATAATCTTTAGCCAAGTGGCACCAAAGTCAATCAGTTTGGATCACGTCACACATTTATTCTTACAAAATAATCTAATTATTCTACTTGCACTATTTCAAAAATTAAGATAAATTTGCAGACCTGAATTTTTAGATCTCTGAAAAACAATTTCTAATCCATACCATACTTTACTAAAAACATAAGCTAAGAATAGAACTGATTTTTTTTAATGTTTAAATCAGGATGAGCTCTAAGAAATGCCAAGTCTTCCAAATTATTCTGAGCTCAAGTATAGTCTCATAGCCCCTGTAGCTCCCAAATGGCTTTAAAAAAACGCTAGCTGAACAGCGTTTATCCATTTTTAGAAAAATCTAAGTACGGCTAGCTTTCAAGCTCTGCATTTTCCCCAATAGGAGAAAAAGTGCTTTAGTGAAACTGAAAATAAAGCATGGACACCACTGCTGCCAGCTCTGACACACTAACAAAAGAATCCAAAAGAAAGCTTTTAATTTATTTTCCATTCAGGAGTAGCTCTGTCCAGCGAGTGGGCAAGGACAGGTCATGTGAACAAAAGGTTGTGCATTTATTTCAGACCCTAGGTAGGACTTGGGACACGGGATTTCTCCTTCCAGGCCACTAGAGCCCAATCAGGTACACTCTCACTCTGAGGCTTTGTTGTGGTTTAACCCCATCCAGCAACTAGGACCACGCAGCTGCTGGCTCACTCCCCCCGGTGGGATGGGAGAGAGAACTGGAAGAGTAAAAGTGAGAAAAAAATCATGGGTTTAGATAAAGACAGTTTAATAGGTAAAGCAAAAACCACACATGCAGGCAAAACAAGAAATTCATTCACTGCTTCCATTGGCAGGCAGGTGTTCAGCCATCTCCAGGAAAGCAGGACTACATCATGCGTAATGGTTACTTGGGAAGACAAACACCATAATCTTGAACATCCCCCCTTCTTCCCTCAGCTTTAATTGCTGAGCATGACGTCATATGGTATAGAATATCCCTTTGGTCAGTTGGGGTCAGCTGTCCTGGCTGTGTCCCCTCCCAACCTCTTGTGCACTCCCAGTCTACTCGCTGCTGGGGTGGTGTGAGAAGCAGAAAAGGCCTTGACTGTTTAGCAATGACCAAAACCACCAGTGGCTTCTCCCATCTTAATTTGATGGATGCAGCTGCCGCTGCTTTTGCTTGTGGGATCCAGGAGCAAGGCTGAGCCCCTAATCCGAAACAGTGGATACATACAAACACACACAAGCACACACAGAGACAAGGACACGGAGTGAGCAGTGCCTTTACTAGCATGCACATACACAGCAAATATGCTCACATAAATCCAACACCACAGCCCCATCTTGTCCCTCATCTCCAGCCGAACAGGACTGAAGCTCACCAGCAAGACATGCAGGCCTCCGCGCTCTCCAGCTTCACAAGGACACCACACTCACGGAGCCTTCAAACATTGCCACAGGATTTAAGTTCATCTAAAATCCATGCCCAGACCCTGAGCCCCCTTACCCTGCCACTGGCTTATATCTGGGCTCTTTCCAGGTGCTGGTTTCCTCCTGCTTTCCAGCCAGTCCAGCCGGAAGTTTGCTAGTGAGCTTTGTTAGTGCCGTTTGCACTCACACCGGGATCCCTACAGCACCTGGCCCTACGCACACTGGCTAGCCGATGGCTGGCCCTCAGATCCTACAGCCCCTGTGACCCATGGCCTCTTCTACAGTCGCAGGCGCTCAGACCTCCTGTTAACACACAGACGCAGCACAGAAAACAAGGTCAAGCAGAAAATCATCAGAAAAAGGATTTAATAAGAAGCTGGGATAAACTGCAGTGATGTGGCGCAGGGCCATCAGACAAGAACATTGCTTACATGGGACTATCCCTTTATCCACCCTTCTAATCTTCCCGCATCCACCTTGACTCTTTCCTTCCTCTGCTCCTGTCTCCTCCCAAACAATACTCCCCTAACAACTTTTCCCCATCAGTCCTGGTTTTGCTACCTCCCTACCCAAAACTGTTATTTCTGATAACATTAGCTGGGTCCCCTCATCCTGGAGTTACTGATACAGTAGAGTGGGCCTTGCAAGATTCCACCCGATGCTCCCTTCAATTATATGTGAGGTTTGACCCTTAATATCAGTGAAATTCGCCAACCTTTCGCAGCAGCCATCTGTAATTTTTGTCAGCTCCTCACTCTGCCACTTGTGTTCAGCAATTTCTCATATTGTGACCAGCAATTTCTCACGGTCTTTTCAGCGGGCTAAACCTCAGGCCAGGGCCTAGACATCTGCCTGCGTGACATAAGAAGATTTATTTCAAAGACAGAAACAAAAAGAAGTGCAGACACCCTAAATTATAATGGGTTTAATACATGACAGTGTTAAAGAAATGTTTCAGTGAAACACTTAGGATGCAATTATCTACCGCAGCCAAATGTCTGGTTCCAGGTTTCATAGAGCTCTAGGTCCTTCGAGGAGACGCTGGGCCGCACGGTTCTGAAGGCACTCTCAAAGTCCAGAAAAACAATAGGCCGTACTTGGTCTGGCATGATGGTTGCAATGTCCATGGACTGCAGACTGCGGATAGGGCCCAGAGAAGCTTCTCGGCAGAGCTGTGTCATGTCTGCCCCAGAAAATCCATTTGATTTCTTAACTATGAGTTCGATTTCCTCTTCATTTAGAGAGCAGTGCTCCTTTGACATCAGACGGGTAACAATCTGCTTCCTAGCTGAGGCTTCTGGAAGAGGAATGTACAATCTCTTCACTAGTCTCCTTCGGGCAGCTTCATCGATTTCTTGGGGTCGATTTGTTGCTCCAACCACTAGAATGCGATCTTCAGAGGAGGTTGTTGCCCCATCTAACTGGATCAGAAATTCAGTTTTTATTCTTCTCGACGACTCATGCTCCCCATCTCCACGCTGAGACAACAGAGAATCAATTTCGTCAATGAAAATCACTGCTGGTTGTTGACACCGTGCCACAGCGAACAGCGCACGGACCATCTTTTCTCCCTCGCCTACCCACTTCGAAGTCAGAGAAGAGGCACTGATGCTGAAAAAAGTCGCTCCAGACTGACACGCAATGCATTTGCCTATAAGAGTCTTGCCAGTGCCAGGGGGGCCAAAGAGAAGAATTCCTTTAGGAGGACCACGTAAGCCAGTGAAGATGTCTGGCCTCAGCATAGGCCAGACTACTATTTCTTTTATGGTAGCTTTAGCAAACTCAACTCCGGCAATGTCATCCCAGTTGACAGGAGGCCCATGGTCCATGATCTCGTGCATAATGAGTTCAACCATTTTCGGTTCGATGTTTTTCAGTCGTTCATCTACAGGCAGCGATGGATCTGTTGCTCCTCTTGCATGAGGTTTACACTGTGCTCCTCCATTTTCATTTCCGTCTTGTTTTGGTACTGGAGGAACAAACTTGCCAAACGGACCCCGAGATCTGCCTGCACCCAGTGATTTTTTTACACCTCCATATGATGAGACTGGAGCACGCTGGGGTAGGTTCTGAGATTTCTTTTGCTGATCCACCCACAGCTGTTCTTTTGCAGTTCTAAAACCAGGAACAGTGCTCTCTTCGTTTCTGTTTCTATTCCCTGAAAAACTACTGGTTTCTGTACTAACAGAAGCCTGGCATGGAGCAAAGTTAGGAATCACCACGCTGCCTTCCTCAGACAGACCATAAAACGCTTTTCTTTTTCCAGAACTTGCGGACCATGCAGGTACAGCTGACTGATTGGCAAGAGACAAATTCTGCCCATCACGACAATGTCCTGACATTTTCAGAGAACTACCACTTGTTGCTTCTTTATTTCCGAACAGTGGAGTTGCCTGGAAACCTGTAGGAACCTGTGCGTTTAACGAGGCTGAAAAGGCAGGAAGCATATCCGAAGTTTCGGTCACAGGAGGCACACTGCTTTGAAGAGACTTTGAAGATGAGGGATGCTCGAGGAGATCCAGTCCCCGACTTGCACATTTTGCTGAGCCAGCACAGAGCTCAGTCTCTCCGGCACTGTTGAAGATACTGAATTTAGGAAGACCTGGAGCGGCAGAGGCACTGACCCCTTTATCAGCCAGTACGCAGGCATCTGTTGGTGCCATCTGAGAGCTTTGGAAATTTTTGCCAGCCCGCATCCTCTCTTGCACACACTTTAATTCAAATACATTATCTGTTGTCAAGGCAGATTGCCACTTGTCACTGTCATTTTGCTGACACTTTGCCAAAGTCAAAATGTTTTCAGCATAGTTATTCAAGCCAGTCTCTATGTTGTCAGAGTCAATAATTGCAGAGTATTTCTCCGCATATTTTTTAAACAGGCTGGCAGCACAGACCTGAGAGATCTCAGAGTTTGCCCATGCATACTGAATACGCTGGATTTTGGCACGGTATTCATCTGCCTTCTGTCTGGGTGTGCAGGTGCCAGAGGTAATAGCAAAGTAACTTTTCTGCCAGTCGCTCAGGTGCACGGTGCTGTGGGTGGGGGTCTCCATCACTGAAACACACATAAAATACCTGCTGTTATAAAACACATTTCACAGCTATTTGCTTTGGCTGCTTTCCCCCTTTCCCAAATACACATACAAGAAAACATACCTTATTTTAATTGAGAGAAATAGCACAGTAGATCTTGTAAGCTACTTAACTAGTCTGGACACTTTACCACTTTCAAAAAACAACCAGATTTGTGGTGTAAAGCCATTTAGACTGAGGTTCTCTTTTCGTCCTTGTTCAAAGAAAGAAGAAAAAAAAAAAGTTTGCTTCTAACCAGAGGTCTCCTGGGGAGGTAAGAAGACTGCAAAGAATGGTAACAGATGGTCAAACAAAAATTGGCCTTGTTAAATGAAATCACCGGTGCTTTCACTCTTATTTGACAGAATACAGCACAGTGCAGAAGAGGACAGATTACACATCGCTGTCAGAATGACGAAATTTATTACAGTGATGGTAATAAAAATGAAATAATGAAGATAATAAATAAAACTATATGCAAAATCTCTGAGGGGAGGTAAAAGTGGAATTAATAAGCTTGAATGTAGTAAACTTTCAGATTAAGAAAATATTTACAGATTCACAGCAAATGTTCAAAACTATTTATTCCATTCAGAACATACTAAAATGTACCAATTTTACATTTTAGAGAACAAAGCTCTTATGTGTTTAAAGCAATGTGTGTTTTTCAGTTTTAGAGAGCAGAATTTAAATTCCTTCAGTGATTTTTTACTTAAATAGGAAAGATGACATTTGGCTACGAAGGAGCATTTTACTAGACTTGAAAAGATATGCTCATGTTTACGATGTATTTTCAAAAGTCTTTCTCTGCAGTGTATCATGTACAGAGATATTTCTGGTAATGTCAAGAATTCGTGATTTCAGAAGAGACATAGACACAAGCAAAATTACAAGAAACCTACCACTGCCTCAACAGGGTTTGCAGAAAGCTCTTAATAAACAGTCATTCCAATCTTTCCATCTGTCCATAAGGGACATACGTCTAACATATGACATGATCAAAATACCTCAGTTTCTCATTTCTCTTTTTTTAACTTCAAAACGTACAAGGATCTTCCATCCAGAGAACACTTAAAACAAAAACTGTTAAAGTGGAGGTCCATATATTCTGCACCCCTTCCAACAGAGTACGAGTAAAGTTGCAATATTCTTCTGAATCTGCTACAGCCCATGTAAAAGTGCAGATTAAGGTCCAGGTGTAAGGTACATACAATACGAGACAGAGCTGAGGGAATCTGGGGTGTATGTGGGGGTCCACTCTATTTACTTCCAAAAAGCCTTGCATCAGCATAAGACAATACAGACAACAGTGATTATGGCAGAAGGGGTTACACACATAATAAACAATAAGGAGATAAACTATTTTGGTTTTGATTTTTTTGGACTTCAGCCCGACTTTGTAGAGTTGTTTAGAAAAGTCAAAGTATCTTTTAACTGCAAATTCAGTGCCTTTACAAGGGAAGCCAATTAAAAAAACAAAACAAAAAACCCCAAAACAACACAAAAATAAGGCTTCCTCTGAAAAATTACTGTCAACTTTTGCTCTGTGAGAAGTGTAACTTGTGCCGACTGAATGAGGTGCGAATTCCCACCACAATCCATCTGCAGCTGAGCGACAGGTGAACAGGAGATGGAAGGCCATAGCCATTTATTTCTCTTCTCTAAACCACTATTAAACAACATACTGTCACTGTGCACATAACTTTTTTGTAATTGTTGAAGGAAAAACTTCTTATGCAACATAAGAGCTAAGTTCAGAAAAAGTTCAGCAGCAGGCATTAGCACCCATGAAATATATCCATATATCTGTATAATTCAGAATATAAGATCTGAAGTTTGTCACCACTTCCTAAAGATTTAGTAATCATCGTAACAGCTCTGAGGGGTCATAATAAGTGAATAGCAGCAGCTAGTTTAAAAATTCAGTTTGATTTTTCTTAAGTATCTTCTCATATCACATTTTGTACCTATTCTAATTCTTATTAGTTGTCTTCATAGTCTTACTATCAGTTTCCCCAAGAGAAACCAAATGCGTATGCGGACAGTCAGTCATTCTTCAACAGCCCAAACTGTTCCCAGATGTTGTGAGCATCACACTTTCATGCAAATGTCTAAAGTCGGAGGTTTATCAAAGCATTGACAATAACGAATTTCTGGCATACAAGTGTCCAGCCTCAGCAAACAGAGGGGTAAGTAACTGCCTGGCAAGCCACGTGCTGGACGTCACTGTATTCATACATGAACGTATATACCAGGGGGAAAGCCTGCTTGCCCGGAGGCCGGAAAACCAGAAGGGTAGCGGGCCTGCTGCCCCGGCAAGGCTTCGTCCTCTCCGCGGCTGCGGGGCACGCTCAGGCCGATGCCACCCATCCGGCCAGAAGGCAGGGCCGGAGCCCTCGCCTCAGGAGCCCTCGCTGGCACAGCCTCACGCAGCTCAATCCCCTCCACCCCCTCACCACAGCGGGGGCGGGGAAGCCGAGACTGGAGCCCTGAGGGCACCTCAGAGGCCTTCGACCCTCCGCACCAGGGCGAAGGGACCCTCCTCCCCAGCCCCCGGGGAGCGCAGCGAGGGCCCTCGCGTCTGAGGGGAGGGGGCACAACGGTGACCAACGGCCTCCAACGGCAGGGGCCCAGCGCCCACCGCCCACCGCCCGCCCANGTGGATCCCGCGCCCGCTCTGACTCAGGCTCCGCCTCTCTCTCTCCCAACCAATCGGATAACAGGGCTCTGGGCGGCGCAGCCAATCAGAGAGTGGAAGGGAGGGCTGAGCGGAAGGTTCTCTGCCCCGACGTCATCGGGCTCGGGGCTCTGGAAGGGAGGGAGAGCCGGCACGCGGGCCTTCCTCCTCCCTATTGGCTGCGCCTGAGGCGCGCGCCCTCCAATAGACGCGAGATCCGTGCCTCGGGAGGCGGGATGGTCCTGCCCCCTCCCGCCAGCCGCGCGTG